>JAINUG010000237.1:737500-767500 GCA_029706075.1 Aldrovandia affinis
TGTCCAACGCAGTCTGCACTGCATCACGGGTACACTGATAGCCATGCATTACTACGCCAGCGTCAGTGTGGCAGTGATGTCTGTAAGTCACTTTGGATAAGGGTGTCACGGCATATTATATTACCTGGTGCTGTCTGCCTGCGCCCTGCTGTCTCTCAAGCCGGCCTCCAGGCCCCGCCCCTCCCTCTCGGCCCGCTCCACCGCCACCCGTGCGCGGTCCAACTCCTGCACTGCATGCTGGGAGATGACATGCCGCTTCAGAAAGTCAAGGCTCAGTAACAGGATCTGAATGCTGGTGAAGCTCATTCTTACCCCAGAGACAGAAGCTCCAAATGCCCTTTGATTCATAGACCAAGAAATGGAAACAAGGTAGTAATATTGCTCCAAAGTATAATGATTTATTTATATATTTTTTAAACCAATTTTTATCTCCACTTTTTTAATTTCCTCCCAATCTGGAAGAGCGCAGGAAATTTGCACAGCTGGTGCAGCAGGCCTGTGTTTCATGTGTGTATATGTGTGTGTCTGTGTGTGCTTATTTGCTTATATCCTACCATGTATTTATGCACATCTTGTAAGTCGCTCTGGATAAGAGCGTCTGCTAAATGCTTAAAATGTAAATGTAAATGTAAATGTTTTTGTTTGTGTGTGTGTACCTTTTTCTGTTGCAGTAATGCAGTGAGGGACAGCTCCACATCACATAACTGGGCTCTCTTCTGTCCCAACCTCTCCTCCTCCCTTAAACAGTTCTGAAACACACACACACACACACACACACACACACATTCAGGAACTTCTCACAGAGCAGGAACAAAAACAAACAAAGGTGACACGTAAAAGGCACCAACAACAGAAAAGGTTCATGTAAATGTAAATGCAATGATTTGTATTGGCTGGCAGTGTGGTATAATGTAAATGGTTAGGGAATGCAATGTTACAGGTTTCCCCAGGTGGGACACTGCTGTTGTACCCTTGTACTTAACCTGAATTGCTTCAGTTAATATCCAGCTGTATAAATGGATTGTATGTAAAGAAATGTAAACTGTAAGTCCTCTGGATAAGAGCGTCTCTAAATGCCTGTAATGTAATGTATTGTATTGTGTGAAACAGCGCCCCCTGTCAGAGCATGCAGGTATAAACCACAGAAGGGGACAGTGAGTGGGAGTGAGAGAGAGACCCACCTGCCTCAGAGCAGCCAGGGCCTCCTCCAGCAGCAGCCGCTCTGACTCCACCTCCTGCAGATGCCCGCCAGTCAACTAAAACAGAGAGTGATGGGGAAATGATGCTCTAACATTGAGCTGAATATATTGAGTAAAAAAAACATGATGAATTGATTTGAGAAGTGAGAAAGAGAGAGACAGAAATAGAACAGTGTGTTCCAAATTGTGGATAAAAAGAAAAATATGTCAAACAAACCAAAAAACGATTAACTAATTTATTTATTTAACTATTCACTAAAAACTAATGATGTACTCGTCTTACCGTGCGCAAGTGAAGCCCCTTTACCCGATTGGACCGTTTCCTCCAGGGGGTGGAGTTCCTTTGCACCAGCCCTCTGGGGTGGAGCCCTGGGAGCCCCGCCCGCTCTGACTCCTCCTCTTCAACCTCGTCGGTCTCCTCTTCATCGGAACAGACGTACCGTATCACAGCGCTAGCAGAGAAACATCCATACAGAGAGACGGATGGAGACGGGAAGAGAGGGTGTGACAGGGACGGTGAGAGGAGAGGAAATGATGGAGAAAAAGAGGTGTGGAGAGGTGGAGAGGGAGGGGAAGAAGAACTTATCAGCAAGTGTTTCATTCTAGATTAATCTACTATTGTTATTTGCCTATAAACTGGTATCATTGATTTAATACTAATGTATACAAGCTTAGCAAATGTTGTTATGGCTAATTTAATTACATTTAATTACATTTAATTTGAGAGACCAATGAAGGAGAGATTCAGAGGTACCAACCTGTGAGTGTCTCTCCTGGTGTGACGAGGTTTTCGGCTGGACCGGCTTCCGCAGGGAACATTCCCCCTCAACGCCTGCAGACCTTACGGTGCGGACACAGCACAGCACAGCACAGCAGAGAAGAGCGGACCGCAGTTTTACACAGGCGTTACACACACACAGGTGCACATGGAGTTACACACTGCCGGCCACTCAATTCACCCAATGTGATTACCTAGCATCGTTACACAACATTTTAACAATTCTATGCATGTTCTTTACATGCCTTGTCTTGCACATTTTACATAAACCTATTCTAATCAGTCTAATATGTAAATGTAAGTCCTAGTGTACCCATAATCCTTTGCTTGTGGGTTTTGCTTCATATTCCTTATAGGTGACCCATTATTTTCCTGTAAATTGGAAAATATTTATTTATGAACATTTATTTATGAACTATTTGTTTTCTTTGCTTATCAATTTGGAATGGCAAGGCACAAGTTTAAGCCTGTCCCCTGAAGCATCTTATGTCACATAGGGAGGAAGCTGTCCAGCATGTGGGTCCTCCAAAGTCCGTCACTGTCTATTTTCACTCTGCAGTCTGTCTGTTGAGCTGCACAACAGACTGCAGGCTTCCCATTGGTCGGTTTCATCTAATGGGCATGATGAGGCGGGGAGTACACTGCTGATTGTAGCCCTCCCTCCCTGGGTGTTGCTACTTTGAGTCCATTTATGCATCACATACACACTCACACGTACACATAAACACACACACACACACACACACACTCCTGCCCCAGGCCAGAGCTGGAGTTGAATCCATTTGAATTCAATCAACTCCGGGAAATTAACTGAAATTCACTTAATGAAATGAAAAAAATCCCATAACGTCTTATTAGGATTTTTAAATTAATAAAAAAATCCTCATAGAATCCTTGTGGAACATGTTTAATTTTATGGAATTGACAGAACTGAAATGGAATTGACCCTCAACTCTGCCTCTGACACAGACAGGAATTAAATTCTGTCACTGCGCTGAGAACCAGCTCCTTTGGGTCACCCGAGAGCCCCTGAGATGGGGCCGGGATGAGAAGCAGAGAGAGAGAGAGAAAGACTCACTGAACTTGGACATCGGCTCCAGGAGCAGGTCTGGCTCACTCTGGTCAGAGCCCAGGTCCTCCACACACAGACCCCTGACAGACCTGACCACTGTGAGGGGGAGGGACACACAGGGGAGAGCTGATGGAGATCCCACACCCTGCCTCAGGTCTGCACACACAGCTCAAAGCAAGGGGGTAGGACTCATTGGAACATTGGGAGGGTGGGGGACACACCCACACATACAGTCACCCTGGATACTTTGACCATTCCTGATGATAAACTAAACACTCTCTCAACAGTGAGGGGGACACTATATCTATGCCTGTGGTCCAGAGTGAAGTGCACAATAAAACTGAGGTTTGACGAACTGAGGGTTGAGACATTTTCTAGTTTGTGTTGCATCTGCATGCAAACACTTTAAAGCAGACAATGTCTTCAAACTCTGTCTTAAAGTGCCAAAGAACCTCTACTTGATTAGAATGATTCTTTAGTTCAACCTTTTAATTCTTCTCTAAAGAAGTGTGTGAGGAAAAATCGTATTCATTAATATTTGTGTTTCAATGCTTGTGCATTCATGCACAATGATGAGCTTGTTTAGCTTTGTGTACTTATGTCCACTGCCTTGTTACCCCTTCCCCGTCCTAACTAACTAAGCCTCACTTGTAAAAGAGGTTGATGGTGAACGACCGTAAACAGCAGAGGTGGTCAGAGCTGGCAGTGTGGACAGAGCCCCTTGACTGTTTGACACAACCGAGAATGGGCCTTGCGTTGGTCACATGACTACAGTGACTGTAACCCCCTGCTCCACACCTGCACTGCAGCGTAGAGCATTCTCAAAGTGTCTTCGGACCCGGTCAGTGCGCACAGAGTCCAAGTCGCTGTTGATGGTCACGGAGTCAAAGCTCTTCACCGGAACACCTGTGGTGACAGAGTGAGACAGGAAACTCAACCTGTATAATAATAATAATAATAATAATAATAATAGTAATAATAGCATCTTATATTATTTAATGTTATACATTATATATATATAGATCTGGTGACTTCACCATAGGATGAAGGTGATCACTCAGACTGGTTTTGCATTTATTGGCGTTTACCTTGCCTTCCAAGTGGTTGAGTGGACCTAAACCATGCCAGATAAATGTACCCCACACAATAACAGAGCTGCCAGCCTTCATTTACTCAAGTGTTTTATTTTCATTCGTTTCGTTCATTTTGACAGTTACTTGCATATATATATAATTTATTTTCATACATTCTTGGTTTTAGTTTATATATTATTATATCATATAAATTCCATCAAGCACAGTGTCCCTTCGTTATGCTCCATCACTGTAACGGTGTTGCTACAGTGTCACAGCAGGGTTGTGAGAATGTTACGTGTTAGCTGTGCCATGAGAGACGCAGTA
This sequence comes from Aldrovandia affinis, assembly GCA_029706075.1. Taxonomy (NCBI): domain Eukaryota; kingdom Metazoa; phylum Chordata; class Actinopteri; order Notacanthiformes; family Halosauridae; genus Aldrovandia; species Aldrovandia affinis. The sequence continues at coordinate 741,950 of JAINUG010000237.1, forward strand.
ATGAAGGAGAGCAGATGAGTGCCAGAACGTGCACGATACCTGCCAGGTGTCTGACAGTGGGCCTGACTGTGGGCAAGCATCATCCTCTTCCTCTACAGTGTTGAAACCAGACCGGGACATGGTCAGCACACCGGTGCCAGCGCTGCCGGGATGCCCGGGGGCTGAAACAAAACACAGAACAGGAAAGGTTCAATCATGTGGATTTCTTACAATGTCACTCAAAGCTCACGGGACAACAGATACAATTTTAGTTTGATAGACAATTCTAGGACACTCAAGTGGCTGTGCACTGTCCCTGTCAAATAAGCAAATACAAAATCTGAATCAAAATGAGTCAGGGCTCAGTACTATCTCAACCACATCCACATGGCACTGTCTGTAGCAGCTGAGCGGGCCCTGGGAGGGTAGGACTGTAGTTGTGGCTTCGACTCACCGGTCCTGCTCAGAACCTCAGACAGACCCCCACTGCTGCAGTCAGGCAGGGCAGAGGGGGAACAGGGCTGGCCATTTTGTGAGGCCACATCATTGTTTGCACTCCTTCTCTGCCTCACACTGGACCTGCTATGGGTAGGCGGGGGGCAGAGGGAGGTCTGTGTGTCTCCCAGAGCGGAACGGGGGAGAGAGAATGGGGCGGGGGAGGGAAAAATACTTTGGCCTTGTCAACGGTCTTGCCGAGGGAATCTATGGGTTCTGGGGTGGTAGCGGGACAGCTCAGAGACCGTGGCAGCATCCGAATCCCTGACCCGTTAACTTTCTCTGCTATAACATCCGGGCCATGTTTCAGAGGAGCCACGCTCACCCCTCCCGACCCCCCTGTACATGGCGTATTGGTCCGGTCAGTCCCACGGCTGGGTGGGACAGCCCCTGGGGTTGTGCGGATGCAGACGAGGGTCGGATCGGTGAGATCGGTCATGCTAATGCTCCCCCGCCCAGTGAGAAGGGAGTCCTGGTACAGACTGGGCTTCTCACACCTCTGGGGTAAATGGACCCTGGAGAGTTCCGTCAGGTTAGGGTTTGTCCCTCCTGACCGCCCGGTATCGCCCCCTGCTGGTGTGATATGAGAATGGAGAGCTTGTCTGCTCTGTTCATGGAGGCCCAGTGGCCCTTCCCCTGCTGTGGCCCCCGTCTCACCGCTGCTGCCGGTCCTCCTGGCTCCCCTGGCCCTCCTGTCCACACTCTGACTCCAGTCCACCCTGGAGAGAAGGACCCCTGGTGACTGTGGGCTGTCCCTGTCCCTGTCCTGTCGAGAGGCACAGCGCCCCCAGGCGATACCCCTCTGGTCCTTCCACACCGACCCCTATTTCCCCCGAATCAGGCCAGCCATGATCCATCCTGGGGTCTGGGTGGCACCCAATCCCCTGGACCCCCAAAGTGTCTGTCCCTCCAGCCTCTTCACCCCCTGATCTCCTCCCGCGGGGGCCAGTGGGTGTTCCTCCCCTGAGCTCCCTCTCCCTGGCTCCTCCTCTTCGTCCGCTCCGAGCCGGCCCAGCGGCTCCAGCATCTCCTCCCGGAAGCGCAGAGCGAAGTCCTCGGTGCAGACGCTGTCCCCCCACGCGGGGCGGAAAGTTCTCCAGTCCGCCCCCAGAACCTCCCAGCAGCCGCTCCAGCCTCCACCTGCACTGCTCCCGTTTGGACTCTGCACCTTCTTCGGCCATCCCTGCCACCGCGCCCTCCTCCTCCTCCTCCTCCTCCTCTTCTAGACTGGGGTCCCTGTTTCCTGACCCCTTCTCTGCGAAGGAAACAGCAGTCAGAGGGTTTGGATTCAGTCTGGGGTAGGCTCGGTTTGGGGTGGGGGGGGTGTAATCTCCTGTTCAAGGGAAGGGAAGGTGGGGGTAATCTGTTTGAAGGTACAGGAAGGGCTTGTCATTTGGCTCACTAAGGTATCCCTTTCTTGATAAAAGTGAAATGTGCTTGTTCAGACTGGTTCTTGGAATTGAGCCATGGGTTCATTCTGTAATGACAAGCCAGTTCCCTGTGACCGAAGCCTTCTGACAAAGGCAGGTGTTCTCCACTAATCAGCAGGTTGACATGTTGCTGGGGGCACAACGCTCAGTCCTGTGACAATGTCACAACGGCATCAAGTCGAGAGAGGAAGGTGCCTCACTATCATACAGCACCACTTACAAATTGGGTGAGGTAATATTACCCATAGCTATACCCGCTCTCTTTCTGTAGGAGGTCCAATCAGCTCTCACCTCGCCTATGCCCCGCCCCCTTCTCTGTGGGACGTCCAATCAGCTCTCACCTCACATGTCTGATAGAAAAACCAAAATGGTTGTCTCACCTGAGGAGAGGTCTTGAGTCTCGGAGTGGGCCATATCGAGATGGGAGGTGGAGGTATCATTGGTGGGGATGGTACTCCCAAGCCCGGTATCCTTGCTCACGGCCTGACTCAGACTGAGTGCTATAGAAGAGAAAAAAGAGGGAGAAGTAAAGAAAAATAAGATGCCAAGGACACCCAAACATGGTGTATTGTTGCCCCCAGAGAGAGTGAGCCTACCTGTACTGGTGTGATCTCTTCTTTTACAGTTCCCATCATCCCCTCTGGCTCTGACATCATGACTCTGTGCCTGGGAACAGTCAGATAGTTGAGGATGAAAAACGCTTGAACATGAATGGCTAGGAGGGGCCCTAAAGCATGCGTTCTCAGTGCAGTCAATCAGCTAAGGCATGCTGCCTGTGGATCTGTGCAGTGAGCAATCAAACCCATTCAGACCTAAAATGCCTGCTAAAAGTGCTGCCTGTGGATCTGTGGACTGTTGTGTCGCCCAAGGAGGGAGGGTTTTAATTTAGGTCTTAGCAGGTTTTTCTCCCCATCTTACCACGCCATGTACTGCACACTGTAGTTCACTGACCTGCAAGCGACTGAGCTGAGCGTCAATGGCATCCAGGAGCAGGTCACAGTGGTCCCTGGGCAGGCGGGCTGGAGTGGCCTCTTCATCCAGGTCTAAAAGGAGCGGGGAGGGAGAGAGGAAAAGGGAGAGAGGGAGGAGAAAAGATCGGAGTAACGAGGAGCGGATGGAATAGGTTTGAGGGAGGAGGAGTTAGGGAGAAAAGGAATCGGGAGAGAATAAAGTGGAGAATGGAGAATAAAGTAGAGAAAAGAGAGAAAATGAGGTCAGGAGAACAAAAGGTGTGGGGAGAATAACACAGCAGGCTGGTAACACACAGGGGAAATTCTAATGCTCACCCACAACCCAAAAGGAAAGAAGCCGAGTGTACGAGAGCCTCATTACCAGAGTATAGCAGCTCATCCGTGTCCTCGCCAGTCTCTCCTTGTCTGTCCTGACAGCTGTCAGACATCTTATGAGACGCCCGACCAGACTGGCTGCAGAGCAGCAACACAAGAAGCACAAGAGAAATACAGTCAGTCACCACTTAGCATCACAAACGCTCATCATCAGACAGGAAAGCACACACACATCAGAGCATCGTAGCCCACCTGGAAACAGTTTCCTGAGCCGACAGAACAGATTAATCCTTTCGATGTAACCCTAAAGAGGAGCATTAGTGGCCAGGCTGCCATGTAGGGTTATGAAGATGGCCAGGGTCAATCCTGATGGGCTTTAAAACATGGCTGCTTTTTTAGCATTTTAAGAAAACACTTAAGATTCCACTTGGCATACATCCTTGGTCCTTCCTCTGCTGGTCTAGATCAGGTCACAGCACCAGACATCTCTGAGACAAGCTCACTTTGATGTTGAGCCAAGCTGAGGAAACAGTGCCACCATCAGAAAAAGAGTAAACTCAGCCAAAGTTGCCAGCGCATGTAGGCTAGAGCAGCTCGCTTAACACTCCACTCATTTCAAATGCAAATTGCATTCTTCAGAACCACTTGCCACTCACCCAGTCATAGTGGGAGAATTGTCCTGCACAAGTGCCACACTGTAGCGGAGCTCAGGCCCCCTGCAGCTGGGAAACACACTGTACTGAGCCTCACCGCGACTCTCACTCACTGAGACTCACCGTCTGGGTTGTGCTGAGGACGTTAACGAAGATGCGGTTTAGCACGCAACCATCAGCACTGCTATCTACGTGCGGGCGACAGTATTTTACACTGGCTCAGGAACTGGACAAAAGAAATGCAGAATTAAGCCTGTTTAAATCCCAGCACTGGGAACAGTTCTTAACCTGAATGACTTTAGTGAATGGTGATTCATGGCACGTTCAGCTGCATGCATTTAAAATGTAAAACGCCAGCTAAGTGTCGTGACCCCTTGGTGGTGGAATGATCTTCTGCAATCGGTCAGGACCGCGGAATCACTTGCGATCTTCCGCAAGAGACTCAAAACCCACCTTTTCAGACTCCACTACCACTGAATTCTGTACATCTAGCCAATTGTCATCACCACTGCCTACTTTTTAATACTTTTTGTATATGTATACTTATTTACTCAAAAGAAAATAATATTAAAATGTTTAAAAATATACAAAACTTTTCCTTCCCAGTGTTACAGATATGGTATGCAGCTGCCAACAACAATGTCTATCGCTGAATTACCGCACTGATCTCATGCGCAAACTATGATTGTTCCTACCATGTATTAATGCACATCTTGTAAGTCGCTCTGGATAAGAGCATCTGCTAAATGCTTAAAATGTAAAAATGAAATGTAAGTGAGTCTGGGCCTTCGCTCAGAGGTTTTATGGTCAGGCAAGTGCACAGACACACGCACACACACTCACACACACACACACACACACACACACACACGGGTGAAAGAGTGCTTGAGCACGCACCCCTGTGCCCTTCTGACAGGAAAGTGACCTCTCCATGCCATTCAGCGCCCTGTCAATTTTCTCACACTAGCATTTCTCACACATTTAAAAAAGAAAACGAGGTGACCTTTAGGGCAAATATTGAAGGTGTTTAAATTAAAGAAACGAAGCCCCCAGCTAAACAATTAGTCTGAGCCCCCCCAACAGCTCTGGGCTGGGGGTTGGGGGTTGGGTGCCCTTCTTTGACTTTGAGCACCTGCCCCACCACAGGCTTCTGCACTGCCCTGGCCCTGACCATAGGAGTGCATGAGTGCAGGTTGATACACTGACTCACTGCTCCCCTATCAGAAGCCTAGGGAAAGACTGTCATGAGAGTTGCCCTGGAAACAAAGCCCTCCCCTAAAGTGCTAAAGTGGACCTTCCAAACCAGAGCAAGATGTGCCTAGACAATGAATGGCAATAAATTCCACAGCCATTAACGTCTGTGGTCAGTTCACACAGCTTGAAGCCAAAGATTGTGAGATAGTGCCTGGTAGTCAACACTTAGCACCAACCAGACAGAGACATACACACATTCAAATATTGGGTAGAATTTACTATAGTTAGTGTACAGGCACTGGGATGATGTCATCATTTTGTGCATCTGTGCATCTATCCTACAAGAGGGAAGTTTCTAGCTCCAACATCAATACAAACTTGACACTAAGAATTACAAAGAGGACAATTATATACACAATGGCAATAATGTGAGTAAAAAGTTCAAAGATGAGATACTACTCAGATCATACCAGTTTTCACAAATACAAGCCGGGATTAGTTAGATATTAGCTTTATATGTTCATTTGATGTAAGCCGATATTACAGAAATAACTTAAATAATAAAAAAAAAAGTAAAACACTGCTGTAGATCTTACTATTGCCATTGATTACATCACGAATTGATCATAATTTGAAAAAACAGGCATAGGACAACTTCTGCACACTATCTCCAAAGAGAATATGGGAGTTAAAGATATTTATAAAATCATGAACTTAAGTCCCAGTATGTCAGCTAAAGCCATTCTGCTCAGTCTCTTTCGGCCAGAGCGTGTGCAAACTGTTTAAAAGTTTAAACGCTGTTTTAATTTCCAGCAATGATACATTAATTATTGAGCGACAGTTGCAGATCCACTGGGTAGCTGTTTTGCACTATGGACATTATCAATAGTTATAATACGGAGATGAAATTACTTTTAGAAATCAAGTTTTCTAGCCAACTCGCTCCCAAGTCTTTCTATTATTTGCACTATGCTAGTCCACCAATTAACAGGTCCCAGTACATGTGTAACGTAATACGGAAAAAGTCAAAAACTAAACGTACAAAAATGGATGCACTTACATTTTAATCTGACGGCGAGTTCTAATTGTCCCAAATCTGTTTGCCAGTTCTCATGTTACCTCAGCTGCGGCAAAGGAGCGCGTTCTGTTTACGATAACGTGATTGACACGAGACTGGTCCGAGGTCTCTTAGCAACCACCTAACAGAGGAGGGCGAAGCAATAACCGTCCCGTGAACATAGGCGCCCGCTGAAGCACTGGGGTTGCACGAGGCGGGAGTTGGAGCGCCACGTTAACGGCTTGATTTGGGGTTCTCTGCAGGGGTCCCCAATGACCGGGCCGCGGACCGGGCCGCACAGAAAGAATAAAAACGTTTTAATTTTTATTTTATTTCCATTTTATTGACTATCGCAGTCTGCAGGGTGTTTTATTTTGAAAAATGACCACTTCCTTCTGTGCCTCTTTTCCGCACTAGTCTCAGTCGCAGTTTTTTTCCCCATGCACCAATAAATTAAGCCCACAAGCTAACCCTAGCAAAAATGAGTAAAAAACAAACATTGCTGGAGAGCTTCTTTGAAAAGGGGGAAAGACCCAATGATGAGACAGCAGAAGACTCCAAGACTGCCAAAAAAAAGAAAGCTGCATTTAAAAGAAGTTGAGTTGAGTCACATTTACATTATAAATGTAATAATTAAATTAATAATTAAATGATATAATATGCACTTTATTGTGTTTTGTTATGCGCGTGATTCTCTCCCCCCCCCCCCGGTCCGTGGAAAAATTGTCTTGCATGAAACTGGTCCGTGGTGCAAAAAAGATTGAGGACCGCTGCTCTATGTCAATGTCAGACCCAGCGGGCACGGATACATTTGACACGATTCAGAACACAGAGAAAAGTAGATATGCAGGCTACTATGTAACGTTAGCTAGCTATTTACCTGGTATTACTGTATATTCGGTCTCTTTTTTCAGCATTTCCTTGCCGCCGACTATATGGGTGTGCTTTTTTTTTGTTTTAATGGACGACTTGTTGCCTGCAGCATATTTCGGTGTTTTGATCATTGATATGTGCAGTTTTGCATTTAACTGACTTCATCTGCAAAACTGTGATGTTGCCACATTTGTTTTGATTCAATGTGACAGACAGGACATAGAGAATCAGCAGTAAATCACTTAAAGCATATCATAAAGCTTTGTTTTCTTATTGCCCGTCTTATTTCCTTGTACCAGAAGTTGAAATGGCATGGCTGGTGATTATGTCATGCTTGCGGTGTCCATGAAATGCCTAGATAGATGTACGAGACAATGTAAGCCGAAGTATCCTAATCTCCGCGGGCCGTGGCAAACATTTTGAGCTGTGAAGCCTGATTGACAAATAGACACACGCTATACCCCTTCTTCTATGGAAGGCTAAAAGGCTCAGAAACAGGTCAAGACAAAGCGTTTCTAAAAACGTGCGTAAAAAATGTGCGTAAAATATGTGCGTTTTTGTGGTAAAACGTGTGTACAATATGTGCGTTTTGTTGTCAATTTCACAGTTAAAATGCTTTTTGTGTTTTATTCGGTAGTTTTTTTTGCATTTTGGCCATGCCTATTCATGGACAGTGACAACTAGCACGGTTTTTCATTGGGTAGGCACACAAACCAACCTAAAGCATAGCTTTATAGGTTTTGGCTAAACGCAAGAGACAAATCTATAAATATGTTTTCTTTAAAGGGCTTTAATGACTGCATGACTGGCATGTGTCACTTTTAAATGAGGTATACAGGTCACTGTACTACTTTGTAGCTTTTATTCGTTTTTTCAATCAAATTTTCTTTTATTCGTTTTTTCCAATAGTTTACACAGAAAACTGGTACTCTGGAGACAATGATCAAAACGTAAAGCAAATGTATCAATAAAAAAACTATTTCTGCAAAATTATAAGCACATTTAGTTTGGTTTCAATCCAATTGCAATCTCAAATTACACCTTTGCAAAACACTAAACTAATTTCTCCTCATCATATTGCGTTAATGTTAATAAATACAATCACTTGCATTCACATGGAAATCACAAGTAAAAATGCTAAACAATTTATCAATCGACCAATTTACTCACAAGTACAAACGTCACTTAAATTGTGCAAGTTGTTTGGCCAGGTAAAGGGTGCAGCCGAACGTGAGCTGTCTCTGTTGCTTTCATGATTCAGATCTTCACAAATGAGAATACGTAAGCAAACATTGGAGTAATCCTACATTCTCCCTTACTGTTCTTTTCTGTAGTAATACATTACCATAGTGCTCAGTGATTACTGTAGAATATGGTGCACTACTGCAGGTGAACCACTTTACCAATATGTATCGAGCAGTTTCGTATTCGATGAAAGCATCAACATGAACAGTATAATGGCCACCTCCATTGCTCTGGTCCTGGTGATTTACATTACTGCCCTTTTCATACTTGAAGGTTTTAAGTCACTGTGGGTGACTTCAAACAATGTTACCTAACTAGCTAAATGACGGGCAAATTTCGGGCTATTGTTTGTTTTGTTGTTAGCTAGCTATCAATACGATAACAAGTTAGCTAGCTAGCTGCTTGACTAATGTTACTATGAAATATTAATGAATAAAACCACGTTTTGACAAGGATGCACACACTTTACGGACGTTTTAAGAAATGCTTTTTATTGAGTCGTTTTATAGCCTTCCGGCCTTCATTGCGTTCAGCTCTGTACGTTTTGAAAATTCTGAACACATGGTTAAACTAGATAATCTCAGGATAAGTCAAGTCAAGTACTATTTATTGGTGTTTACCTCTAAGGGGTTGAATGGACCGGAATCATGCCAGGAAAATGCACCCCACACCGTAACAGAGCCACCGGAACCCTTCATTTACTCAAATGTTTCTCTTATTTTGGCAGTTACTTGTATATGGGACAGATTATGAATCTGAACATTCTGCAACCGTACATGTTATCCTATTGGTACTCACCTTACAGAGGGTAGGGTACAATGGCTCATACATTTGAGAACCCCAAGGACTGTATATTATCACACCTGATACAAACTGAAATGTCCAGACTGGTGACATTTCAGACAAGGCTAAGATGCATGTTTCAAACAGAAACATATTTGTTGTTGTTATTTTATTAGTAAGTGTGTGTGTTCACAGATATGACACAAAACCAATCTACAGATTCAACAAAAAAAACTTTATTATCTCCTTTCGTCATTGTTTGTTGGTTTTAAAGACATTACATGTGTATAAATTAAGGGAAAACACAATTTAAAAAAAGGAAAAAAAGAGGAAGAAAAAACCTCGGTAAGAGAAGCCTTTTCAGCAAGCTGCTGCTGCTGTGCACTAAAACACAGGGCCAGTGTGAGTGAAGTAGAGTGGGGTGGGAAATCTCACTATCCCCGTGGAGGGGGGCAGACGGGGCACCAAAGACACGGGCGGGTGCCTTGTATGATATGTAATGTGCTTGCAGTGTCTGGCACAAAAAGCCAAAGTCTTGAGGTGTGGGATTAAATTCAGGCAGAGCAGTCAAGACAACTCTGTCTTCATAATTTTACTCCCACGTCAAGGAAGCCAGTTCAGAAGAAAACAGAGGGGGGGGTATATGTATATACACACATGTGTGACTGCCCACACATACTGTATAAATACATATTTACAAAAAAATGAAAGCAGGACAATGGCATCCAGGAAAAAAATTAAGAAAGAAATAAAGCTAAATTAAAACGCTCTGGATTCAGGATGGGGAGATGCAAGAAGAATCAGAATGTCACGTTTGCCTCGGAGGAGAGAAAAAGGTCTTGTCTGATGTAGAGTACGCCCTGCGGATGCTTTGGTTTCTGCAAAGCAGAGATAGCTGTTCACTTTATAGCAACATCAGCCATTAATTAACACACACTCCACCCGCCATTATTGCTACAACTCAGTAGTGTTACAGTGGAACTGCTGCGTGCCTCAGACCCCCGTCACATGACTGGGGTCTCGGTCCTGTCCGCTCCTTCACACAGGGAACAGGCTTTCTCCCGACGGGCCAGACACCCAGCTCCCATGTCAGTCCCTAAAGCTACTCACAACGAATGGATTAAAATGTACCACATATTTAAATCATTGTTCAAAATATAGAAGTATATATATAATATATATATAAAATCATTATATTTTAAATTCTCTATATTTTAAATTAAATCTCTTCAATGTTTGTTATTGATATTAAACGTTTGGGAAAAAACAAGGAACTTTTTTTCATTTTTTTCATCTCTTGATTTTTTTTTCCCCCTCCCCCCCACACCCCCCACCTCAAAGCTACTGTACTGTACATTCTTCAGAGAGTCTTAGGATGAAACTGTACGTGATGTATATACAATACAGCAAGAATGTACACAATATTATAAATTAGTTTGGGACTGACTGACTGCAGTTGAACACAGGACACATGTTATCCTATTCTACCTTGATACGTTTCTCTACTATATGCTATAATTATGCACCGCAGGCAGTGTATCTTCCACACTTACAGCGGCACTTTCTTCTTCTTCTTCTTGTGTGTATTTACTTCAGTTCAAAAGTAATGTGCTTAAGTACAAAGTAGATTAGAGACAACAAGTGTTAAATAGTGCAGAAATGGTGGCTTTTTGTTCATCCCAGTACAGAGACCGAGAGAGTCTGGCCTAAATGTGGCCGTGCCCATCAATTTCCCACAATTCCCTGTCCATCTGAGGCTCAGTTAGTGTTTCTTGTTGAGGCAAAAATTCTTGTCATGGGGGTCCTTGTCTTCACCTCGCAGAATCCCTTTGTGGCTGAAAACGGGACCTAGGGTTGTCCAAGGGGAAGTGGCTGGATGCACCAGGTATCTGTGGCTGCTTTGTAAGGGCCATAAACGTGGTGTTTGTTTGGTATGCCCAAATTAACACTCCCTGCCACCTAAATGCATTGACTTTTTGCAGACAATCGAAAATTAACGCCAGGCTAATGACATTTAGATAATTACCCGTCGCATGTGTTAAATTACAACTGAAAGGCACGCCCCTCTGATAATTTTCACGGGAACAGCCCCAGCACCTAGGTGACGATCGACAAATAAAAACACACGTGGGGATCAAATGCAAGGTCGAGAACAGCGACAGAATTAGACAGCGCTTCAATATGGTGGAGGCAATTTGAGCTGCGCCGTGGGACTGTGGGATGGGGAGCCAGCGGGCGGCAGCCAAGCAAGCAGCATTTCTGGGTCTCAACCTTTCGTCCCTTTTCTCTGTCTTTTCTGTTGCCTAAGGCGAGGTCTGTTTGCTATTCCACCATTGCTCAAATTTGGATTACATTCAGCATGGGAGAGGCGGAGGGGGCGGGGGGTGGGGGTTCCATTTGCTCTTACAGATAGTTTCATGTTGGTGTTGTTGAAGCGGTGCAGAGGATGCCCCTAAGCCCCTGTCCAACGGGGGTTTCTGTGTGTCCAGTCTGATCTGTTTCTTTTAATACAAAATACTTAAAAAACGCCATCAAATTAAGGTGTGAGTCAGACTCAGCTGGCGACTGGCTGAACAACTTTTCTGATTAAAATGTGCATTTCCCATTTCCAATTAGTTAAGACTACAGACTTTTATAGATATCACATCCTATGTACAGTATTATTGATATTTATTATCCTTAACCATTTTTAAAAAAGATATCTTATTTACTCTTATTCTCGTAACAAGATATTCTCACAGGCCCGACGGTGGATACGTGGTGTTCAGACAGTTCTACATTCTCGACAGCCAATTAGGAAACAGACCCACAAGCCTGTCTCTGTGGCCTCGGAGGCCTACTTAGCATGGAAGCGAGCGGGAGTACGAAGCTCTCTTATTCCAGTTACAGTTTCATACTCTTCCCCACACACTCTGACCCTGGATCAGTTGCAATCTTGTTTTTCAGCGTAAAGCGGGTTCAGTTCAGGACGAGGCGTCCTGCGAGGTGACTCTGGATCAGCGCTGAAAGCACGGCCGACCCCCAAAAGCACTGTGATAGATGGGGTTCATAACCCCCCTGGTGCAGAGCTGTGTTGAAGCAGGCCCGGTGAACAGTGTGAATCCTCTGACCCAAATCCGTCTAATGCGAGGGCCTGCCTCCCAGAGGGCCGTAACTCTGCCACGTTCTGAGGGAGCCTCTGGTGAATGGAGAAATACATCAAGGGAAGTGCAGTGCATGTCAAAAATCCCACATCCCACAGTACCACAAGTATTATATACCTTTTCTAAAAGGCGACGCCCTCCGCACGCAGGGTTACGAAGACGTGACAGTGACATATGGACGAAACCCATTTTGTGAAAATTATGTGCGCACGTGATCGAGCACAAACACAAGAAACACTGTATACTGAGTGTTGAGCTGTGTACAGGACGTAGGCGTTTCCACGTGAACGGGCCGAGGGGCCGGCCAATCACAGGCTTGTGTTTAGAATCCGGGTGACTGAGCTCACAACAGTTTCTTCACAGACGAGGGTGCCGTCTAGTAAATCATTCTGTATCACGGGAGACGAATGGCTGAGAGGCCGTGTGAAACGTCAGTCCAGTTACCCAGTTTGCGTAGCGTGCAGAGGGCAAAGCGTTACGGCTGCGAAACGAGGTATGGTTAATGTGCCTGAACTCACGACGCCCCGCAAACACACACAAGAAGTCTCTTCTTACAGAAACCCGGCAGACAGACGCTTGTTGGCCTTGGGCGATGGCTTGAGGAGACCAACCGGAGGCCCTGCTGCTGCTGAAGAGTTATGAAAGCTTGTCAGAGCGGGAGAGTGCGCAGGCTGTGACACACGCTGGAAAACAGGTCCCAAACTGACTCCAAAAACCTGCATTCAAAAAACCTAAGACGGGAAACCCGACCGCTAAAATCAACTCCACGGAAACGTGAGCGCTGGAGTTCGTTGTCCGTGTCAGGAGAGCTGAGCTCTCGATGACACTAGCTCCACAGCAAATACAAATGCAGAATGGGGAGGGGGGCGGGGGGGGTTTGAAGTGTTGTGGAAGAAACCGGAAAAGGCGCAAAGACCAAACACTGTCCTTTATAATCCCCTTGTCTCTCCACCTGTGGACGCAGGTGTGGTCTCTGCTGTTGTTTAACGAGAGCAGGCCCAAGCTCCGCCCTCCCACCATCTGATTGGCCGGTGTCACAGGACCGACCTCCTGATTGGTTCTGATCAGTTCATGTCCACGTAGTGACACTAAGAATACGGAGGGCGTCCCAGGGGCCCACTGGTCAGACGGTGGTGGGCGGAGGAGTGCATTGTGGGTACCACATGTGTAGGGAACACCTGATTTTTGGAAGCTTTGGTGGGCGGCTGGTTGGCCCTCTCTCTGAGGGACAAAGTTGGAGTCCACTCACACGCTGCGTCAGTGGAAACACAGACCTCGGGAGGGGGGGGGGTGAATAAAAGGTGTTGTCTGTAGGAGCTGTGTGGCGTGTGCGTGACGAGGGCACGCACGCACAAGGAGGTCCACTCTGGCCTGGAGGACAGACCCCACCCCCACCCCCGCCCCCAGGCAGGAGAAGAGGCGAGGGTGAGGGGGGAGACAGGGTACGGCCGGTCGAGACTCAGAAGATCTCCGGGCACATGTTCCAGTCCTGCCTGTCTTTGGCCTCCCAGTAACCGCCCTTGTACACGAAGTTGGTCTCCCCCGTCAGGGAGTTTCTCCTCTTCTGGAACCACCGTGGCTGGTAGCGCTCGTACTCTCGACCTGGGGGTGGGAGAGGGGGATAGGGGTTACTCAAACATGTCAGCTGGAGAGGCAGGCGGGGGGGGGGGGGCACCAAGGCATACAAGGGGCCAAGGCTGCAGCAGGACTGATGGGAACAGCACAGTGTCGTAACAGATCAAGCCTTGCGGCTTATGGCTGACCGGGCTATGGGTGCTGCCAGAAGCGCCTTGAGATCTGCTATGACCCCTAACTCTACTGTGTGATCTGTGAGTGTGCTGTGTGTATTCTGTTTGTCTATATGTAAACATGTATTCTTTTTTTTATTAAGATGCATTTATATAGCTATAATAGACACTGTAAACTCAGCTTTTTATTCAGTTTGTAACTGTGAGCAAGAATATAATAAAGTCAAAGACTGATGGAAACCCCTGGCCCTGAGACCTGAGGCCAGGTGGAAGGCTGGGCTAGGGCCCACCACGGAGACAGACAATGCCAGCTCAATACAGTGGTTCTCTGTGGCTCAGTTGGTAGAGTATGGCGTTAGCAACGCTTAGGTTGTGGGTTCAATCCCCACTGGGGCCACATGTACTGAAATATGTATGCATTCACTACTGTAAGTCGCTTTGGATAAAAGCATCTGCTAAATGGCATATATTAATACTGTTAGTGCTGCCAGTTTGGGGGTACGTCAGGTTCCGACAGGGGGGCTGCCCAGGTAATATCACAATATTATTTATTTTATTTGTTTAGTTTACTTCTATCCCTTTGAGGAGAGGAGAGCACTGTGGTTTGGGACTGTCTTGAGATGACCTCCTTCCTCCCAATGCTCTCAATAAAACAGCTGCCAACAAATCTCGAGAAATGGGGATGGATCAGCCATAAAGAAAAGGAAAAGAAAAGAGAGCAGTGAATGAATGGTAGGTGAAGGTGGGATCGGCCGAAAGGGATGGAATGCCCAGCTCGTTCTACGTGGCACAGCAAGGAGAGCGAGGGACACACATAGGGTGACCAGATTCAAGCGGTCCAAAACTCGGGACGGCCAGGATGGCTGTTGGGGTCCCACACAATGCAGGATATCTGGTCACCCTAGACACACAGTGTGAGGTGTTCACCATGGGGCCTAGTCCGCAGGACACACAGAGAGAGAGAGAGAGAGAGGAATGGACACCATGTAGGCCCCGCACTACAGATCACCAACACCAAAGGGGCTCACGCATGGGTCCAAGGGTAGACCCGAGGGGCACACCGGGGAGTCGCCACTCACCAGAGTCATAATCGCACTCTGGCATCAGACAATCATATTAGAGAGAAGAGGAAACACATCAGATCATCATCGTACGTTACGCTTGTGCTTTTGCAACAGGACATTTTAGCATCACATAAGTGTTTAAAGGCAATGGGAGTTCTGTTGAGAAACCCGAGGCGATCACCTGCATGACATTAGCATGCAGCACAATGAAATGTTAATACTAGGGCATGAAAGATGGAAAGATAAGCACTCACTTGCAGATTTCAATGGAGCGTTTTAAATAATAGCGTTTAAACTCAACAGCCCACGTTTCGGCTCTCTCCTTCATCACACGCTGGCAATGCCGCCGACGAAGGCGAGAGCTTAAACGTTCATGTGATGACCTACAAGTGAGTGCTTTTTTCACCTTTGTTCTTGGATATCTTCTTATACGCTAAAACAGACACTTTACAAAAGTACTTTTGAGTTGAGCAAGTCTTCGCATATAATATTGTGTACAAAGCGGGTTGCCCAATTATCTCGTAATATATATTCCTTAACTTATCTCTTATTTTTTTGTCCCCTTTTGTTCATTATCCTTCCATTTATTTATGCCTTTCCTTCTTTAACTCCGCCTTCGATCCCTCCCCCTCTCCCTCCCCCTCCTCCTCCTCCCTCCCTCCCTCCTTCCTCTCTCCCCCTCTCCTCCTCTGCCTCCCTCCCCGGGGGCTCACCCTCGTCCAGTGCGTCCGTGGCCTCCGCCTCTCTCCTCCGCCTCACGGCCCTCTGTTTCTCCTCCAGCCGCTGCTTCTCCACGTTGGCCTCGTCCCACCGGCCCGCCTCCATCAGCCGCTGGTCGGGCCGCAGGCGGCTGTCCGTCGGCCCCACGCCCTCTTCCGGCTCGTTCAGCGTCAGCGCCAGGGACGAGAAGTGGTACATGTTCTCAGCGTTATCCCTGGGGGACAGGGGGGCAGGGGGAAGATGGACCATCACGCTGTCGGCAGTGGTGGGCCCAGACCACTTTAACAGAGGTGGCCCAAAAGTGGCACAGAACCACACAGGGGGGGACATAAAAATGTAATGCATTTGAAAAGATGTGATTGACAACCTAATAACCTATCAAGAGCCAGATGAAGTAGGGTGGCACCCAGGGTGGCCAACCAAATTTCTGTGGGAGAAGGTGCTCCCCCAGGCCCCTCCCTGGACACGCCCCTGGCTGTCACTAAATGAGCTGTGAAACTTCAGGAGTCAGGAGATTCTCTACTCAGGGGGGTCTGCACTGTACAATACTCTCAATAGTGAATAGTAGCTACGATATTGTACCGTCATTGGTATACACTATCCCTGGTGTGATATTGGTTTATATTAATGAGCTCTGTTCAGGTATACTATCATAGTATACAGGACCCAAGGTATGCTGTAGCTGTATATTAATGAGGCCTGTCCAGATATACAGACATGGTACACAGACTTCATGTTATGGTATATGTTTATATAAAAAAGGCCTGTCCAGGTATACTGACATGGTATACAGCACCCAGGTATACTATTATACCATACAGTATCTATGGTATATGTGTATATCAGTGAGGACTATGCAGGTATACTATGATAGTATAGAGTATCTATGGTATATGTGTATATCAGTAAGGACTGTGCAGGTATAGTATGATAGTATAGAGTATCTATGGTATATGTGTATATCAGTGAGGACTGTGTAGGTATACTATGATAGTATAGAGTATCTATGGTATATGTGTATATCAGTAAGGACTGTGCAGGTATAGTATGATAGTATAGAGTATCTATGGTATATGTGTATATCAGTAAGGACTGTGCAGGTATAGTATTATAGTATACAGTATCTATGGTATATGTGTATATCAGTGAGGACTATGCAGGTATACTATGATAGTATAGAGTATCTATGGTATATGTGTATATCAGTAAGGACTGTGCAGGTATAGTATGATAGTATAGAGTATCTATGGTATATGTGTATATCAGTGAGGACTATGCAGGTATACTATGATAGTATAGAGTATCTATGGTATATGTGTATGTCAGTAAGGACTATGCAGGTATACTATGATAGTATAGAGTATCTATGGTATATGTGTATATCAGTAAGGACTGTGCAGGTATAGTATGATAGTATAGAGTATCTATGGTATATGTGTATATCAGTAAGGACTGTGCAGGTATACTATGATAGTATAGAGTATCTATGGTATATGTGTATATCAGTGAGGACTGTGCAGGTATAGTATGATAGTATAGAGTATCTATGGTATATGTGTACATCAGTAAGGACTGTGCAGGTATAGTATGATAGTATAGAGTATCTATGGTATATGTGTATATCAGTAAGGACTGTGCAGGTATACTATGATAGTATAGAGTATATATGGTATATGTGTATATCAGTGAGGACTGTGCAGGTATAGTATGATAGTATAGAGTATCTATGGTATATGTGTATATCAGTGAGGACTGTGGTAAAGCGGCAGGCTCACGGGAGGGGGTATTTCTTCCACAGGAGTTTGGGTGAGAGGGTCTGGTAGACGGTCTTCTGTTTCCCCTCAGACCCGCTGCCCCGGCGACTGCTCTGCACGATTTTGGCGCTCTCGATCTTGTCATCCCACGTCCCCGACAGGATGTAGTGCGCCTGGCCTTCGCTGTCCGTCACCACGCCCGTCACCTGGCGACGAGGGAGAGGGATGGTGCAGCAGAAGCAGGAATGGTGGGGAGGGAGGGAGAGGTAGGAGTAAAATCCTTCTAGACTTGAAAAATATCTCCAAGTAATTACTTTAATCGCTTGCCAATTGTCAAAAAAACATTCTCTATATCCAGTGCATTTATTCTCACTATCCAGTGCATTTACTGTCCAGCAGAGGGCAGCGCGTCCAAATAAAATAGTTTGACGGCTCCACCTGAGCCGTGTGGTTGATCACGCTCCTGTAGTCGGTCCCTGGCTTTCCCAATTAATTTCCCCCAAAAACCCAGATGTTCTCCTTCCTGCTCTGGGAAGAGAAGTGTTTATTTTGCTAATATACTGTGGATGTTTTTCTGGTATCAAAGGATTAATAATTAAACGGTGCAATATTAGTTTCTCACGGAATTAGCGCTCAGGAAATGTAGCACTGGCTTGCATGGCTATATCATGTTATGTAACGTGACCTTGCAGCATCAAGTCTCTCCACTTATATATATCAACCATGACCTTGGCTGCTCTCCCTCCGTTTCTATAGTTTTGGCAGCTTGCAAAAAAAAAGATCTCCCTGCATATGTTCTCAGTATCACACCTGTAAAGCGTTGGTATACAGGCCATCATTGAGAAATCATAGTGGAACTACAGGAGTGAGGTTGTCAAGCCCTGCACCCTCTATGACGGTATAGACGCACTTTGACCTTAAGGTTAAACCTGAGTCCCGAGTGGGGGGCGATCGATTCCGTTACTGTGACTCACCTTGCGTGGGACATCCCGTGAAAAGTAGCTGTAGGGTGAGAACTTGAGCTGGCAGGTCTCCTTGGTCCTGTGGTTCACAATGTCAATGTCCCCTGACTGCAGATGCATAGAGGAGGGAGGGGGGAGAGGGAGAGAGAGAGACAGAGAGACAGAGAGAGGAGGAAAGACACAGTAAGGGAGGAAATAAACAGAAATGGTAAAGTGGTATAAATGGGGAAGGAAAAAGCAGGCGTTTGAATAGAGAGGAAGAGAGAGAGAGAGGGAGGAGAGAGGGAGAGAGAGAGAGGGAGGGAGAGGGAGAGAGAAAGAGAGGGGGAGAGAGAGAGAGAGAGAGGAGGAGAGGGAGAGAGAGAGAGAGAGAGGAGAGGGAGAGAGAGGGGAGAAGGGGAGAGAGAGAGGGAGGGAGAGAGAGAGAGAGAGAGGGGAGAGAGAGAGAGAGAGAGAGAGAGAGAGGGAGAAGGGGAGAGGGGGGGGAGAGAGAAGGAGAGAGAGAGAGAGAGAAGGGGGGAGAGAGGGAGGGAGGGAGGGAGAGAGGGGTGGGAAGGAGAGAGAGAGAGAGAGAGAGAGAATGTGTGAGAAGACTTTGGAAAGCCATCAGTGGTGGAGTGACAGAGACTCCGGGGACTCATGCAGTACAGCGCGCTCACGAAGCGAGGAGTTCAAACAGCACAGCGACGGAGCGGCTCCAGACACACACGCTCTCACAAAGCTCCAGTGCCTCCTGTCGTCTCCTGTCTCTTCCCCCTCCTCCCCACTCCATTCATCTGCTTCTGGAGCCTCACCTGGCTTAACCCCACCGCAGACGGAGGAGCTCATTGGCTGTCTCAGATATTGGGGACACTGCGTGTCTCACGCAGGGCTTTGCATGCCGCCGTTACCGCTATGAGCAGTCCCGCGCACGCGGAGAGCAGCGGATTCCCAGAGGCGGTCGCCTCCACCGACTCGTCGGGCTCCCGTCTGTCTGTCTCGTAACAAGCTCTGGCTGTCACCTGTACGGAAACTGTGCCGATGTCGAATGGAAGAACTTGAGAATGACGGCGAGCCGAACGTCGTTAGTGTCGCACAGAACCGAGCCGCGCCCGTTTGTGCTTCAAAGACAGGAGACAGCGGCGGTTACTGGCATTACAGGCACTCCTCACTTAACGACCGAGTTCCATTCCTACGACCAGGTGGTTAAGCGAATTGGTCGATAAGCGAGGAGCCGCCCCTTACCGATATTTCGAGCATACTGAACCGTCTTTAGATATTGTTTTCATGTCACCTTTGCACCATTTATAACATTTTCAGTATATTTTTAAATGTTTATACAGTAGTGTACTGTATACTGTAATAAGCAGAATAGAGGAAATCAGCTCTAATATACATTACTTAGGTTTGCATACTGTAAATACAGGTAATCGTTTTTATTTATTGTGAATAAAGAAAAGGGCTAAAGGAAACTCCAACTTGATAACTTTGTTTTAATTTGCATAACTCTTACATATTACAGAACATAAAAATACAATCAGCAAAAATGTATAGACGAAATATGTAGTCTTGGAGATTGCGAACGCTAGTGTAGTGAATACTGACCGACTGCGGGAACGAGACTGAGACTGAGAAAGGGTGATGCGAGATGAGATGCTTGACACTGAGACGCCGCGCTGCCATTTCCACGACCAAAGTTATTGTACAGCGAACAATACCGACTGGCCGGAGAGCAGGTCGTTAAGTGAGGAGTACCTGTATTTTCAATCTGCTTGTTCAGCCAATTGAAAGGGAGCAGGTTTGGATTAACGTTTAAGGGGAAATTGATTGAGAATAGGCAATAATCCCCATAAATCCACATGTAGGTACAATGTTCCAGCTTAGATTATTATTATCATCCACACAGCTGGAAAAATGTCGGCGGGGACAGAGGTGGTACCAGGATACTAGACACGCTGTGTGTAAACTGCAATTTAAAAAGAGGGCGCTACAGGTAACTGCCAAAATAATGGAAACACTAATAAATTAAGGATACTAGCAGCTCTGTTACAGTGTGGGGTACATTTTCCTGGCATGGTTTAGGTCCACTCAACCCCTTAGAGGGTGAGGTGAACACTAATAAATACAAAGAGTGATCACCTTCATCCTATGGTGAAGCATTTCTATCCCGATGGGAGTGGTCTCTTCCAGGATGACAATGCCCCCCATCCACAGGGCATGAGTGGTCACTGAATGGTTTGATGAGCATGAAAACGATGTAAGCTATATGCCGTGGCCATCTGAGTCACCAGATCTCAACCCAATTGAAAACTTATGGGAGATTCTGAGACAGTGGTTTTCCACCACCATCAACAAAAATGTATAGTGGAAGAATGGTGTTGCTTCCCTCCAATAGAGTTCCAGACGCTTGTAGAATCCATGGGTGCCAAGGGTCATAGAAGCTGTTCTGGTGGCTTGTGGTATCCCTACTAAGACAATCTATGTTGGTGGTTCCTTTATTTTGACAGTTATTTGTGTCATATATTGTGTCTCAATACTGGCTCTTAATGGCAAGCTGTGCGCCAATCAAGGGAATAACAGAAGGCATGAAAATTGCGGCAGGAAAATTGTGGAAGTTTGTCTCGCACATGAACAGACCTGAGAGTGGTTACAGTGGAACTGTGCCTTTATTTCCTGTCTTAGCCTGGATGTGGATTCTGTCAACAACATTTGCTAATGTAGCTGAATCAATGCGCCTTTACTGTACAGATTTAAACTGACCATCTAAAGTGTCCTGTCACCGTTGGGAAAAAAATATTTAGCCTGCTTCACACCTGGAAATTGTATTGTGCTTATTTTTTAATATCTCCCATGGCTGGAAAGTGCCAAGTCAACAGGACCAGTGAGTTTGTGTCCTTCTGGCAGCCAGTCTGAGAACATGGTGATCTGGCCACCATCCAGTGGCTAAACGAATTCCCCTTCATTTGGAGGACCAATCGACAGGGGGTGGTCAGGATCAATGGAATTCCGATACGACGCGGTTACTTTAACCGGAGGACAGTGGAATCTTCCGTACTTGCACTGCGTATCTGCAATTCCTCTGATGTCATGAACGCCGGAATACAAATATTTGACTTTATTTTTGTCTTGTAATGCCTGCTGGTGCCACTGACCACGAAAGACTACTGGGGAAACACTGGGTACAGGCTGAGCTCTCACCACGGTGTTCCCCATAGACGCAGTGCTCTAATTGGGTCAGTTCTAAGTTGGTGTGCTACTCTTCCTCTCAAAGGGGGGGAGGGATGAGGGGGTATTTTTAGACTGGAAAGCAGGGTAGACCCATGAGACACAGGCCCATGTTTACAGGCTGTTCTGATTGGGCTCCACACCGCACTAAAATAGACCTGGGGGAGGACCAAACTGTCACAACAATGGGGTTCAATCCACCTCCATGTTCTGATCGCACTGCATTTTTACATTTTAGGCATTTAGCAGACGCTCTTATCCAGAGTGACTTACACAGTTTACATACAATCCATTTGTACAGCTGGATATTTTACTGAAGCAATTCAGGTTAAGTACCTTGCCCAGAAGGGTACAACAGCAGTGCCCCACCTGGGAATTTAACCTGGGACCTTTGTGTTACAAACCCAGTTCCCTAACCATTATGCTACACTGCTGTCCACTGCATCTTGGGTACTCAAGAGCCATTGGGATTAATGAGGACACAGAGAGCGGATGCGCTCTCTATCAGTGCAGAGCAACAGGACTGCAGCTTTCAATGTTGGAGCATGGGAGTGAATCATCTCTATGACTATCTAGAATCTCTGGGGGGCACTGAGGTTTGTGTGGGTGGGGGTTGGAAACAGGACACGGAGGGGTCCCAAACTGCCCGTACAGCCGGCTGGACGGACGGACGGCCGGACGCACCTGATCGATCCACAGCTTCCCCACGATGATGTTGTGCACCGTGGACGTCACCTTGCGCCACACGTAGTGATTCCCGCTGGAGTGGAACTGGAGGTGAATAGCACCTGGAGAGAGAGAGAGGTTTTATTTGCATTTATATTTTATTTCGTTTTACATTTGTATTCTGTATGTTTTTTATGCTACGCTTTGGCAATATTTACGCTTTGTATTTCATGCCAATAAAGCACATTGAATTGAATTGAATTGAATTGAGAGAGAGAGAGAGAGTCTTAAGAGAGAGAGAAAGAGAGAGAGAGACTTAAAACCTTCCTGTCCTCCAAACAAAATCGATTAAAAGGTACGAAAAGGTCCCACTGTATCATGGCAACAGAGTAAATAATGCTGAAAGCAGACAGGCAGCTGGGGGCAGGAATGGGTGAAGGAGAGGAGAGAGAGAGAGGGGGGGGGAGAGAGAGAGGAAAGAGAGCGAGAGAGAGAGAGAGAGAGAGAGAGAGGGAAAGAGAGGGGGAGAGGTACTTTTGATGTTCTTTATGAAAACACACAAGGCTTTCCACCATTACGTAAAACAAAAAATGAAACTTCTTGACAGTGAAAGATTGCAGGGAGAGGCTTCATTTCTGCAGTTTGCAGTTTTGTCTCATTTATGATCCTTTTTAAACAAGGTCAGCTCCACCTGGAAGCAGCCTCAATCCACCCGGAGCCACAATACATCACACACACACACACACACACACACACACACACACACACACACACACACAGCCTCAATCCACCCATAACTCACAGCAGGAAAGAAGCAGCGATACCAGCATAGAGCCACACATACATACACACACAAACTGCACACATACTACACACTATCACCACATACACTACACACATACACTACACACATACACACACATATACACATACACTACACACACACACACACAGCCACTTCATTACTTTTGAAGACCTAATACAGTATACTACTACTGACAACCATATAAACTACTTTATAGCTCACTACTCGTATATTTCCACAGCATGCTATATAAAGTACTTCACAGCTGACTGCTCATATATTTCGACAGCAAGTGGCCGGACATTTCCCCTGTCCGTCATGGTCACATGGGCTTTTACAGTGAGGTAATGTTTCATTTGTGTTTATGTCCACCTGTCTGTGGTTAGAGCTCTTGATTCAGCCCCCTGCATGTCTTTGATAGTGTTTGGTACTACTGCACGGAGCCAGGAAACCCATTACGCAAAAATGGGACTGACTGTGACACCTCCCCAAGCTTTCTTTTTTAAGGATTTTGTTTCAGATTTTATCCCATTTTCTCCCAATTTAGTAGCCAATTATATCCTCTTTTCATGTCAACCCCCCTCGTATTGAGACCGGCAGTGACAAAGACCTCCTCCGAGCTGGCTCTCGCCAAGCTGTCGACTGTAACTCCGGTACACAGAGCCACTCCTATATGCAGCGAACTCATATCGGCTTCCCCCCTAGTGACACTCCCGGCCAGAGCCAAAACTGGCGCGGCCGGTGGAATCGAACCCCAGTCACAGTGGCCAGCATTGAACATTGTAACCACTAGACCACCCAGGAGGCCCACATCCAATCAAACCGAATCAAAAGTATTTGTATTACATTACATTACATTACAGGCATTTGGCAGACGCTCTTATCCAGAGCGCATTGTATAGTGCATTTCACAAATCATGAGTCACAATATGCCTTACAGCAGCCCCCCGGGCCTAAAACCCCAACAAAAGCAAGGACAACAGTGACAAAACTCCCAAAGGTGGAACAAACAGGGAGAAACTTTGAGAGGAACCAGACTCTAGAGGGGAAGCCCATCCTCCACTCAGGGTGTGAGTTCATAATGACCAACAACGCTCCATCATTCAACCTTCCAACCAGCTGTTCAAAATGTATTCAAAGTGAGCTAGGCAGTGGAGCGCATCGTGGTGTCGATGCATCGCAACCCTTGATCCAACGTCGGACCGCCTCCTCACGAACAAACTGCACCACACCGGAAATCACATACACATCGCGTGCGTCTCAAATCATACACTTATACACCACAGATAAATGCACTTGATGCCCAGGGCTATTGTATTAGGTTTAGGCATTATTTTGCAGATATTTTCCGCACTGATTGTTTTATTGCTGCCTTTGAATTGTGGCTACAGATTTACCCACAGGGTCCTAGTTTAACTATGTGGTTGCTCCTAGCACCTAGGAACTGTACTTCCCACTAGGGTGGCTTTCAGCTAAACTGTTCTTGACTACGGTTAACACTTTGTTGTACGTCGCTCTGGATAAGAGCGTCTGCTAAATGCCTGTAATGTAATGTAATGTAATGTAATGTAATGCTTTCTCCCTCCCCCCCACCGTGTGCTCTGCCCTTTCCAGGCCCATCGACGGCTCCTCAGCAGCATCACAGGGCTCTCCGTCTGGGTGCCAGAGGGGCTTGCGATCGTGAGCTCTCGTTAAAGCTAAATCACCCGCCGGGACATAAATCACAAAGACCCTGCGCAGCGGGGGGCTGGGGCTCACACGTCTGTCGCACGGCGGAGATTTACACTCCCAGGATGTGGTCGCGGGGGGGGGGGGTGAGGGTTCAAATCCACAGTGGAAGGCTATCTTAGGGGCCGCGCTACACTGTGCCCAGCGGGGGTGCTTTGTGTGAGCGGGGCGACGTGAGTCAGCGGTGGCGACAGTGACAGCGCCCCCTGCTGGCAGAGATGTGCCCGCGTCACGCAGAGGTATGATGGATAAGTATTTTTGGCTGTGTTATGTGTGTTACGTGTCATGTTTATTTTAGAAGTGATGATCGTTTCAAATAAAGGGCTTTTAAAAATAAAACCCTCAGGGGGAATGGCTCTTTATGTGCGCGCGCGGAAGTCAGTCGGCGGTGGAGATATGAGTGACAGCTCCCCCTGCTGGCAGAGGCGTGGTCGCTCACTCACCCAGAGGCATGATGGACAGGTATTTGCCGCGGAACTTGCTGGCGATGGTGATCTCCTGCCACAGGGTCCAGCCGCGGCGTGACAGCACGTGGTGAGCCGCCGCCGGAGGGTGGTGGCTGACCTGGGGGGGGAGGGGTGTTAGTGCGGCTCTTATGGGACACACTGTGGTGCTGTCTCTGCTAATGAGGTCAAACGCACTACTGGAACGAGGACGCTGTCTGTTTGCATCTCCGTTTTAGGGGTCAGGGGTGGGGGGGGAGGTTACACTGTGTTAGAGTCTGCCTCTGTATCTATATCTCTGTCTCTCGCCATCTGGTTG
>JAINUG010000237.1:772500-805000 GCA_029706075.1 Aldrovandia affinis
GAGGGCAGACTCACATGGTCCTCCTGATTCCAGTCATTAGGATGTCCTCCACTCGCCCCACTGAGGTTACTGACTGAGCGCCTGAAACACACACACACACACACACTCTTAGACTAGGTAACACACACACATATACAGGCAGGAAATGTCAAAAACTTGATTTCATCTCATGGAACATTTCCCCCAAAAATACAATACAAAATACCCCCCAAAAAGAAGGCACTTGTCCAGAGTGCAGGTTGCCCACTGCAGCCAGGGTTCGATCCCCGGCTCTGGTCAGGAATCCTGCTCAGGGGGCGGCGATTGGCTGTAATGCACTTGGCCACACCTCTTAATCTAATATTCATAAGTTATACGATGCAGCAAATTGGAATGTTTCAGCTCAACGGTGGGGAGACGTTGAAGAATACGAAGCTGAGTATCTGGTGGGTCTAAAGAATCTGTGGCTTTGAGTCCAGTCCCAGGAGCGGAGGTGAAAGGGGGATGCTCTCTGCCCAGGTGAGACTCACCTGTGCTGGGTGTGGTCGGCAGCGGTCACGGTGATAAAGGCAGGGGAGTCCTCCATGGCATCGAAGTACTCCGTATCCTCATCTTCGTCGCTCGCCTCCCCTTTCTGAGGCCGCTCGCTCCCTGCTGTCAGAGACCACCAGCAGCAGACACCGGTTACTGCGCCCGCACATCCCCCACGACTCTCACTACATTACAGGCATTTAGCAGACGCTCTTATCCAGAGCGACTTACAGTTTCACATTTCTTTACAATCCATTTATACAGCTGGATATTTTACTGAAGCAATTCAGGTTAAGTACCTTGCTCAAGGGTACAATGGCAGTGTCCCATCTGGGGATTGAACCCGCAACCTTTATGTTACAAGCCCAGTTCCCTAACCATTATACCACACTGCCTCTCACTCTACCACAGATAAAGATATCTCTAATGTCATCTCAAAGTCAGCTCCAGGGCTTCCGAGGAGCACAATGACGTTTGGATTACATTTGGATTACGTTCATTCGACAAGACGAAGAGGGGGGATTACAGTGTACACGCGTCTGTTCAGGGAGTGATGTCACTTCCTTGAACTCTGGCTGGCAGGGACATGGTCTTCTGTTAGGATTTGTGTTGCACCTGCGGCAGTGAAGTTGACCTTTGCGATATTTGCACTACGTGGCTACACAGATTTCATGTTGAAATAAATCTAAAGCTTGTGCCCTGTTCAGCTCTGAAACATCAGAAAACAATTACCACAGGCAATCTACACCTACAACAGTCTGACACATACATAAATAACTGACTCACAGCTAAAATAACACTAGAAAAACTGTAAAAGAAACTGAAAAGAAATTAATAAAAACCCGCAGTTCAGCTACACAGTAAACAGAAACAGTGGTTCTGTGTGGCTCAGTAGGTAGAGCATGGCGCTGACAACGCTTAGGTTGTGGGTTTGATTCCCACTGGGACCACATATACTGAAAAATGTATGCATTCATTACTGTAAGTCGCTTTGGATAAGAGAATCTGCTAAATGGCATATCTTATGTTATGTTGGGCCGAATTACAAAGTGAAATTTTATTGAAAGTTCAGCTTGTCCCCATCCTTCCTTCTCTAATGTAACGGTCTCTCTAATGTCAGAGTGCCTCTAATGTAACAGTCTCTCTAATGTCAGAGTGCCTCTAATGTAACAGCCTCTCTGATGTCAGAGTCTCTCTAATGTAACAGCCTCTCTGATGTCAGAGTGCCTCTAATGTAACAGTGCCTCTAATGTAACGGCCTCTCTAATGTCAGAGTGCCTCTAATGTAACAGCCTCTCTAATATCAGAGTCTCTCTAATGTAACAGCCTCTCTAATGTCAGAGTGCCTCTAATGTAACAGCCTCTCTAATGTCAGAGTGCCTCTAATGTAACAGCCTCTCTAATGTAACAGTGCCTCTAATGTAACAGCCTCTCTAATGTCAGAGTGCCTCTAATGTAACAGCCTCTCTAATGTCAGAGTGCCTCTAATGTAACAGCCTCTCTAATGTCAGAGTGCCTCTAATGTAACAGTGCCTATAATGGCCTCTCTAATGTCAGAGTGCCTCTAATGTAACAGCCTCTCTGATGTCAGAGTGCCTCTAATGTAACGGCCTGAGCCACATGCCGCGCTCCACCGCGGCCCACACTTCCACGCCACAGAAAGGGACGAGGATTAGCATAAAGCACTGGGGGTGGATGGGCCCGGCCCAGGCACTTGACTGGAGCCGGGATTAGGGACCTGGAGGGGGCGGGGGGCTCAGATCATCCGCAGCTGGGGCGGGGGGCAGTAGGGAGGGTCGGCTAAGCCCTCAGGAAGGCCTCCGAA
Organism: Aldrovandia affinis; assembly: GCA_029706075.1. Taxonomy (NCBI): domain Eukaryota; kingdom Metazoa; phylum Chordata; class Actinopteri; order Notacanthiformes; family Halosauridae; genus Aldrovandia; species Aldrovandia affinis. The sequence goes on from JAINUG010000237.1 coordinate 774,836, forward strand.
CCATGGGCGAAGCCGTGCGATGATAATTGGGAGCGGGAGGCGGATTAGCTGGGCGCTGCAGCTGGCTGTCACAGGGAGTGGTTATTAACACACAGACCGGGTCCGACCGCTCTCACTCCAGCGCAGTGTGTGTGTGTGAGACACAGTGAACAGCTGGGAGACTCTGAGGAGGGGGGGGGCATGCAGCTCTCGTTTGTCAGGAGAGAAAGAACAAGCAGATGGAGAGACCAGTGTATCACAAACACACACAGAGAACTACGTATGAAGACCACAGTACACCCAAACACACACATACACACACATACACATACACACTTACTCACTCACACACAAAAAAACACACACAAACAAACACACACACACACACACACACACACACACACACACACACACACACACACACACACACACTCACACTCACAGAGAACTACGTATGAAGACCACAGTACACCACAAAGACACACACACACACAGAACCATGTATAAGAACCACAGTGCACACACACACACACACACACACACACACACACACACACACACACACACAGAACCACATACAGTATGAAGATTACAGTACACCACAAACACACACACACAGAACCATGTATGAGGACCACAGTACACCACACACACACACACACAGAAACAGACACAAGAGGTAATACAGAGCACAGGGTACAGAACGAGGCTGACTTGATAAATCCAGTTAAGGGGGTCAGATAAGGGGCACGGTGGGGAGGAACAGAACGTTGCGGAGGTGGTGAAGAACACCCTGTGGCTGTCACGGTGAATCAGACGTTGTGTGCGGTCGTGCATGTTCATGTGTGGTCGATTTTGGTTTTACGATCACATGCGGTCATGTACAGCCATGCGTGGTCATGTACAGTTGTGTACGATCACGTGCGGTCGTGTATGTTCATGCCCAGTCATGTCTGGTCGTGCGTGGTCCTGCGTGGTTGTGTTCGGTCGTACGAGGTCATGTATGTTCATGCCCAGCCATGTTCGGTCGTGCGTGGTTGTATGCGGTCTCGTGCGGTCATGTATGTTCATGCCCAGTCGTGTGCGGTCGTGCGCGGTCGTATGCAGTCCCGTGCGGTCATGTATGTTCATGCCCAGTCGTGTGCGGTCGTGCGCGGTCGTATGCAGTCCCGTGCGGTCGTGTATGTTCATGCCCAGGCGTGTGCGGTCGTGCGTGGTCCGCGTGGTTGTGTTCGGTCGTCGTGTCGTGTATGTTCATGCCCAGCCATGTTGTTCATGCGTGGTTGTATGCGGTCTCGTGCGGTCATGTATGTTCATGCCCGGTCGTGCGCGGTCGTGCGTGGTCGCTCCCTCACCCTTGTCGCTGGCGGGCGCGGCGGGCGCGTTGGCGGCGAGGGCGGGCGCCTCTCTCCAGGCCCTCTCCAGGCTGTTGTGCTGCTTGGCTAGCTGCTCGATGGTCTCCTCCAGGTGGATGCGCTGCTCGCGCTCATACTGCAGCACCCGCTGCCACCTCCGGCTGTGCGTCTCCGCTAGGTCCAGGAAGTCCCGGCACGCCTGGGCCCCGCCCCCCAACAAGGCACCGCGGTCACAGGCTGAAGCGTACGCTTTCACTCACCACCACAAACAACCTGCGATTACGACCGCCACAGATACGGTCTCTGATACTCTCCGGCTGCTTATCGCCGTTGTGTGATGCAGTCCATTGGCAGGAATACGGTTACAAATCATGAGCCTCTTTCAAGAAGAAAAAACCAAGTAAGATGTAATGTCAAGATATAAACCTGGATATGGTCACACAAATCACACACTGACTCTCTCCCCCCCCCCTCCAAGGCAGCCTTTATCATTTCTCTATTTATTCACTTATCTATAAAAAAAAAATAAACAAGCCAATCTCCCAAACCTCCCATCGCCCGCATCACATAAACACACACCGTTAACACCTGCAATCTGGATTAACGGTGATAAATGTTCACGTGGTCACTTTGGTTATGACCACCGTGAAAAAGAGAACTAACACAAACGGCTAACGCTACCGCATCCTGAAAAGAAAACTTATTCCACAACAGTGAAGCAAATAATTTTCTTCCTTTTTTTTCTTCTTCTTGCGAATGCAATGATTCACAATGAAAGTGAGAGAGGGGACAGTTGGAGCGGCTCCATTGTCAGTGTGCTGGCGCTGGGCTGAATGGGAGCCAGAGAGACACAGCAGGGCAGCGGCACATCGTGTAACGGCGTGTCTGCTTGGAGTCTCTCTCTGCCCATTCACACGGAAACAACCTCCACCCCCTGTTTAGAGCCGCCATGCCAATCGCTGCTCAACCCGCCCCTGGGGGAACACCCCAGGAAACACCCCCAGGGAACACCCCACACTCCCCAAGCTCACCTCACGCAAACAGACTACTGACCCATCAGGTCTTCTTCTTTTATGATTATTGCTGGCGTTGTAAAACATGAAAACAAACCTTGCACAACTTTTGAGGACATGAAAAAACGGTTTATTATTACATTGCATTACATTAGATATGGTTTATAGTCACGTGTTGTTTTGAATAAACTCTATGAGTAAGGGAGCCATGATACATTGATGGTACACAACTTTACACTCAAAATGGCAAAAATTGAGAGGTTCAAGGTTTTTTTCTTTAAGACGCCAATGATACATAGATACATCGTGTGTGAGTGTGAGTGTGTTTATGTGTGTGTGTGTGTGTGTGTGTGTGCATGTCTATGTGAGTGAGTGTGTGTGTGTGTGTGTGTGTGTGTGTGTGTGTGCATGTCTATGTATGAGACCATACGGATGACGTGAGAAAGTGGCGAGGTCTGAATCCTGGCATCCCATTGGCCACAGGAAAGCAGGCGTTGGGTACAGAGGGCACCAGCGTGGATATCAGGCCTTTCCTCCACAGGGCCAGCTCCTCACCACGGCGCCCATAAAACCGCTTGGTTGCCCCCGGTCCCTTCACCGCGGCCCCGCCGCGCCCTCTCTCCGCTATCGGGTTCAGAAGGCCGCGCGCGTAATAAAGCAGATACTCTGCCCTGACTAGATACCGCAACACCAGCGCCTGGTACAGCCCACGCGGGCGGGGCGACCGGACCAAAACCAAAGCCCAGTTTCGCTTCCCCTCCCGCCCCGCGGGCCCTCTGACATCATCCGAGAGGCGACCGCACGACACCGGCCTCCTGACGCTGTCTGGCCGAAACCGACGTCCGGTGTCAATCTGGGGTGTTCGGTAGTCCAGGCGGCAGCGTGACGAGACGTGCTCGACGCCGTTTTCACGCACGCGCTCAGTGAGGAGCCTCTGTCAGTCGGTCACGCCACAAACGTGGGCTTCTCAATCACGTCCCTGCCAACGCAGGGGTGCCGCTCCTGGCTGCGCTGGACCAGAGCACATGACCAGGTACGGCACCGCTGTGCGGTTTGCCCTGATAAGCAGAATTACACACGCACACACACACACACACACACACACACACACGCACACACACACGCACACATGCAAGGAGGCGATGTCACACACTCACCTTCAGCCAGGCCTGAGCGGATGTGTCCTGCTTTCTCAGATCGGCTTCTCAATTTAAGCGCTGCGTGACTCATTCCCCTCCCCCTCCCCTCACACACGTATGAAACTAAGGGCTTCATTTAAACAGAAGGCGCTTCCACATTTTCTAATTTTTGTTATATTTCTGCTCAGCGTTTTTCGAACAGACCCAAGGCTCCTCGTGACTTCCGTCTGAGGCACCCGGCTCATCAGCTCTTTTTTCCACGACACAATGAATATGCAAACCTGGTGATTAGCCCCAGCCTGAGAGTCAATAGAATGACGGTTTTAATGAATGAATGTTCCCAGGTGAAGGTGATTTCATGCATAATGAAAGCATGAGGAAATAGGCTTTGTTACCTAACCCTGTACGCACTCACACACAGTAACATACACACACACACACACAGAACAAGCAAGCACACACACAAGCGTGCACAAGCACACACACAAAAACACAAACACACATACACACACCTCACACAAACACACACACACAAACAGACATACACACACACACAGACACACACACACAGAAACACAGACACACAAACATACATACACACACCTCACACAAACACACAAACAGACATACATACACATGTGCCTGTGTACACACACACAGACACACACACACAGACACACAGACACACAGACACACGCACACACACATTCTCTCAGGAGAGTGAGGATTGTCCCATCTCTCAGGCCCCAGTCTCTCTAGCGTAGAGGCTGAGTCCCCTCTGGTGAAACCACACTCACGTGGTGCTGGCCTCTGGGGTCAAAACCACAAAGCAAGTGCAGTTCTAGTGTGACATAACTCATTTCCTCCCCTGATCACATGACCTCCACCCCTCATAGATGGACCAGGGAGCCAACGGCTACAACTCACACTAATACAACCCTCCCGCTCCAACATTACTGCAATGCTGACAAACCAATCCAGGCCTACTGACAGCAAGCCAATATCCTGCACAAAGGAGGCTGCTGGGTGACTGCTGGAAACTGTGTTTCAGTTTAGTGAGGTGTCCCACTGTCTAGTCTCCAATCGAACAGAGAGAAAATCATGGATAAAAAAAGGTTTTAAAAAAAGTCTATTTTACACTCACTTTAACACATTTATCCAGTTGGATCCTTTAAAGAGAAACTGAGACAAAGTGTGTCAAACGGTCTCGCCTGGGATTCAGACCCCGAAACCCTGAAATCCAGAGGAGTCACACGCTCCAACTATGACATCACACGCAGCCCTAAGACTGCACTACTACCATTACTCCACTGCCCGTGGAAAAGCCCAGTGTTAACGCTGTTCCTCTCACAGCTAATGCTACACAAACCGACAATGCTAACCCTCCATGCACGTATACACCTGCCAGGTTTACGTTACTACATACTTACATTATTTTTCAGTTTTTGGTAACCTAAACTTTTTTTTTGAAAATGTCTGGCAGTTTGCCGCTTACCTTTGTACTATTTCAGCTTATTCACTGGACTTGAACTGCTTAAATTTATGTAAAAACTTTTGACCGGTAGTGTGCATCACGGTTACATGTGCTATAATCGACATTTGCTCCTGGAGCTCCATCACTGCTGCTGCCACTGGGGCACCAGCTCCAGGCTGAGTGATGAGCAGAGCTGTGGTGGTGGTGGAGAGGCTGTGGGCGGATCAGCTGCGCTCAGGTCAGTGTGCCCCCAGGCTGGCGGGGGGCGGGGCTGCTGACTGTGCAGAGGACTGACCTCAGTACAGTGAGGAGCACAGAGAGGTCAGCGGCTCATTACAGGTGGAGTTGTCTCTGCGACCCTGCGCTCCGGCCAGCCCTGATTGGGCTTTAATGAGCTCTGTGGCGAGACGTCGTCCTTTCACTGCCTCCCTGCTGGGTTACGGTTAAGAGGGCAATAAATCACGGCAGAGACTCTGAGTCGGAGAGCAAACTGAAGTGAAGGTGAGGAGGCCTGGCTGTCAAAGAGCAGGGTGGAGGGCTGGTGGATAGCGTAGCGGTCTGGCGCACCCGTATTTGGCTGGTCCTGTACGAGTGTACCTACCATGATTTGGCTACCATGTATTAATGCACATCTTGTAAGTTGCTCTGAGCTCTGCTAAATGCTTAAAATGTAAAATGTAATGTAAAATGAGTTTGAAACCTGTCAAAACCTGTCTCTGCCAGACCGGCCCTGGCCATTAGTCCCGATCGGGGTGGCATTTGGTTGTCCGCTCCTGAGGGAAGGGGGGAGGGTGGTCGGCAGGAACTCGCTGTGAAGCACGTAAGGGTGTCTCCAGAAAGGGGGTCGGTGAGTTCCATCTCGAAGGAGGTGGATCATTGCCAGCCTCGGAGAGTAGCTTGCCCCGTAGAGACGGGCGGCGAGTTCTTGGGGGAGGGGTAATCAACAGGCCATTCATCCCAAGTAGGCTCATCATTTACCTACAGACGAGAGTAGGGGTGGGCAACCCATGTCCTGGAGTGCCAGAGATGTTTCTGGGTTTTTACTCCACCCGAATCCATAACTACATAATTAGGCTTCATAAAAGCAGGTGACCATGCACAGGAGGTACTCTGCGTTTCACCATTCAGGCTCAGGCTGTATGTTGAAGCTCAGATGGAACAAAAAACAGAAACGGCTCTGGCACTCCAGTACCGGGGTTGCCTAGAAAGTATCCGTTTTCAACTCATGGATCGGATTTCGGATTTCGGATTTCAATCGGATTTCAATTAATTTCTTGAATTGACTGAACTTTAATGGAACTGGCCCCAACCCTGCTGGCGACATCCAATGGAGGGCCTAATGGCCTAACAGCCTAACAGCCTAACAGCCTAATAGCACTGCCCCACGCGAGCTTCAGCGAGACCCACAGGAGACCTGCCCATTCTCTAACACAGCTGAGGATGCTCCCCACTCATTCTGTAAGCTCTGTGACTCAGATACAGCCATTGTTTGTTTGGTTCATAAGAAACAGTCAGTACTTGCATTGGGTAAACATTACATGACATTACATCTTATCCAGAGCAACTTACACAGTTTACATTTCTTTACATACAATCCATTTATGCAGCTGGATATTTTAAGTACCTTGCTCAAGGGTACAACAGCAGTGCCCCACCAGGGAACTGAACCAGCAACCTAACCATTGAACCAGCTCCCTAACCATTACACGACACTGCCAGCCCAGCCTCTCATATGGCAATTTTACTTTTTTGGACTGACGTTCTCCAAAAGAGAGGAAGGCGCGCTAATGAATAATTCATTTTTGGGCAAGGGGGGAGCTGACTAGCCTGAACAAAGCCATGTCAAAACTCTTACACCTATTCTCGTGGTTATCCAACCGCCTCCAGAGTACATTTCGAAATGTAATAGCCAATTTTCATACACTCCAAGGGGAAAATAAATGGGTAACAGAGAGAGCAATTTGCAATACGGATAGGGACAAGGCGCTGGTGTTTGATGTTGCAGGGGTGAAATAAGATCAATATTTTCTATTTTTGTCTTGTTTGTCTCTCTGCAAATTTGTTTCAAAAGCCAAATTTCCACACCCAATCAAAAACGAATTTCTTCATGGCACTAATAACCTCAATCATAACGACAATATTGCAAATACTTTTATAGGCAGCTGGCTACTGCAAGTTTGCAATACAAGCTGTCTTTCTTTGCAAATGTCTTCATAGGAGCTTAGCTTCACACGATAAATGTCTCTGCACTCTAACCATCTGCAGTGATCAGCTTGTGCTGATTCTCCCTTTGGAACAGCGATTCATTGAGTGGCAGAATTTGGGGTGAACCTTGAATCTCATTGGTCGGTTGTGCAACGTTGGGGAAAAAAGTACACTCGCTCACCTGCCCGAATGCCTCATTCTAGAGGACGGAGGAGCGCAAATGTGGCTCAGGTAACTAGTCTCAGTGTGTGTTGTGGTAGCCTCCTCTGTCAGACTCATAACCTTACGGTACTATAATTCTGACCAGGCTGACACACTGATGTGAGATAAGTCCGCCTAAATTCTGGAGATGTGCTTTGCTAATAAGCCAGGGGTCAGTTTCTTATCCTGACTAATTGTGATCTCGTGCAGGTGGGGCTCCGATCGAAGCCAACTCGGTCACTGACCTACAACATAGCCAAGTCAGTGGTTGAGTCAGTGGCCCAGAGGTTGGCAGAACCAATGGGATTGCAGGAAGCTAAGCCCACAAACTGAGCCCTGCCACACGCTCTAGCGAGAGAGCACCTGGGGTGGAGACTGCACAGCGAGTCGCAGGGCTGAGCAGCGGTTAAGTCTGTTAACTCTGGCTGACGTTGAGCGAAAGCGCCAGCCGTTGGAGACGGGAGTTTGACGGCCTCTTTTCAGTTCAGTTCAGGTTCTCGTCGTTAATTTCTGCTGAAAGGTAACCGTGGCAGAAAAGCTCGGGCGACGGTGCTAAATACGCGTGCGTTAGCAGATCAATAATGACAAATCACCACCTCGGTCACCGACCACCAATTTCCAACGAGATACAACTACAAACCCACTGCCCCGCCCCCCCCGCCCCAGAGTTAGCACACTTAGCAACAACATTCTCTCTTTGAGCCTCATTCACGGATCAAACGTATCCAAACCAAAGCCAGCAACAACGCCCTCGATCGCAGAGCAACCCATACCAGCCACCCCCTCCCAACCCCCAAAAAACCAAAACAAATAAGCAATCAAACCTCGCTCAGTCGAGTCTTACAGAGTCCGTGTCCGGCTGGAGCGTGCTTCTGCTGGAGCGAGAGAGGGACTGGCATTCCTCTCAGGTCTGTGTTGGGAACGTTTGGGGGGGCTGTGCTATTCCTGTCCTCCCCCGGCTCGGATCCAGTAACACCCCTCAACCCCACATCACAGCCCCCGGGTGCTCTCCTTCACATTCCCCCCCCACGCCCCCCCACACACACACACACAGCTTTCCAACTTTACTTTCCCACAACGTTGCTCAGATGTTGTGAAAAAACGTTATTACACTCCTAAGATGTTTGAGAACGTCCCAGGCCCCTGGACAGTACTTATTTTAGGGCACAATAATCACACTACTTTCTGAAGAGACTCAGGTGACGTTTGCCGTGTGAAATATTGAGTGGGTGTAAATTTGCCCAAACATGATTCAAAGCTCAGCACTGCCCTCAGTCTCGTGTAAACCTATGGTGCTGTAGCACACCACGTTTTTACACTCCGCCTCCCTACATTACTTATTTGACCCAATATTTTTACTTTTTACTTATTTTTACATATTACCCAATTGACCCTTCGCTAAACCACGCCCAAAAACGCAAACTGGCCAATCACAGCGCCGTGTTTTACATACTCTGACAGAGGATCCAACAGTGTTTGGCTGCCTTCCATTGAATTACACGCAAAAATTAGAAATTTTCTTCATTTTCGAGCTGGTTTTGCGGATTTTTAGCAAATTATGGTTAAACGTTGTGCCTGGGGCACGTGTAACAGTGACACTCGTTACCCAGAGAGGTTTGAAGGAGATATACGTTTTTTTCCCTTTATAAAACCTAAATCAAATCCTGAAAAGTATTAGCCAGCTAAGCTAACGTGGCTACGGTCTGGATCTACAGCTCCGGGTTGCAAAGTTGGTAAAGTTAGACTAAATGTTAGCTTTGTTATTCGTGATCCAGACAGCTTGCTAACGTTAAGATGTTACAGTCAAGCTCTAGAAAACCAAGTGGGTAACGTTACCTTGATGTCAAAATGTAATACTATTTTTCATTACTATTTCAGCACTTTGTCAAATGGGAAGCCCAGTCCCAGTACCCAAATCTTGTGGAAGACTGGGCTGACACACTGCTGATATTTTTTGCTTTACAGAGGTCCAGGGTATGGAGCTACCTGTGGAGCTAACCAGAGTAATGTCGTTACAGCACACTATAGGCGACTAATGTTACGTTAGTTAGCTAATGCTAGCTAACTTACTACTGAATGTAACGTTATATAGGCCTACTGCTTTTGCTTTTTAATGATTGTAATAGTGAATAGAGACCTACCCAGCTTTACAGGAACAGTGTAATTTAATGTCGTTGTCCTCTGTCTCAATCGCCCGGTGATGCGGTGGTTCACTTTTACTCTGATTTGTAGGCTTTTCGCTTCTATCTTAATTTTTTTACGTCATTTTGTTGCTGAGTCAGTGTGATATCTTGAATATAACCTTCAAATGCATATTGTATACCCTTCTGTCTGCTTCTATCTGAAATCGCTTTTTCTATTTTCCAAAAATTGGACAATATTTCTCCAGGAGTGCAGTTAGTGACAGTGGGAGCGCCATGCTGGCTCCGAAAGCTTGACGTACATAGCAACAATAACTAAGGGGGGCGTGGTTTAGCGAAGGGTCAATTGCGATTTGAATAACTAAAAAATGTAATTAATTAATAAAATATATATTTGTAAAATGAATTCATACAGCTTTATATTTAACGAAGCGGTTCAAGTTCTACACCTTGCTCAAGGGTACAGCACCTAGGATTCAAACCAGCAAAACTGTGCTTTCAAATTTCAGAGACCCTAGCCACGCTTCTACAAAGCTGGCATTAACAGCAAATACAACTGGACATTGACTAAACCATTACCGACCCCAGAACTGACAGGCAGCAGCCCACCGAGGACGCTAGCGTCCCTGGTGGTGATCCTAACAGACCGGCGCTGTCTCTCTCTTTGATCAATAGTGCCGGAGACAGCACCGATCATCTCTGACTACCGGCTACTCCCAGCGATGCTTTATGTGTCCGCTCCGACACCACAATCGCTAGCAGCACATGAGCGAGCTGCGCTCGGCACGTTCGTTCAGACAGCCAATCAGATGCATTCTCTTCCATAAGTGGCCGGGCTTAAAGTTGCTTGCACTCGAACCACAGGCCCGGCAATCTGGTGATTTACCACCTCCCAAAACCGGTGACGTTCGGCAATGAATTCTCAGTCATGCTCTCTTTTATTTTCTTTTTTTCTTTACAGCGCTGTGGGTGACATACAGTTAACGTAGAGCACTGGAATGGAAGTTCCAGTACTACAATACAGTTCCGGAATGGATTTTCAGCACAGTATGGAGTAATAGCGAAAGTTGGAACAAAGTCTACACTGAGCATGTGCAGAGCCCGAGTGAGAATTCTGTTCATCGGGGCGCTGAAAATTGCTGCCTTTTTAAATGGTTCTAAAAAAAGTGAGCTGTACTGAATTGAAAAATGCCCGTAGTCTCTTTGCAAACTGTACTGTAGTCCGCCTCCACATGAATGTGGCCAGCGGGGACAAGGAGTGACTGTCCTCCCCTCCACTCCACAACTGTACTGTGTCTCAACTGTACTCCAGAACTGTAGTGTGTTGAAAGTCCATTCCATAACTGGTGTAATGCTGAAAGTTTAACTGTCAAAGGTTGCAGCAAAGTCTACATTGAGCATGGGCAGAGTCAGAGTGATATTTTGTTCCATCGATGATAAACATGATGACCCCAATCTCCACCAAGACAGTGTCAGTGATCAGTGGAGATGATCACAGGCCCCCAGAATGCTATTACTGCCCATCCAGTTAAGATTCATAATGAGGTCATAAAGCAGGCTACACCCTACAAACACTTGGGTGTATATACAGATGAATCCTTGTCATGGAAGGTACATGTAGACCATGTCTGTAACAAAGTACAATAAATAATTTATTTCCTACGTAGGCTAAGGTCCTTAAGCATGGAAATTCTGTATTTACTTTTCTGTTCATCTATTCAGAGTGTGATGCAGTATGGTATGACTGTCTGGTATAACGGTATTTCAGTGCAGCTAAAATAAAAAAATTCCAGGCTGCTCAGGATCTGATCCAAGATTGTTGGACAGCCGCTCGAGCAGACCTTCCAAAAATGTTACAACGTTACAACATTTCATCGGACCCCAGCCATGTTTTAAATAGAATAGCGAGTATCAACTTATGCCCTCGGGAAGGCTCTTCAGGCTCCCCAATGCAAAGAAAAACAAATTAAAAAACGATTTTGTTCAGTATTCTATTGCTGAATCGGCAATAGAGTACACTCCATGTGCAATAACTAGGGAAGTGCAATAAGTCTGTGTAATAATACGTACTGATGTGTTGTTATGGTTTGTGTACATGTAATATGGTGGTGTATGGGAAGCTGTTTGGATGCAAAACAATTTTCTGTGTTAGCAGGCAGTAAAGTATCTCATCTCATCTGGTTGCCAAAAGTCGCTGCTTTATTTTTTGGCTTTTATACAAAACTGGCTGGAATGGAGTTGAGACACAGTACAGTTGTGGAATGGAGTTTGGGCTGGAATGGAGTTGAGACACAGTACAGTTGTGGAATGGAGTTGAGACACAGTACAGTTGTGGAATGGAGTTGAGACCCAGTACAGTTGTGGAATGGAGTTAAGACAGTACAGTTGTAGAATGGAGTTGAAACACAGTACAGTTCTGGAATGAAGTTGAGACCCAGTATAGCTGTGGAATGGAGTTGCAGCGCTCACACTGATGACTGCATGAGAGGACAATCGCTCCTTGTTCCCGCTGGCTACATTCATGTGGAGGCGGACTACAGTAGGGTTCACAAAGAGACCACGGGCATTTTTCAATTCAGTAGAGTTCACTTTTTGTGTGCCTGTGCCTGCGTACTGTTTACAGTACTGCCTGGGTGAAAGCCAGAGTTCATAAAGCGTTCTCATATTGATCATAGGATTGGAGGTGATAGTGTACCGAGACCAAGGTCAGACCTGGGACAAATACATATTTTAAATACTTGAACTATTTAGATGGCGGTAAAATTTGACAGCACACTCCTGTAATGTTTCCACTCAAAGCAGATGGAGCACATTGATCATAACATTAGAGATTATACTGTACACACATTAGTGTAGTGATAGTGTACTGTCATAGGACTGCTGGTTATACTAATAGTCTACTGATATTGATTGGTAGTTATATTTGTAGTGTACTCACATGAATAATAATATTGGTAGTTATCCTGTACTCACATTGATCATAGCATTGGAGGTGATGCGGAAGAGGGTGGCGCGCTCGTTGACGGCCTTGATCTTGTCTCCGCCGTCGACGGGAACGCGCAGGCCCTCGAGCTCGCTCAGCGACCGCTGCAGGGCGGCGCCATGCTTGGCGATCAGGTCGTTGCAGGTGCTCAGGTCGTCGAGCTTGCTGGCCAGCGTCTTCAGCGTGCCCTGGATCTCGCTCCGGTCCGACTGCGAGGTGGGCTCCTCGTCGCCAGAGTCGTCTGAGGGGAGGGGAGCAGAGCGGAGGTCAGAGGGGAAGGGTCAGAGGTCAACATGGCGGTACAGCAGGGGGGGGGGGGGTGAGGTGTCTTGGGAAAAGGTCAAGCGGGGGGGTGGCCTTTGTGACCACGCCGGTCCGGAATGTGACCAGAAGCATTCCGTCTCGCCCACAGGGCCGTCCCGCCTGCCTCCTGGCATTCGACGGATAATTCGATGGAGGAGGAATCTTGCAGATCGACTCAGAGCGAGGCGCTTCACCCCTGGGCTGCCCTGCGCCCACGAACGCTGCTCAATTCATCAGCACTCTGCGGGCCCCGGCCAGGGGACCAGTCAGCAGTCCTGAGCCTAACAACCCGTGCAAGAAAAACACTCTGAAAAGACAGCACCGCACCGCACCGCACAGCACAGCACTGGAGCTTCTGCCTCGGGGATGAATCAGAGGGCCAGGTCAGCAAGTCGGGTTTTTAAACAACGAATATAAAAAGAGGAAATAAAATAATGATGATACATACATCCTGTTTTTACCTATTGGTGGGAGAGTGAGGTTTCAGGGACGCCATAATGGATGGAGCTATAATGAGCTGTCACTCACAAACTCGTTTGGACCAATAAAAAGAATGTTCTCTCCACAGCAAAACGCAACGATTGGTTTACATCAGCGTGCATGCGATAGGCCACTTTCTTGAGGACTCATCAGTGAGTTACAGAGCGAGTGACCAATCACCACGCTCACAACACCACTTTGGGGATTGTGGCCCGTCCTGTAAGGACAGCCACCTGCCTGCGTGCCCACGTGTTTTCACCCCACAGGTCTACAGCAGCCCGCCTGCCCCCCCTCTGCTCCCTTTCCTCCAGCCATCCCATAAACATGTTTTTTCACATGTTTTCTATCCCACAAACAACCCAAACAAGCTGTAGGCTACCTCTGAGAGGACAAGGAGGGAGAGCGAGCACAGCTGGGCCGCCGTATCTCCCGTCAGCCTGAACACGAACAAACAAAAAGCAGCTGAATTGAGACGCGGAGCTGGCAAACTGACGTCGGGGGGCGAGACGGGATCCCGGCTTCAAACTGAAAATGCACAGGCTCCCCTCGACACATCCATCACAGCCCAGAAAGCGACACAGCCGCTGACAAGGCACAGAACAAAGGACTGCAGCCCTCCGCTCTTACTGATAACTTCCCCGAAGAAGGGTCATGAGTGTATCTCACGCTATGAGTCATCCCCTCCCACAGCGGAGCGCCATCAGCTCTGCGTCAGGCCCGCGCCCCCACAATGCACTCTGCCATCGGCGACGCCTCGCAGCCGTCAGGGAGGACAGGAACACGGCGCCGACAACGTCAAAACCCAAATCAGAGATAATAGACAGGGTGGTGGACACAGATTTGCCAACAGAGCCCTAATAGATAGATTGTGTCGGCGCAAATTTATGCGCTTCACGTTGTTTTACGGAAACAGAATATGTTAGGGGGAGCTACAAGAGGAGCGAATGTCAGGGGAGGCTCGTCTGTGACGACACAGAAGCGGAATGGGATCGGGAAGGCGGCAGACGTGTCCTCATTAAGGCCTGGCGGATCCGCTGCTGTCTCCCTCTGGAGGCCTGCAGCACAACGAGCCTCCTCCAGATACAGCAGGGAGGCGCTGGAGTAAACAATGAGTCACAGCTCAACGATCAGTGGTGCAGGCACTCAGACAGACAGACACACACACACACACACACACACACACACACACAAGCACGCGCACACACACACACAGACACACACTCACACACACACACAGCACAAGCACTCAGTAAAACTGGCAAGGGGAACATTTTCTCTCCCCAAGTTGTGAAATGAACGCCAAGATATGATTTTGAAACCCCCCACACCCACAGACACACACACATCTGTAACAGCACTGCGTGCGGCTGCACAGCGCAATCAACGCGCAGTAAAGGGTAATTACCGCCGCAGATTAAATGTGTGTTAATCACTGCCGTTAACTGCTTTTGGCTCAATTTTACAGCTGCTTTCCGCTTCCACTTGCTGATGTACACACTCGCCTCATGCACAAACACACACACACACGGTCACACACACACACAGACACACACACACGCACGCACGCACGCACACGGTCACACACACACACACACACACACACGCACACACACACGGACGCACGCACGCACGCACATGGTCACACACACACACTCGCCTCATGCGAACACACACACACACACACACACGCACGCACGCACGCACGCACGCACGCACGCACGCACGCACGCACACACACACACACACACACGGTCACACACACACACGCACGCACGCACGCACGCACGCACGCACGCACGCACACATGGTCACACACACACACGCACACACACACACACACACACACACACACACACGGTCACACACACACGCACGCACGCACGCACGCATGCACACATGGTCACACACACACACGCACACACACACACACACACACACATGGTCACACACACACACACACACACACAGGCACGCACGCACGCACGCACGCACACACACACACACCCACACGCATGCACGCACACACACACACACACACACATGGTCACACACACACACACACACTCTGGGATATTGGCATATTTCTGACATAGACGGGGGATCAACGCTGGGGAATTCACTTCAATCAGTGTGCCTGCATTCGGAGGTTACTCAAGGTCATGTGGCGGAGAGTGTCCACATCCAGCCAACGGCACGCGTCAGGACTCAGGGGAAATGGAATGAAAATAAACAGATCAGAAATGAGCCAATGAAATGCGTGCGCACGGGCTCCTGTGGGCGAGTGACGCCTTCGGGGGGCGAGGGCTGCGATAGGTCAAGAAGGCCGGCGGAGGGAGAGCACATGAGCGCTGCGGGGGGGGGTGTCTGCTCTGGAGAAACTAAACGTGACCTCAGGCCCCTGAGAACAGCAGGGAGAGGAGTGAAAGGGCAGAGCGCGTGACTACGGCTGATGAATGAGAGAGAGGAGGAGAGAATGAGAGGAGGAGGGAATGAGAGGAGGACAGAATGAGAGGAGGAGAGAATGAGAGGAGGAGGGAATGAGAGGAGAATGAGAGGAGGAGAGGAGAGGAGAGGAGAGAATGAGAGGGAGAGAATGAGAGGAGGAGAGAATGAGAGGATGAGTGAATGAGAGGATGAGTGAATGGGGGATGAGTGAATGGAGGAGGAGAGAATGAGAGGAGAGAGGAGAGAATGAGAGGAGGAGACAATGAGGGGAGGAGAGAATGAGAGGAGGAGAGAATGAGAGGAGAGGAGGAGAGAATGCAGAGGATGACAGAATAAGAGGATGAGTGAATGAGAGGAGAGAATGAGAGAATGAGAGGAGTGAATGAGAGGAGGAGAGAATGAGAGGATGGGGCCCACTGCAGTGTGGCACGGGGATTCGATACGGCCGGCGGTGCTCAGCTGCGCGACAATGTCACCGAGCGACGCAATTTTCCGACGGGCCTTCCAGGCTCCAATGAGGAGGCGCTCCACCCTCCCCGCCCGAAAACCCTCGACCGTGACGAAAACACACAGCCCCCGAAGACATGCAGCCTCCATGGTGGCGTTTATGCTGCTGAAAGCAGTTAGGAAAAGGAAAACAGTTCAGACATGTCCTTCCTCCGCCTCAAACCGACTTCAGTCCAGTCAGCTCAGTTCAAATGAACTGAAATTCAATTCACAAATGTAAAAATGGCCATAATGTTCTATGATGGGTTTTTAAATTCATTCATTGATTTTCAATTCTTTTCCTGAACCGACTAAACTAAAACTGAATTAGAATTGAATTGGAGTCTTTGTATGAAGCGGGACTGTGCATTCGCTCGAGTGTAGAAATCGCCCCTTAGCCTAAACCAGGGGGTCGTCAACCTGCGGCCCGGCTCCGGCTCTTTCAGCCTTATGTTGCGGCTCCGCGTGGTTTGGGAAAATAAATAATAAGTATCCAATTGAATCGGGCGCAAAATTGGGCGCAAACATTTTTAACTCAGCACCCCCGTCGACAGAAAATCCGAGGGGCGCAAGAATTATTTTCGCGTTGCAGCGAAATAAATGAACAAGCTTTTTTTGTAGCACTCGACAGAAAATGCGGCTCCCAGTGTTTTCTTTTCCGTGGAAACCGGGTCCAAATGGCTCTTTGAGTGTTATGGGTTGCCGACCCCTGGCCTAAACTAACTCAAAACACAACCTCAACCTTTAGGAACAAACAAACGGACTCCAGATCAGGGCTCAGAGCCTTAGCTGATGGGCTCCGGGGTCTGTGGGAGGGGAGAGCGCTGGCTGGCTGGGAGCGCTGCTAACGGTGGGCGAAAGTGGCAGATTAACGGCAGAGCTGGCTCTTAAATCAGGCGATGAGGGTGTGCCCCCTCCTCCCCCCCCATGGCACCCTCTCCCTCTACCGCTCCGGAGAAAAGCCAATCCACGAGCGCCAGAGTCCGCAGACTAGGCCCGGCCACAGATTTATCTCCCCCATCCACGGAGGCTGGAGGCTGGGTAATAAGCGAGAGCGGGCTCGAGCAGTCGAGAGGCGCTGCCTGTAGGAGACCGCACGTAAACAAAGACCCTGGCCGTGAGACGGAAGGTCGAAGGTCAGGGATTGCTTCCTGCCATGTACAATTCCTCAATTTATTAGAGGAAAACGAGTATGTGCTCTTGGAGGAGTAACGACAGTAGGGGAAATCGAGCCGTGGATCAGGCGATAGGAGTTGGAGATAGGCGGTCACGACCTCCCAGTTCTCAGGCGGGGAATGACAGTGGCATATCACACCCTGAGGGCAGCAGCAATCTCCTCCGCTCGTCTCGACTCTGTGCTGAACTGCACGCCATCGACATCGAGCGACGAATTCAGTTACATCAGACTATCCACAGCTGCGGGTTTTTCCACTTTCATTTTCTGACTGGCCAAAAGTCTAGGACAGGCACGTTACTGTTGGCAAGCACAGGTTAAATATTATATTCAATTGGAAAACACTTCTAGTTAACCCTGCCTAAGCTCTTGAAGGCTGTTTTTGCAGCATCCTTCTCATGAATTCTCTCAGTGTGCATTATTTAACACACAACACACACCTCCCTGCTGCACACTGCTCAGTTTGACAGTGCAGCTGTCCAGCGGTGCGCGGTATCGAACAGAGGGAGCTGTCAGACACACTCTGCACATCGCCCGAGGAGAGCCCCTGGGTGGGTGGCGAACGAGTCGGCTCATTCTACCCAGGAAGCAAAGAGAACCCTCCTTATCAACTCTGACAGGGTGCAGCGGCGGTGCCACTGGTACAGGGAACTACAATACCCAGCATTCCTCACGCAGAATAACCTACTTCCTGTTTTAGAGGCAGACAATGACAGACTTACTGCAGTTTGTTACTCCACTGTGTGGCTCAGTAGGTACAGCGTGGCGTTGACAACGCTTAGGTTGTGGGTTCGATTCCCATTGGGGCCACATATACTGAAAAATGTATGCATTCACTACTGTAAGTCGCCTTGGATAAAAGCGTCTGCTAAATGGCATGTATTGTTTATGGCACAGGTGAGACTGTTTTGGGCCTCGCGGCTGGGGTTGCCAGACCTTGAGTCTGTCGCAACATGAGTAAACGGAGCTGGCTGCTCCGGGCGCCCTTGAGACGGCCCTAAATCTCCCATCGAGGTGGCTTTCACATCTGAGTCGACCAGGGTATTGTACAAAAAGCGGCACAAATATCATCAATAACATTTTGACAAAGGCCCCTTTGTAGGGATACCAGATTTGTTGAGGCCAAGTGCCCGCCATGGGCATGATTTGAGCATCTGTCACGGCGCACGCTTGTCACCGCGTCCAGCCCTGTAACGTGTTTATGGGATTTATGGATACGGAGGGCGCTCCGCTCCGCGGGACAGCACAGCCGCCCTGAGGGTCTAAGGGCAGCGGGACGCTGGGACCCCCGCGCCGGATTGTCAGTCCTCTCACGTCCCGCGTTTGACTACAAAGGCGCACATGCCAAATTACGCCACCGGGGGCCCCCTCTTCGGGAGGACTCAGATTTACAGCCCTGTCAGGGCGGCAGTTACACACAAGCAGAGAGGGAGCCAGGAGACGACGCCCCCCTGACGCACATGCCCCCCCGACTCACACATCCCCCCAACACACACACCCACCGCCTACGGCTCTACGCGGCTGCGGGTTTAGCCTAGCAGCCATATCACAGCATCCAAAGTCCCCCTGTGTTCCACAATCATGTGCTACCCTTACTGGAATCACCAAGACACCGGACACCAACGAGACTGCTAACAATATGGACGGACAGTGCAATAAAAGTTAATCGATGAAGATAGGAATGGCTAACAATGATAACGCAGTGCTGGCGATCTCCGCTCCCTCCTCCTCCTCCTCCTCCTCCTCCTCCTCCTCCTCCTCTCTCCCGTGCAGGAGAGAGCACAGCATAAACATGGTGAGCTGGACACGGGGCACAAACCACATCGACTTTCACCGCTGCAGATGAACGGTGAAAAAAAAACACACTGCAGTCTTAGGCCGCTCCCTTCAACCGTAATCACTGAACCAAACCAGTGAGTGGACTGCACTGCAGCAGGAGTGCTCAGGGCTGGTTTAAAAAGCAGGTGAAACTACAACAATGGACGTCCCTTCAAGGGAAGGTGCTCTGTACAGCTGCTCCATCGGGAGAGCATTAGGCTTTTGAGAGGGTTGTCTCTTCCTCTCTTCCTCCTGTGCCTGTCAGCCACCTTCCTGGATCTCTGTCAGGGACTGCACGGTTATCGGTTATGGCTGACACGCTGCCGGAGCCTGTTACACCATACTGCTAACCACTAACCACCATACCGCTAACCGCTAACCACCATACCGCTAACCAATCGTCATACTGCTAACTGCTAACCGTCATACCGCTAACCCTGCACTACAGGCTTGGCCCTTTGCCGGAACGCGCCCAGCGCTCACGAATGGATGGAGCCCTCTCCTGTCTTCTCACAGGATGAAGGCAGCCTTCCGAGAGCAAGCAGGAGGAGGAGGAGGATGAAGGGAGGGAGGGAGGGAGGGAGGGAGGGTGGTGAGGGGTGAGGGGAGGAGAGAGGGGGCGCGGGGGCCGTGGTCTCTTACCATGCCTGTGGCCCCTGGCCTCCATGTTTAAGCCCAGCGTGCAGGAGCCTGTTCCTGTGTACAGCTGCAGTAACGCAGGGGGGAATCTGAGAGCCACTGCGCCGCGCCGAGCCCAGCGGGTAAAGAGCCCAGCCAGCCCCGGCGGTGCCAGTACCCCCCCACACACACACACACTCACTCACTCACACACTCACCCACACACACTCACACACACTCACTCACACACACTCGCCCAGCCTCACCAAATGGCTCCCTGGCCGGGGATTGAGTTACAGCTGCTGCAGTGGAGGTCTCTTACACAGGGCACGGCGCACACACTCTCCATCTGCGCTGAGAACTAGCAAGGGTTCGGAGGGGGGCGCTGGAGAGCGTCGGGGGGCAAGTTGGGCTCATCTGTCAAAGCGGGGAAGGGGGGTAACCACAGACCTGCGGAATAGGGCATGTGAGGAGCGACAGTGCTGGGGGATATGTCAGCCTCTCCGGATCTGTCAGGATCTCCTCACATCACCCAGAGTGAAATTACAGTCAACGGCAGAACGAGCAAACATGCAGAGAGAGAGAGAGACAGAAAGAGAGAGGGAGAGGGAGGGAGAGAGGGAGGGAGAGAGGGAGAGAGGGAGAGAGAGAGAGAGAAGAGAGGAGAGAGAGAGAGAGAGGGAGAGAGGGAGAGAGGGGAGAGAGGGAAAAGAGAGGGAGACAGGGGGAGGGAGAGAGAGAGAGGGAGAGAGAGAGAGAGAGAGAGAGAGAGAGAGAGAGAGGGAGAGGGAGAGGGAGAGGAGAGAGAGGGAGAGAGAGAGAGAGAGGGAGAGAGAGAGAGAGGGAGAGGGAGAGAGAGAGAGAGAGAGAGAGAGAGAGAGAGAGAGAGAGAGGGAGAGGGAGAGGGAGAGAGAGAGAGAGGGGAGAGAGGGAGGGAGAGAGGGGAGAGAGAGAGGAGGGAGGGAGAGAGGGAGGGAGAGAGAGAGAGAGAGCGCTGCCTTTCGTTTAAAGTGTAATCGCTGACGTGAGAATGCCCTGGACGGCTGCTGCTCTCCACACTCTCCCCAGAGGCTGCACAGAAACTCCAATTACACGCCCACACAGAGGGGAGAGCGAGTGGGAGAGAGAGAGAGCTATAGCAGGGAGGTCTGGCAGGTGACACTGGGTCTCGTTAGACCAGCCCCCCCCCCCCAGAATCATCCCCAGTCCTGGCGGGTTTCGGCCCAACTGATCCTGAAGCTTTGAGCGTCACTGTTCACTCGCCTGACTGGCCGGGGGAGGTGGCGCTAGTGGAAGAGCGCGGTAATGGGGGATTAAAAGCAATGGTGTCGAGAAGCACAGCCTTGTGATTCCCCCAGATGAGGGATTGAGTGGGTCCTGTGGAGTGTGTGAGGCCGAAAGAAAGAGGAGGGGGTGGGGGAAGGAGTTGCTATTCTGTTCCTCCCTCCCTCCGCTCTGCCTCTGTTACCCTCTCTCACAAGCCCTGTTCACTCTGGCAGGCGGGATCTCGGGCTTCACAGAGTTAATGAATCCTGCACTTCTCGCTGTGCTTCTTACACTCGGTGTCTCATTACCGCCCCGAGCCACGCTGAACACCGTGCCCAAAGCCACCTCCCCCCACCTCGCCCATGGCACAGTAACCCCCGGCTACAGGGGAGCGGATACCGTAGGACGGGCGTGATACCTGGCGGAGACTACCTGACATACGGCTCAGAGAGACCCGCGCAGAGACCTCAGGGCGCGTTCAGTACCACGCTCAGTGACACTGAGCTGAAACTCAACGCTAAACACTAAAATTGAAGTATAAAAGGATAAGAAGTGAAACGAATTTCGTTTGAGACTCCTTCTCGTTACAGTCTGAAAAGGAGGCGCCCTTCATTTCTCAGAACCAGAACCTCTCCCTGAAAGGGCTCCCTCTCTCCTCGGTCTCTCTCCTCTCTCTTTCTCTCTCTCTCTCTCTCCCTCTCTCAGGCGACCTGAGAACAGCGACTGGCGGCTCATCCCCCATCCGGCTCGTTTCCGGGGGCGTGTCGCGACGGTTCCCAAACTGATCCCTCAGCTGTGCTCGAATGGGGAACAGGGCCCCCTCCCTGGAAGCGACAACGGCCACGCCTCCTCCTTTCAGAAAGTGGGGCGATGAACCCCCCCCATGGCCTCCCTGCCGAACCACAACAAAACAAAACCGCAAACACCGCCTTGAGTTGTCTTCAGCCAGGGTTCCTATTGTGGCAGTGTCATTACTGCACTTCTGGGGCCCGATCCTGTTACACTACTTTGCAGTGGGGTGGAGGGAGGGAGGAGGGAGGAAAGGAGGGAAAGGAGGGAGGGGAAAGGGGGGGAGGGAAGGAGAGAGGGAGATTACTCCCATTACTTCCATAACTATGCAAGTCATGGTTCAAGGTCAAAACGCTTTCCTCCGTCCTCACCACACCCCTACACGGTCTCTCTCTCTCTCTCCCCCTTCTTGATCTCGGCCCTCTCCCCACCCTGCACAGTGATGATCTCGGCCCCTCCCCCACCCTGCACGGTGATGTCACCGCGTGGCCCCTCCCCCACCCTGCACAGTGATGTCACCGCACGCTCGCTTGGCGTGTTGGTATTCTGTAAACACGCACGAGGCACGCAGGCTAAGCCAGGGCTGAGGATGCTAACTGACCGCTCTGAACTCAGAGACCCGAGTCGACACACAGCCCCCTCGTCCGTCCCTGGACTCCAGCCGGTCCCTTCCGTCCGTCCGTCACTTTCGCCGCCCCCTGCCCCTGCTCCCTCACAGCGAGCGTCCAGCCCTCTCCCGGGACCAGCGGGCTAAGAGCCGTGCTCCTGTACCGAAGGGCAGCGTTGACAGAACTGCCCTATTGTACTGACAGCGAAGACCAGCGCTCCAGCCCCCCGTGGCCTTACGATCTGATCCCAGCGTGTGGTGTGAGGTGGTGGTGTGGGGGCGGGGTGGGGGGAGTGGTGAGCTCACACGAAAACGGGGCTGTCTGGCGGGGCCGAGTCACACACCAAACAGGGAGGCCATTTTGGGTCCAATGACCAAAATCATCATTAACCGAGGGGCAGAAACGTGTGCAGCATCAGGACCTACGCAGAGACCAGGCCCTGTAGGACAGAGGTCTGTCTGACGCAATGACCGCTGATGGCGAGCGCACAGAGCCCACGCAGCCTCAGCCACCAGCTCCACGCTTAACTGCCATGTAATGGCCTCGTAATGTGCACACGTTTGATAGGCAGTCGTTAAGCGCAGATAATGAGGCCAATACATCGTGTCCAATCTGAAGCGGGGAGCAGCCATTCCAACCACGCCAGAGGGGTGCAATGTGCGCACGGCAGCAGCCAAAAACCCTCCTCCTCCTCCTCCTCCTCCTCCTCCTCCTGCACGCCCTCCCTCCCTCCCTCCCTCCCTCCCTCCCGCTCACCAGCCATCGTCAGGTTACAGGAGACTGTGAATGAAAATAGTTGCCGTAGAAACGGATGTCCACGTAATCAGGAGGACAAGTTATTTTTAGCTGCTTCAGGAAAGAAAAAAAATATGACGCATTTCACACCAACCCAGCGCCCCCAATCCTCCCCCGCCTCTGCTTGTGTGTGCATGCGTGTGTGTGTGTGCGCGATTCATCCAGCCATTGTCAGAGAGGAAGAGAAATGGGGATGTGAGAGAGAACAAGTGTTTGCATTCAGCCCGAGGCAGGGTATAATCCTTTGAAGTAATTGTCATGCCTTGCTGAACTCCCCCCCCGAGACCCTCACAAGACAAATGGAGGAGACAGCAGATTAAAAACTGACAGACAAAGATGGGGTTTTTACCCAACTGCTCCTTAGTCAGGTTCTGAGCTGCTGTAGAACACCGCTTTGACCTCTAGAATGCTCTTCACTGGAGCAACCCAAACACAGACACCTCTAAAATGGAAAATGGACACCTTTACTCCCAAATATAGAGATTTTAACGATACTAAATTATTTTAAGGCACAGTGTGTTTAAGGGTGAGCTTTTCACAAGCCAAGCTTGTCGGTGCAATTAGGCTGGAGCTCTGTAGCAGCTACAGTACAAATCTCGGTTTAATTAATATTTACATTTTCGAAAAGATATTAAACAGGTTCTCCAGAAATCTGAAACAACTGCATATTCTTCTTTCTTTTTTTTGAAGATTGTATATACAGGTAACTGCCTAAAATAAAGGGAACGCTTGAGTAAATGAGGGATACAAAGTATATTGAAAGCAGGTGCTTCCACACAGGTGTAGTTCCTGAGTTAATTAAGCAATTAGCGTCCCATCATGCTTAGGGTCATGTATGAAAATTCTGGGCAGGCCCAGTTGCCCATTATTTTGGCTAGAAGATGAGATCTCAGTGACTTTGAAAGAGGGAGCATGTTTGGCAGGAGCTTCAGTGACAAATACTGCTCAACTTGCTGATGTTTCACGAGGAACAGCGTCTGAGGTGATGTTGGCATGGAAGTCTGAGAGAAAGACATCATCAGCTAGGGGCAACTGTGGTCGAAAGGGCACACTCCTCAACCGCGATGTCCGTGCATTGGTTCGAGACGAAAGGCAAAACATACGAGCAACTCTGAATCAGCTGACCGCAATTATCAATCATGGGTAAGAGCAGGCAGTCTCATCGAGGACAGTCCGTCGAGAACCTCACAGAGAGTAGGATACTACGGTCGGTTTTCAATGCACAAGCCCCTTATTACACCTAAAAATGCACACAGTCTGGCCTCCCACGTGGTCCAGTGGTTACAACGTTTGACACTGGCCACGATTCCCCGGAGACATTACATTACATTACAGGCATTTCGCTCTTATCCAGAGCAACCCGTCAAGAACCTGAAAGCCACCCAGAGCCCTAGGAGCATCCACATAGTTAAACTAGGACCCGAACTCACATTACTAGAGGGAAAATTGACATAAAATAAACAAGTAGACATGGGTCTAATTGACTACGGGGAGAGGTATTAAATTGGCCAGGGAGAAAATAATCGTTTTTAAAATCATTTTTTAAAATGCATTGGCTACTAAATTGGAAGTCTACTGAGCAGTGGAGAAGAAAAAAAGTCATATGGTCAGATGAGTCATCGTTCACCCTGTTCTCAACAGGCGGAAGAGTGCATGTGTGACGCAACCGAAAGAAACCGACAGCTCTGAGCGCTCGTTTCCACGGTGAAGGCTGGGATTCCTCCCGGAAGAACGGCGTTGCTTTCCTCCAACACAGTTCCAGACACCTGTACAATCTATTCTACTTATGTTCTGGGGGCTCGTGGTGGCCCAACACCCTATTAAGACACTTTATGTTGGCGTTTAATTTATTTGAGCAGTTGCCTGTACATCGTGAGCATTCTCGATATATCACATTTTCTCTAAGTTTTTATTTAAAAATATATATATTTAATTCAGCCCCAGGAGACATTTCTACTTTATAACACTGACAGAGCGGAGGTCGGGAACAAACACCTACGCCAACATGACGAATACCGGGAGGCCCACAGCGAATTGTGTATATACAGTGAATATTTATCCACTGTACTTTCTTACTTCTGTTTTCAGTACGTGTTCCAGTCAGCAACTCTCTCTCTCTCTCTCTCTCTCTCTCTCTCTCTCTCTCTCTCTCTCTCTCTCTCTCTCCAAACAACGGCCTGATCTGTTGAGTTGTGTTGGGCGTACAGTAGGCCTATACCGAGCTGTACGCTTCCGCCGTGAGAGTCAGACTCATTCTCCAGCCCACTCGTCCGTAATGAGGGGAAGAGATGTACCCTCGGCAGTGTAGTGTAATGGTCAGGGAACTGGACTTGTAACTGAAAGGTTGCTGGTTCAATTCTTAGGTGGAGCACTGCCGTTGTACCCTTGAGCTAAAGGTACTTAACCTGAATTGCTTCAGTAAAAAAATATCCAGCTGTATAAATGGATTGTATGTAAAGAAATGTAAACTGTGTAAGTCGCTCTGCTAAATGCCTAAAATGTAAATGTCTTGGAAAACTTCAGACTTCCGCCCCCTCTCACAACGCGCAACGCTACGATTATTCGACATTCGTAGACACAAGCTCCTAAATTCTGAGATGGAGGGTGGTGAGGCGGTGGGGGAGGGGGATCGATACGGAACGCGCCGAGAGAGCTGGGGGCGAAGTGGGTTCACAGAACCGACCAGACACCGGAGTGAGGATTTTAATTAGAGCGCCGCTGTCAAATGGAAAATTCTGCACTCCTGTGTCTCCAGCCCTGGACTCTCTCTCTCTCTCTCTCCCCGTTCAAAGCGCACAGGGGGTTCAGCTCTTTGAAAGGGCAGTGAGGGCTCTTTGTGGGGAAAATCATCACGAGCTTCACCTTTACGACGATCAGGCCACACAGACTAAACTAATTAAAGCTTTGAATTCAATTCGGTTTACTGGAATGACTAAATAAGCATTCGAAAACGCAACCCAACAGGAAATGACCCAAAAAAACAGATGAAAACATTGAGATCCACTCGTGCCCTGTGGAGACCGCTCCCATCAGGATATAAACGGTTCACCATAGAATGAAGTCGATCACTCAGAATGGCTAAAAACATGCCAGGAAAATGTAACCCACACCATAAAGGCTGCCAGTATCCCTCATTTACTCCAGTGTTTCCTTTATTTTGGCAGTTACCTGTATTTCTGCTTGGTGCATCGCGCCAGACACTTCTCCAGAAACACGCAGGGCACCTTGAAGGGTTTTACTTCTCCAGGCCGAGGCCAGCCTTATGTGAACCCTGGACACACGCTCAAGGGGCCCCTGTCGTTGTGTAGGGGGAAGTTTCCCCTGAGCGCTGATCTGAAGTCAGTTCTGCGGTTTTCCTTCCTAATGGTTTAGGTTAGGATTTGGTTAAGAGTTCACTGATCCTGTATCAGTGCTTACAGGACACTTCTCCCTTGACGGGCTTATGCTTGTGCAGTGTTAAAAACAGGCCTCCCAGGTGGTCTAGCGGTTACAATGTTCGACACTGGCCACTGCGACTGGGGTTCAATTCCACCGGCCACACCAGTCGGCTCTGGCCGGGAGTGCCACTAGGAGGCGGCAATTGGCTGTCCACCCCGGGGGAAGCCGACATGAGTTTGCTGCATATAGGAGTGGCTCTAATGGACCGGAGTTACAGTCGACGGCTTGGTGAGTGCCGGCTCAGAGGAGGCGGTACATCGCCTTTGTCACTGCCGGTCTCAGGGCTAAGGCAGCAAACTCACAATAAGGGGGGATTGACATGAAAAATAGAGGGTGTAATTGGCTACTAAATTGGGAGAAAATAGGAAAAAATCTAAAACAAAATCTTTATATAAAAAACCCCCCCAAAAAATCAAGGTGGGACTTCCTGCCGCCACGCTGCAAACGGCGACGAGAGGCTTCACCGTGACAACACACTGTCACGTCTTTTCCAGAGCGACCCTATCTGCCAGCGTCTGGCGGGCTGGCGGGTGCCGGGGTTTCGGCGTCTCTGCCGGGAGGTTTAGTGGCTCAGACGCCGGCGGAAGCAGACAGAGGCGTGGGAGGACCCGCGGCAGAGGCTGTCACCGTGACATTTACACAGGATGAGAGAGAGTTCATAATAGCAACGGCTCCTCGTCAATAAAAAGGGAGAGAAAGGAAGCGGGTGAGGGGGGGGGGGGGAATCAATCTCAGGGATATAAAGACAGCTGCCGATGCCAACCCCGAGGGGACGACCAGACCGGTCATAAATATCAGGCCTGGGTTTATATTTACCTCTGCTGCGCTCAGGGCCGGATCTGCACATAGGCCGACAAGGCCTGGGCCTAGGGCCCAAATGATGGGGGAAATATTAATATTGATATGATTTTTTAAATATATATATTTTTTTAAACATAATTCATATTACACTTACACGCGTAATAAATATATGTTCATCACACATGATCCTTATTAGTAGTAGTAGTCATAAAAAAGAAATAACGCGAATTAAATCATATCTTCAATCTAAAGTTAAATCTAAGAACTACATCTCCCATAATGCCATGCCGGGGGGAAACAATTAAGATTTAAAAATCTGTGGCGTGGGCACAGTATCAACACTGATTAGTTTAGTAAAAAGGTGAAAGCAGCGGATTCAACCAAGTCACTTGACGTTACAGAGACTGTCAATATTTTGTTGACTGATTTGGATTTAGCTGATGACTGAAATCTCACAGCGTGCATCTATCTCAGCGAGATACCGTACAGCAACGATCTTTTGCAGATTGGACCATACCATCTTTGTGACTCAAAAAACCGTAACTTGTCTTCAAAGTTTTCGGAAGTTGAATGAGATGCGCTGTAGCGTCCCGGTAGCCGTTCTGCCTTTGAGGCTGGGAGACAGTGCTGTTCTCCTACAATCTAGCTCAGCGCAGGCACTTTCAAAACGCGGATGGAAGTAGAGCTCCGCGGTAATTATAGTTCGCACCGCGGGCTTCTTCAAAGACCACCGGAGTAGTGCAGGAAAATACTCTGCGCAGTCACGACCCGCCCGCGGGTATTCCGCCAACTTTCGGGAAGAAGTTCCGACGAGGACGTCGGGACGTCTTCTTCAATTTAATTGCGATGTGAACGACGCCTTTGTACAAAAAGAGAGGGAAGCGAGGAGAGTGAAAGAAGCTGAGTGCACTGAGTCTTGTCACCGCATAACGTCTATCCAGAAATTGAATTTGACGCTTTGTGGGCCTAAGACATTTTTTAAACTAAGCGCAAACAGCAGAATCTTCATTTAGCTCAGACGCCAAGATGCCTGACAACGGTCTCTCAGCAAGAAGGCTGATCACGAGAGCAGGGTGGAATATTCCGCTGTAACTGCGTCCCGTGCCATTTACTTTAGGAGTCCGCAGGCAGGTCGAAACCGTGTCACAGCGATGGAGTAACTGCCCCCCCCCCCACCACAGTTCAGTCCGGTTAAGAAATCCACAAAAGGCGCTATCCTATATAACCACTGCAACTATGGCTGAGAGTCTACTGTATAATGTGGTTCTGTGTGGCTCAGTAGGTGGAGCATGGTGCTGACAATGCTCAGGCTGTGGGTTCAATTCCCACTGGGACCACATGTACTGAAAAATGCATTCACTACTGTAAGTCGCTTTGGATAAAAGCGTCTGCTAAATGGCATATATATATTTAAAATATTTTTTTGTGACATTTTTCTCCACAATTTGGCATGGCCCAATTTTGACACCTGCATTTACCGGAGGTGCCATCCCGGTCACATTAATTCCGCTCTGCAACACATGGCATAAACGCAAGTCCAAACGTGACCGCAGGACTGGTCAGGACACTGACCCCAACACTGACACTGGCTCACTGGAGGAAGGATAACTGACACCACAGTATCCCAGAACACCACTGGGCAGGTCTTCACCATGTACAATCGACAATGTCATCTTCAAATGTCATCCACACTTCGACCAACATGTTTCGGAACACATTCGATATTACAGTGCTAAATTGCTCGGTAACACACGCGGTTCAGATACGTGTGTGTGTGCGTGCGTGCATGCATGCATGTGTGTGTGTGTGTGTGTGACGCTGCAGTGGGTCGAGGGGCCGCAGGGCCCTGCTAGGTGTGTGTGTGTGTGGGTGTGTGTGGGCCGAGTGTGAGCCGGCATCAGAGAGAAGACTCCTGACGCTCCCCTGCTCCCCTGCTCACACACACACACACACACACACACACACACACACACACACACACAAAGGTACACAATACTGGGTTAGGCCCATATCTACCCAGAAATCTAGTTTTAGGAATGGGATTAGGGGTTGTTGTAACAATGAACTAGAGAGAGAGAGAGAGAGAAAGGATGGCAGATGAGAGGAAGAGAGGAAAGAGGGCAAGAGAACACCAGAGAGGATCAGGCCCAGAGAGCGGGGAGGGGCCTCGTACAGACGGGCTCTCCGCTGCGATGCCCATCTGGACACGGGCAGGGCGGAGGCGCGGGCATCGCCAGCTGCGGGCGGAACGACAGGCGGTTGGCACAGAAACAGAAGCACTCCCCGTGTCTCCAGACCCCAGGGGGATTTCTCATCGTCAGGGAGAGAAAAACAAACAAAACAAAACATACACCTGTGTGCTTCTCATCAGGAGGTGGCTTCAGGCAGCGTGGGGAGATTGAGACGAGGACAACAGCCAAGGACACGGCAGTCACTGCGGACTGGTGACCCACATTTTGGGGGAAGTAGGCGACAGCGTACCCTTCAGCCATTCGAACTAATAATATATAACATTTAGCAGACGCTTTTATCCAAAGCGTCTTACAGTAATGAATGCATACATTTTTCAGTATATGTGGTCCTAGTGGGAAAATGAACCCACAACCCATTGCCAACGCTGTGCTCTACCAACTGAGCCACACAGAACCACACTA
>JAINUG010000237.1:807500-810000 GCA_029706075.1 Aldrovandia affinis
AGAGAGGGAGGAAGAGAGGGTGAGAGGGAGAGAGAGAAGGAGAGAGAGAGAGAGGGAGAGAGAGCGAGAGAGGGAGAGAGATAGGACTCAGCAGTCGGCAGCCATCCATAGGACCCAGACCACAATGCACCGCTTCCTCCTCATTCCCCCCCAGCCCCCTCCCTCCCGTTTGTCAGCGCAAGTCAATACCGAACTGCTCCAGGAGAGCACTGCTGGAGATTACCGCCAGCGAAAGGACACAGCTTGCCGGGCCACGGTCGCGCGCTCGCGTACAGCGTGTTTGTGCAGGCGGACGGAGAGACTCCCCACACAGCCACAGCGCCGAGGTCAGGGAGGAATCTTTCTCTTTCTCAAAACCAAGCCCGTCTGATCTTCTCTCGACCCTTCCCCGGCCATCGACCGGCTGCGACGGAACTTTGGACGCGGTTCCAGAGGCCGATGGAGATGTGCGTGACGGACAGGAGACCTGCCCAATCGCGGCGCGGCGGCGCGGTCCCTCTGTGGGGCTCACATCGCGGTGGGGGGAGGGGCTTCAGCGTACGCTGTGACCTTGCGCATTACTGTATGCTGTCACTCAGCTCAATGTGCTGCTGTCATACACGCAGGGCTGGGGGGGGGGGGGCGCTTTGTGTCTCCGTCATGCGCACACACACACTCTCACACACACACACAAACACACATAGACACGCACACACACACACACACACCCTCACACACACACAGAGACACACACAACACACACACACACCCTCTCTCTCACACACACACAAACACACATAGACACGCACACACACACACACACTCTCTCTCTCACACACACACACACACACACACACACACACACACACACACACACACACACACACACACACACACACACACAAACATACACACACGACGGCTAAGTGCAAATATCAAGATGATGAATGATATTAGCCTGTCTGTTCCTGACAGATAGGAGCTCATCTCATGGGCGGCCAGTGGTGTCACTCACTAACACGTCCCCTGGTGTCCTCTGATTCCTCACGGTCGCTCCTGTTTGCAGAGCCCATCAGGTACAGAGAGGACGACGGCAATTAATGAACCCCCCCTAATGAGGGAGCCTCGTTAAAAGCCCTGGACATCGTTTGTGACTCCGGGTGTCATTGGAGAGCATTCCAGCTCCACACACACACATACACACACACACAGGCAATCTGTCTCATTACAAAGTCTGAGTCTGAGGTTTGTATGATGGGTGACTTCCAGCACAGAAGAATTCGTTCCAGAACTATTGCTGGTGTCAGAGATGTTTTTATTGCTGCATACGCTGTTACCACAACAACTGTCTTCGACATCATCATCATCATCATCATCATCATCATCTACTTTACACTACTTTATCACAGCAGAGAAAGCTTATTATGACAGTCACAATTATGTTAATACAGCAGGTTAATACTGCAGCTGATGCCTCAGTCTTGGAGGGCTTATGGGAATCCTGATAGAGGGAGAGAGGAGTTGAAGGAGGTTCGAGGAGGAGGAGGAGGAGGAGGAGGAGGAGGAGGGGGAGGAGAGAGGGAGGTGCAGAGCTCAGCAGCAGGAGGGGATTAAAGAGAGGAGGTGAAGAAAGTGCTGGGAAGGAGCGAGAGCAAGAGGAGTAGACGGAGAGGGGTGGGTGAGGGAGGAGGAGTCACATGGCCACACATATAAGCTCCGCCCTCCCAGCTGTTGTCAGGGCAGGAGCGCACACACCTCACGTCCCTCGTGGGTCTGAACAGCAGCCCCCCAGTGAAGACCAGCCGCTCCACTTAACCGCTTACAAGGGAGCACACACACACACAGACAGACACAAGCGCACAAACACACAGACAGACACACACACAGCTTGTTTGTTGAGCCACATTCAGGAGCATATTCAGGTCCTTGGCCTATATCTCTTCCCAAGGACTCAGGCCCCAGGGCCCGCGGTAGAGGGGCTGCTGGGAGCTCTGGGTTGTCCAGGTGATCAGTGTTACAGAGGCTCAAAAGGCACCAGCCACAGTCATCGTTTTGCCAGCGCTTGCGGCAGCAACATTCCAATGCGACTCAAACAAGGGGGTAAAAAAACAAGTGCACAAGCGAAGAGAGAGAGCAGGGCGGAGAGGCGAGACCGCCGGATCGCAGGGATTGGACGGCTGCGGGTCAAACGCGTCCTGGAGCTCTTTTTCGCACACTGCGAGGACCTCTCCCACGCCCGTCCACTCTGGAGGATAATTCATGCCTGTCCTGAAGCTCACGTGAGGCAAGGGAGGGGGGGATAATTAAACTGGCGACCTCCATTAATGTGCTGCTGACCTTGGTCAATTCTTGCCGTTTTCAGAGCAATTATATTATGGGGAGCGGAGCCTGATGGGATGGGGGGGTGGGGGCAGAGTGGGGGCGTGAGCTGTGTTTCGGCTGGCTGCCTCGGCTCAAACGCTCCACACAGTAATGCAGGTGCTCCCAAGCGCCCACACATCAGGCAGCGTCGCCCTGGGGC
>JAINUG010000237.1:812500-815000 GCA_029706075.1 Aldrovandia affinis
ACGGTAAACGGATGTGAATAAGCGGTGGCTTGCGGAGGCAATTGTCCTGCGGGGAGCAGGGACTGTTACCTGTGTCTGTATCACCGCAAAACGTTCGATGCTCACTGATGAATGGATCACGGTGCAAAGGGCCGTGTTTCCCCTCCGCTATGACCCGTTACAGAAAGACAAAGAAAATATTAAAATGTAATGCTTTGAAGAAGTAACCCTTCTCTCCGTTTTTTTTAGTGTGAACCTTATTTTTTTACAAACTATGACGACAACAAAAAAACCCTCACAAGCAGCAGTCAGCTGTACAATTGTTCACACACAAATGATGAGACCTGCCAGAACAAACATGTGAATGAAGTGCTTTAGGTCACTGTGCTCCTCTTTGACTGGACTTCCTTCCTTCCTCTGGGGTTGGGACGGTGGGATTAAAGAACATGAGAACTTAAGCATACATAATGACGAGAACAGGCTGTTCGGTCCATCTAGGCTCCCCACGTCCTAATCTAAAGAGTGTCTAGTACTGCTTCTAGCCTGGACTCGAATAGCCCAAGTGTTTCTGCCTCTACTCCCCGACCTGGCAAGCTGTTCCAGGCTTTGACAACTCTCTGTGTAAAGAAAAACTCCCGAATATCTGTGCGGAATTTGCCTTTAACTCATTTCCACCCGTGGCCTTGTTCTGCTAACCGAACTTATCTTTAAAAAATCTTTGGTAGTTCACTTTCTAAATCCCTTTTATCAATATAAAAACCTCAGTCAAATCCCCCCTAAGTCTCTGTTTGCTGAGCTTCAGAGTGCCTTAAGTCTATCCTCATGACTTTTACCTTTCATAGTTCACCTTTAAAGGCGGAGTGCTGAAACTGCAGCGCACGCCGAGCTCTCGCACAGCAGATTAAAACGTTACGGAGAGGAGAGCCCTCGCCCGTATTTAGACACACCACACACGCACTGGGTCTGGTGTTTACCTGAACTGTGGACGATGTTCACTGCCAAATGTCATCCTCTGTACTTGAATTCTAACCGATTCTATGAATTCTGCTTTCTTATTCTTCATTTGGGGTGTTCACTGGCTCTTATTTGCTTGGGGGAATCACAAGAACACCGCTTAATTTTGCATTACACCCTGCCAATGACTCTTCTGAAAGACCGTCATAATACTTGTATGACATCCTGCGCACAATTTGACCGTGAAAGGGAATATTTCCCCATTTCGTGTGCGCCATCGGTGTCCTGTGGGGCTTCTCTCCCGACGGTCGTTTGCTGGGGAGTGACATGACGACCAGCGACAAGAGAACGAGGTTTCGTGAAAGCAAAAATGGGCAGAGCAGCATACGCTATCAGTCACTGACTGATTTGAACCAATCGTGTTTTTACTGTGGTGAGAAAAAAAGCTTTTGATTGGTTCATACATGTAAATGATTGACAGCTCATTGTAGTTTCACCCATTATGTGGTTCGCGAGACTCTCATCGCTATTGACGACTGACAGGATGTTGACTCCTTGTCCAGGAATGAATGATTTTATGAGTTTAGGTTTCACTTTACAATATTATAATCTGGTAAATTGATACATTTTTATTCAGGAAATTGTATTTGTTAGGTATTCCCCCTTCATACTTCTTTTAAATAGCAAGATAGGTGAGAAACATTTGTATAACAATCTTGTGAAGGTAGAGTTATGGTTTAGTCATATCTTTTCGTAATATTATTATCGTTCTTACTGTTAAACGAAATTCCAATTCTCACAAGTTCATTTTCCGGCCTTGTCTTTAAATCGACTCGCGTAACCCCCTTGTGCCCCCTCTAGCTGTGAGAGCCAAAAGCAAACCTGGCACCTGGGGCTGTTTTATAATGAACAGGACATGATCATAACCTGTTCTCAAGTTTCACCACCGAGCCCAGATCTGGAAGAACAAAGCAATCGTTTCACTGATGAAACAGTGTGGGTGGTTTCCCCAAAGGCCTGATGTCGTCACAATAAATAAATATGCAGTTCCTTTCTTTTCCTTTTTTTTAAACCAAATCTTATCCAGATTTTTCTCTTTTTTCTCACGATCTGGAATCCCTGGACGCATTCTCCAGGCCAATCGGATTGCTGCACTGTCCTCCATCGATTCAGGGGAGAGTAGACGAGCACCCATCTTTCGCTGAAGCTTGTCCTGCCGTCCACCAACTGAGCTGTGCAGTCATTGGACCAGAGTGTTCACCAGCTGAGCTGTGCAGTGATTGGCCAGAGTGTCCACCGTCTGAGCTGCGCAGTCATTGGACCAGAGTGTCCAGCCAGCTGAGCTGCACAGTGATTGGACCAGAGTGTCCACCGGCTGAGCTGCACAGTGATTGGGCCAGAGTGTTCACCATCTGAGCTGCGCAGTGATTGGGCCAGAGTGTCCACCAGCTGAGCTGCGCAGTGATTGGGCCAGAGTGTCCAGCCAGCTGAGCTGTGCAGTGATTGGGCCAGAGGAGCACACTTCATGCGCAGCTGACGCAGACAGACTTCATTCGGCCGCCCGACC
>JAINUG010000237.1:825000-845000 GCA_029706075.1 Aldrovandia affinis
CGGCTGTGCCAGAGATAACTGGGCCTCACAGACCCAGCGGCCAGGAGACCCACTCCTGACACCGCTCATTTCCCTGACAACCCCCTCCCGACACCCGGACATCATCGGCTGAGCCGTCTCCATTGTGGTCCGAGGCAGGAGGCGTCAGAGCGCTGTGCCAGGGGTTAAGGTCTGCTCCACGGGGCGACTGCAGCACAGCGGGATCCGTCTCAGCCGGCCGCGCTGATTAATGCCATCCATTAATCCACTCACCTCGGTCCTCCAACACCACAGAGGGGAGGAGGACATACACTAAGGATCAAAGGTTTTAGAACACCCCCATTTTCCAGTTTTCACTGAAATTTAAGCAGTTCAAGTCCAGTGAATAACCTGAAATGGTACAAAGGTAAGCGGTAAACTGCCAGGGGTTAAAAAAAAACTGTTTAGGTTACCAAAAACTGAAAAATAATGTCAATTTCAGAGTTATAAAAAAAGTAATGGGTTCACGTCGGTTAACAGTCACTCTGTGCAAGTTGCCGACTCTGGATCCAGCAAAAGAGCCCCAGACCATCACGACTGTCAGAAACTTGTCTTCTGATTTTGTTATGGCTTTGGGCCTGCCAGACCTCTTCCTGTCAAAGTTTCCTCCAGTTTCCAAGTGCCTTTTGATGGCGTAGGAAACTACTCACTGCCCAAAAATGTACATTATTTTTCAGTTATTGGTAACCTAAACTTATTTTTTTTACCTCTGGCAGTTTACCGCTTACCTTTGTACCATTTCAGGTTATTCACTGGACTTGAACCGCTTACATTTCTGTGAAAACTGGAAAATGGGGGTCTTCTAAAACTTTTGACCGGTAGTGTATCTGCAAAGGGCTGGAAGGAGAAAAGCTACCAGGAACCACTTTCTTGTGTTTCCCAAGCCACTATTTCAGAGGGCATTACCTATAGCGGAAGCCTGCTGTTCTAACTGCACTGCTGTAAATTCAATTTAATGGAGGAAAAAGCCTTGTTTAAATTTGTGTTTCCCTAAAGGCAGTTAAAATCACAATGGCTTCCATTATGCAAATAGGTGCTCCGATTGGATGTAATAGCAGAGACCCTCTGGTCCAATAGTTAACAGAGCTGAGCAGGCCTGACACTGGGTGGGCGGGGCCAGTGTGGAGATGGTGTGGCGCCATCTGCAGGTCACAAAAAAACACTGCAAACATGTCAGCAGAGGCAATCCCCTAAATAAACAACGACCACACCCAAGATTATATAAAAAACCACCCAATCGGCCAGAATACACATTATAAATATTATAAACTCATGTCAAATAGTGGTTCGGGCTCTCTCAAGGCAAAACAACCTTGAATTGAAAGCTGGATCGTAATTAGCAGTCAGCAAATGGGTCAACGTTTTAATTGCATTCCAGCCCCAGTCAAAGCCAGGCTCTGAGACGGTGTGTAATGTGGTAATGGGACGGGAATTACCAGAGACGCTGAATCTTGGAGGAGGAGGAGGAGGGGAGGGGGGTTGTCTTCCACAGGATGAGAGCAGGTCAATGGGACCCATCGATTCAGAGTGGCCACAAACAACAGCACAAAAATAAAAGAATGCTCAAGTGCTTTTATCCAACAACAAAAAAGAAAAACAAGGTAAAAAAAAAGAAAATACATTAAAAGTCTGCTCTAAGTGGAGAAAAATAGGAAAATACATTAAAAGTCTGCTGTAAGGTAAGAAAAGCCAGTGTGAAAAGGTGAAAAGAACAGCCCTAATAACAGAGCTATTTTTTCAGCAGAGCCCCAGAGCCCTGGTATCGACGACGGGAGAGACGACCTACATTCACTCCTCTCTCCCTCTGGAAATCAATAAGCAGCGCAAATTAGTTTATGCTACTTTTTTTGGTGGGGGGGGTTGTACTTCAAATACACGACCCCCGTCTGTTTTCACGTTCTCCCAGGAAGCCTGCCTCTCTCTGTCTATCATCTCGCTCTCCCTCTTCCCCTCCCTGATGACATTTGGAGGGATGCTCTCGGAGGTCAGTGGTTCTCAAACTCGGCCCTGGGGGAACCCCCTGTGTGTGCTGCTTTTTGTTCCAACCCAACCTCTCGATAAATGAAGGTTGTTGGAAACATGTGTTTGTTTAGCTTCCGTAATTTTGTGCTGAAACAGACTTTAACGCAGTGCAGGTTTGGCTCGCGATCATTGGCTTTGCCTTTGAACTCATTTTTCACAAACGGTTTAGTTTCAGTGACACACCGGGTGTCAAATCTTTCAGCATTTAGGGCCTTTAAACTGTAGGCCTTTCAATAAATCAATTCAAGTGCAACCTCATTCACGAGGAACCGTTTGCCACAGCACATTACAGGGGAAATGAAAGCCTTAGCCGTCTGAGAACTGATGTGACTGTCTAAAAGTCCTTAATAATTAATATTCTATATAATGAACATCTGTCACATGGCATTACGAGCACATTAAATCATTCCTCATTGGATATTAAACGCGCCTAATTAAAATCAATTAACAGCTTGTTATACTTTTGGAATTGCAATGACGGTCAGAATGACAAACCAGCATACCGCCAGCAAACACTGACCCAGGCGACCGGTCACAGATCATTGAATTGTGTTCTTAAAAAGCGTCCAGGCTGCCACTGTAGCGCTGACTGTACCCGATGTTGTCGAGGACGTAGATTAAAACAGGAATGAGCTACGTGACGTCACATAGCACCTTTACATCCATTTAAAACAGGAGGCGCCGCACGACAGGCGAGACACCTTGTGTTAGGTGCGATGGCTAAGTTGAGCGGGCGCACTGGAGCCGCTGTGGGAGTGACAGAGTGAGAGGACACAGGGCCTCTGTGACAGAGTGAGGGGAGACAGGGCCTCTGTGACAGAGTGAGGGGACACAGGGCCTCTGTGGAGGTAATGAAACACAAACAGAGTCGTAGGGCGGGCGTGGCGGGCGGGGCGGGGGTTGGGAGGGATGATTTAGGAGCTGTGGCCGCCACACAGAAGACGACCGACCTTCAGAGAACGCAGGTGCTTCACTGAGAGGTCAGATCACATACACACACACACACACACACACACACAGGAGAAGACATTTTTGACATTGCGTCTTTGACAAACACATCTTTTCCATCTTCCCCACACATACACCACAAAGGTGCACTTCTCCCCTCTCTCTAACACATGTACTCACACACACACACGCACACACGCACACACGCACACACACACACACACACACACACAACAGTAAATGCACACACACACCAGTGCTCAAACCCTGTCCCCTCTACACAGTGTGCTGCGCAGACGCTCTGAACCCGTCTGGGGTTTATTCCTCTCAATGAAAGACCATTCCTGGAGAACCAGGAGCCTGAGGACATCACGGGTATGGGCGGCAAGAGGCAATCTCTCTTAGAATAAAACCCCTGTGCCTGGGCTCTGAGTTCAGTGCAAACACAGGCTCCCTTTCGTCTCTCAGCGAAGAGAACTTGCAACGCCTCTGTCCAAAGTCAAGTAAAAACACCCCTTTCTGCAGGAGAGACCTCAGATGTTCAAACACCATCTTCTTCTCTGGCGAGTCTAATGAGCAGACTCCTTTTTTATGTGAACCAGCATGACAGACGGACGATGCATTAAACATTTCCAGAGCTGGGATCGTGTCTCACCCTCCCGGTCTGGGACTGCGAGGCGTGCGGATCCTGCGCAGGTGCTTGGCACGTCTGCCTTTTCCCCGAGAAGCAATCACCGTCAGTCAAGCTGCTCACAAACCCCTCTTTCAGCTCCAGTGAATTCGAGAAATTCGATATTTTATCAAATCGAAACAGTTCTTCAAAATCTTCCCTCCCTCCCTACACAGATCTGATTCACCCATTTAATTTGTGTCCTGCTCTTTCCTCGACGACCTGACCAGCAGACCGAACACAAATTTGTGTCGTCAGCCTCGCTGTCTTTTGTGCATTTTTTTAATTTTTTAATTTGTTTCTGATTTTATCCCATTTTCTCCCAATTTGGTAGCCAATTAGACCTGCTATTTTTACGTCAATCCCCCCCTAGTAATGTGAGTTCGCTGCCGTAGTCCTGCGACCTGGTAGTGACGAAGGCGAAGTGACGCCTCTTCCGAGACGCCACTCGCCAAGCCGTCGACCGAACCCCGGTACTTACAGGGCCACTCTTATACGCAGCGAACGTCACGTCGGCTTCCCTCCCCCCTCCCTGGGGCGGACAGCCAATCGCCGCCCCCTGGTGGCACTCCCGGCCAAAGCCGACACTTGGCGAGACGGGGAATTGAACCCCGGTCTCCGTGGCCAGCGTCAGACGTTGTAACCACTGGACCACGCGGGAGGCCCATTTTTTGGTTTTTACTCTGTCAAATTACTTTCCTGACACTTTTTCTCCCGCTCGACTCGCATTCGCTCGAGGTGTTTGTTTGACTAACTTTC
This sequence comes from Aldrovandia affinis, assembly GCA_029706075.1. Lineage (NCBI taxonomy): Eukaryota > Metazoa > Chordata > Actinopteri > Notacanthiformes > Halosauridae > Aldrovandia > Aldrovandia affinis. Next base: position 829,418 of record JAINUG010000237.1, read on the forward strand.
CATTCTCGTTCGATCGGAACGTTCATCCGGCTGGCTAATTTTGCGAACGCGAATGATTCGCACTGTGCGCACACAGTCTGCTGCGCGTTGCAATATTCAAATCCATCTTCCAGCAGAGTGTGAGTTAGCGGAGGGCTGTTGCGTGCACTCTAATATCTGTGGCTACTGAAGCAGCGAAAGCAAGCCAAACGGGCTGTTAATGTCGGGCTTCACAGGCAGTCCTGAAGCCTCTGAGGGATAAAGGCGTCGAGCGTTGTGCAACGTTTTCCCCGCACATCAAACTGACCGGCAGAGTTTATTTCAGGCAGTCACCAAGAGTGATAATTATTAGTGAACACAATTTCCGCGATGTGACAGGTCACAGAAAAATAAATCACGCCAAAAATAGACGGATAACTGCAGCTGTCACTCCCTCCCTCCTTCCATTTCCCTCTCTCCCTCTCTCGCTCTCGCTCTCACATCCAGCCTCCCAAAGTCAGAGAGCTGAATGAAGGCTTTGGCCACAGAAAATACTGCTGCTCCTTCAGCCGCCTTAAAGCAGACTCTTAACCTACGCCTGGAAATACTGTTCAGAGGAAAATAACATTTAAAAAACGAGCAAGCTTGAAAGGGACAATATCTAAACCCATCTCATCTGGCCTGGAGCTTCAGCACACATTAAAAGGGAGGCGGCCTTCCTCAAATTTGGGAGAGGCGGGGGTCAGGGGTCCAGAGTGGTTTACGCTGTAATTACAGTGATGCCCATCCCCCCTCCCGGCCCCCCGACCCACAGAGCACAGTACCACCGCTGGAGTCACTGGAGCTCAAGACACTGCTAAAACCGACACTGACCCCCACAGGACTGATCTGTACAAGGGACCTCAAACTCCAGTCCTTGTGTGTGCTTGTTTTTGGCTGTGTGTTATATAAGTCCCAGTCCACACGGCTGGTGTTCCAAATTGGCCTAAATTGGCTGCGGATCGAGAAGAAACCATCAGAAAAGCCTGCAGGCCCTGTGACCCCTCCAGGACTGGAGTTTGAGATCCCCGTTACAGACACACATAGATCACCACAGTGGGGAAAGCAGGGGCGGGCACGGGTGCTAGGCTAAGTTGAATAAGAGGGGCGGGCACTGGAAGTCAAACATAGGTGTAATGAGTGGGGGCGGAGCGGGGGCAGGGCAGGGTCCCCCCCCAAATTTTTAATATGTGATTACATTACATTTTTTACATTTACATTTTGGGCATTTAGCAGACGCTCTTATCCAGAGCGACTTACACAGTTTACATTTCTTTACATACAATCCATTTATACAGCTGGGTAAGTGCCTTGCTCAAGGGTACAACGGCAGTGCCCCCACCTGGGAATCGAACCTGCAACCTTTGCGTTACAAACCCAGTTCCTTAACCATTATGCTAACACTGCCGCCATTACGCCCTTGCAGTCAAGGACAGAATCTGTGCATTATAAGCCTCCTCTCTTCTAAGGCAACACTGGTGAGAATATGTATGCGGGAGGAGTACAAAGGCGTCGACCTCGGGGGGGGGGGGGGGCCCAGAGGCCCCCATCCCAAACCCTTCACCGATGCCCTCTGGCCTGTGTCCACTCTGAGTGACGCTCTGCTGACGGTGCAGAGGGCAGCAGGGGTGCAGAAATGCATCATGGGGCTTTGGCCAGCACCCTGCGTCACCATCTGCGTGTGAGACGACGCTGGGAAGCGCAGGAAGTGATGCAGGCCGCTGAGCAAGCGCGAAAGTGACTCCTCCTCGGCCGAGCGAGCCCCAGTAGTGCCCCCCTGAACGCGTCCCCTGTCCTTCTGGCAGGCGGGCTGGCTATAGAGCGCAGAGAAAGCAGCCCTGGGGTGTGTCGTGTTTCTCACCGTCTGAACAGAGTCTCCTCTGAGATGTTTACAGATGGCTAATTGTTCACACTCCACTGATTAGCGAGACCACCTCGACGCAAAGAACATATTTCAAGGTTTTTTTCTTTCCGAGCCTACCCTTAAGCCTTCCTGCAGTGGTGACACTATTAAACGCAGGTATCTGCGCTTAACAGAATTGACGCTTTTAATTGAAGGGGGCGTAACGGAGATGGGACTGGTGCCCTTGCCCTTCGCACGGCGCACTGAGCTTAAAGAGTCCCACCCTCCAGCCACAGGAGCCAATAGCATCGCAGCCCCGACTCTGAGGGATGACGTCACCTCGAGCAGTGAGGCGAAGGAAGGCGTGGTCTCAATGTCAACGTGGGACAACAGGCTGTGAAAGACTCAGGCTCATCTCTCCCGACTCTGGAAAGGACTGATCTGTACCACGAGCTATACTTGCTGAAAGAGCTCCCTCTTGTGGCCACCTGGGTGAACGGCCGGCCATTTATAGAACTTATCAACTCAGTGCAATTTCATACCGCGCCTCGGCCCGTTTCAAATGTCAGAGGACACGCTGAGGCCGGAATGGAACTGCAGTTTGAGCGCACTCGTATCGTATGGTGAACCACATCACTCGCATGGTCCGAAAAAAACACTTGGTTTACTTAAGGACATGTTAAGATATTGGCACCACATGTTCTTACTATCCTTGGCATCTAAATCTGTCTACCAGTGTGCACTATGCTCCCCACACCTCTCTACTAGTGTGCACTATGCTCCCTACACCTCTCTACTAGTGTGCATTATGCTCCCTACACCTCTCTACTAGTGTGCACTATGCTCCCTACACCTCTCTACTAGTGTGCACTATGCTCCCTACACCTCTCTACTAGTGTGCACTATGCTCCCTACACCAGTGTGCACTATGCTCCCCACACCTCTCTACTAGTGTGCACTATGCTCCCTACACCTCTCTACTAGTGTGCACTATGCTCCCTACAGCAGTGTGCACTATGCTCCCTACAGCAGTGTGCACTATGCTCCCTACACCTCTCTACCAGTCCTCCTTACAGCCCTGTAATCAAATTGTACTGTTTTGTAATGAAATGTGACTCATTTGTCTGACTTTGAGGGATCTGTTTGCTAAAGGAGAACCAAACAACAGAGGATGATAACAGGCAGCAGGGTGAGGAAAGCAGGAAGCGGAGAGCGCAGCGATCCCTCTCACCTGATTGGTCCGATGGAACCCCCTCACCTGATTGGTCCGACGGAAACCCCCCTCACCTGACTGGTCCGACGGACCCCCTCACCTGATTGGTCTGGATGGACCCCCACCTGATTGGTCTGATGGACGCCCCCCCACTCCTCACCTGATTGGTCGTGCATCATGCGGATGGCCTTGGCCTTGGCCAGCTCCAGGGCGGTGACCCAGCGCTGGCGCTCCACCTCTGAGCCGGCCTTCAGGTGGTAGGTGCGCCCGCCGCTGCTCAGCACGATGTTGCAGGCGTCCTCGGTGTCGATGTGCGCCGTCGCCAGGTTGATGGTGCCGCGGCAGGTGTGCGCCATCTCCGCCTGGGTCCTGCAGGGGGCGGCAGAGACACGCGGACGGACGGACGGACGGACGGACACGCAGACAGACAGGAGAGAGGAGAAGGGAATGCTGGGTCACGTGCGTCTCTCTGTGCTCGGGTTCGCCGGGCTCGGGCTTGGGCTCGCGAAGGAATGCAAAGCCGCCAAGCTCTCGCCGCGGCTGTTTGACTGTAGCGCCGCGCGGGAATCGCACTGCTTCTATGTCCCGCTGCTTCGTACAAAAGACTGTGTTTCACACTGCGGTCTCTGACCTCTCACACACACACACCTCTGTCACTGAGACCATCACCCACCCCTGAGTGAGGACACGACTGCATTTCACTACGGCCAGGTTTACAGACACAATCACTGGATATAAATAACGATTAAAAGTATGTTTTTAGACATGGAACTGTGGAGTGGTTCATATTAACATGTGCGTCTCAGGGTGTTAATGCATCAGTTCACACATGATTATGTATCTGTCCATCTGGTGTATGCATGTGTGTGTGCGTGTCTGAGGTATGTGTGTGTATATGTGCGTGTGTGTGTGTGTGTATGTGCGTGTCTGAGGTGTGTGTGTGTATATGTGTGTGTGTGTGTGTGTGTGTGTGTTTGTGTTCATATGTGTTTGTGCATGCTTGTGTGTGTGTATGTGCATGCATGTGTGCATGCGTGTGTGTGTGTGCATGGCTGCGTGTGTGTGCTTGTGCTTGTGTGTATGAGTGTGTGTATATGTGCATATGTGTGTGCTTGCGTGTGCGTGTTTGTGTGTGTGTATGTATAATAAGTGTGTGTGTATGTATATGTGTGTGTAAGTATGTGTGTGTGTGTGTGTGCTCATGTATATGTGTGTGTGTGTGTGTGTGTATGGGAGTGTATATGTGTGTATAAGAGTGTGTCTGCATGTGTGTATGTGTGTAGTGTGTGTATGGGAGTGTATGTGTGTAGTGTGTGTGTGTGTGTGTATGTGTGTAGTGTGTGTGTGTGTGTGTGTGTGTGTGTGTGTGTGTGTGTGTAGTATGTGTGTGTAGTGTGTGTGTGTATATGTGTGTGTGTATATGTGTGTATGTGTGTGTGTATGTGTGTATGTGTGTGTGTGTATGTGTGTAGTGTGTGTGTGTATGTGGGGGGATATGCAGCCCATAACTCCACAGTGTATTCAGAAGGCTAAAGAATGCAGGACAACAAAGCCATTGTGCGTCAGTGAGCCAGAGTGGACAAAACGTGAAACAATGCAGGGACTAAAAACACAAACAGACAGGCCAGTGTGGAGGGACACTTCGGAGGGTGACACAAACACAGAGCTGATCTGGGGGGACTATGGGCCCTAGTGCAGCTCCTAGTTCTGCCCCAAGTACTGATCCTGGATCAGTTTGACCTTTTCACCACATAATGCTTGGGTTTAGACATCGGGATTGGGTACTGTGATCCCAGATCAGCTGTTGGGACAGATCAAAGTTCCCCCTGACACATTTAGAACATCAACAGCTGGCCACTGCAACGCAAATATGCATTCTCCATCACCACCAGGGTCCCAATCCTTTTAACTGTCAGCGTTTTGTCATTCAAACACTTAGGCCAGTGGTTCCCAACCTTGGTCCTGGGGACCCACTGCGTATGCTGGTTTTCGTTCCCACCATAATCGCAACCTCTGAATTGAAACTAGCTGTTGATTGTTCTTACTTTGCCACTTTTAATTTCTATTAAAGCATGATTTACTCTCTGCCATAATATGTCAGAAACAGCTATGCATGCCATGAACAATAAATGTCCCACATTCACATCCCAGGACTTTAAAATAGTCAACTATTGCTCTCATTTTCTGTAACGTGCTCTACAACACATGATTCCTTTAGAAAGAGGTTACCTTTTTTAATTGATTCAATTATAAAAGTGGCAGGTGAAATCAGTGTGGGTCTAATTGTTGAAAGTCTGGGCACCTGGCCATTGAAACTAAACCGTTTGCGGAACAAGAAGAGCTCAATGACAGAGGAAGTTGGCAACAAGGCTAACCTGCGTTGTGTCAAAATAAGTTCAAGGAAATAATGATGGTAGAAATTACACACGTTTTCAACTACCTTAACTGATCAAGAGATTGACCGTCACAAAAACCAGCACACACAGCGGGTCCCCAGGAACCAATGACTTAAACTAACTCCTTTATTCAATTTAACCTTCATCAATGCGTGTGGGTGGTTTCCACAATTCTATTAATGGATCGTTCTGTACATTGTGTCCTGAATTATTTAAATTAAAGGTATATTATTAGTGATTTGGAAGTGGGTTGAAATGGCAATTTAATTTCACATTAAAATGGACTTTGTGAGTGTCTCTGAGTCGCCACTGGAGAGTGAGAGGCAGGTTGGTCTGACAGTCTGATCCTACATCCATACATAGGAGGGAGGTGACTTGAGCCTAATTTATACAATACACTATACACCATAATATAAAACATTATACAAATCAATACCCCATGACCTCAAACACCTGAAAATAGCAAATCAACTAAAAAAAGTATCAATAATTTGTGGTTTCTATGGTTACACGAGAAGTACCTTCTACGGTTACGAGTGCCTTTGTGTTTGGGCGTGGGCGACCGAGTGTTTGCATTTCATTTAGAACGTTCCGGAGGCAATAGCCGCGCAAACCTAGCGCTCATCGCTGAAATGAAAGTTGACTCAAGTGCAAGACGTCGTCTTGGGAACCCGCCGTGACTGACAGTTAATCTGATGCATGACTATTATGAGCATGTTATTTTCTGAGCGTAAATTGGGCCCTGCCACTTTGGCTGGTGCTGCAACTGAAATCCGCTGCACATGTCCCTACAGCTATTTCTTTTTTTGCTTATAAATTTTCCCCCTATTTTTCTCCCAATTTGGAAGCCAATTATACCCTCTATTTCTTTCAATTCGCCCCCTCTGCCACAAACCCACCGCCCGTCACTACAGGGAAAGCTAATTCCCCGAGGCCGGAGATGATCCGCCTCCTCCGAGACGGAACTCGCCCACCTACTTGCTAATTGACAGGTTTGTCAGTGTTGGTATATACAGCTAATTAGCTAATTGAGTCAGGATAATTGGTGGAAACAAATACCGGCATTCACACCGGCCCTCCAGGACTGGAATTGCCCACACCTGTTCTAGAGACACCCATCGCACTTCACAGCGAGCTCCTGCCAGCTCACCCTCCCGCCTCCCCCTGGGGCAGACAGCCAATCGCCGCCACAGCCGGACTAGCGCAGCCGGGTTTTGAACCGCGGCTGCAGTAGGCAACTTGCATTCCGGGCGAATGCTTACACCGTTACGCCACATGAGGCGCCCCCTATAGCCATTCTAGTTGAACATGTAAAGTAATTGGCTGTGATTAAGTGGTGACTAATGAGATAAATAGAGACTAATGAGAACGGGTCTGGTGCAATCAAACGCATACTAATATACTCATTACATAGAGGGAGATGCAGTCCATCACAACACGACATCAATCCATGACAGGACATGAGCCATAACCAAATGGGGATGCTTAACACTAATAGCCACTTATAATGCACTGAACATGGAAAGAACCTTTTCTCTATGGCAGGGGGGCAAGAAGGTCCACATCACCTTCTGCCCTTCATGCCAACTTCTGCTCTTAGTTATTTAAACGGCCCGATGATTTAGGGAGCTGACATTTTAGCTGAATTTCTCGTTAGGCCTGAAAACGTTTTTTTTCTGTCCCAATGTGAAATGTTTTACTGTGGTCTGATCTATGAGTGAGTTTAGCGCCAGCGTATTCAGCCAATTTGCTAATTGAGCCAGGGTAATGGCCTGAGATTTAAAAAAACTGTGTGTGCGTGGGCCCTCCAGGAACTGCCAGCTGCCTACCCCTGCTTTATAGTGATTCCTCTTCATGCACAACAAGAGGCCTGGAGAGGTGCTAAAAACTTTAGTTTTTGCAGTTTAACGAGATGCTTTAGGGAAAATTACGACTGACAGTTAACTAACAGAGCGAGTCAACGGAATTTTATTTTTCCAGCTACCTTCTGAATGGATTTAGAGTGTTCTAAATGTTCAATGAAAAATTCTGTTTTGTTGGGGGGTCTCAAATAGCGTAGCGGTCTAATGCACCCGCATTGACTGACGCTTTGCGAGTGAGAGCTACCTATTGCGGTAACGGTTTGAAACCTGACCGCGTCAGCCCGATTCTGGCCGGGAGCCCCAATTGGGGGTGGAGTTCTGTCTTGGAGGAGGCGGATCTTTGCCAGCCTCAGGGATAATAGCTTGCCCAGGAGGATGGGCGGCGGGCTTGTGAGGGGAGGGAGAATCGAAATAAAGAGGGTTGAATTGGCTACTAAATTGGGAGAAAAACGGGGTTTTGTCATCAGTCCCTTCCATAAGAAGGGATAACCTATTTAGGCATTCCTGATTCTGTGTTTCTTTTCTCTAAATAATTAACAAAAATAAAAATGAGGTTTCCAGTTGGCAAATCATATTCTGTAACTAGAAAACATGTAGTCACATGACTGTAAATGGTGTTGGGTAAAATGGATAAATGCACCAGGAGCCATACACTTTGCTCCATGGGTCAAAGTGCCATTGTGTCTAATTCCTCAACACTATGTCAGTGGTTCTCAAACCTCTCCTTGGGGACCCCCAGCCAGTCCATGTATTTGTTAAATTCCACCACCAGCACACCTGATTCAGCTCATTACTACTTAAGGAGCATTGATTAGACCTACACTTAGAATGCCCTTCTGGTGGTCTGTTAAGCCTCATGAGCCTCAAGGACTATTTGTTTTGTTTTTCTCTGTATCCCACCATTTTCCAGGAGTTCATCTCTACCGCCTTTTAAGGGGTCAGGGAATAATTTTCCAGTCTCCCACATTGGCTCCAATGGTTTTCTGGTTTCTTGATTCCCTCTGGAAAATTCCAATTGTGAAGCGCTGTGTGACAACCTGTTTGTAAATGGCGCTATACAAAAATAAAGATTGATTGATTGATTGATTGATTGAATGAACAAGACTCAGGGGCAGCATTTCCGCAAGCTACTGTAAGAGGCATCCCTCTGCACACGTCTGTGCCCGTGTTTACACGACCTCTGCTCTGAGTTTGTGACGCCTAAGTAACCTAAGACGTGAGCAAAGCAGCATGCTAATACAGCTCTCGAGCTAAACGTCAAACCTGTCAACCACTCGCCCTCCTCCCAGGCAAGAGTACGGCTGGGAGAGTACCACCACCGATACCCCCGCCCAGGGTGGATGAGAGAGGAAGACACGATGGGGAGGAAAGCAAATGGAGGGAAAGAAATAAAACAACGATAGAGGAAGAGACCGTGACAGAGAGAGACCTCAACACGGACTGACATAAGAACGTAACAACACATGATGACGAGAACGCTTGTCGTGTCCTAATCTAAGGAGCATCCAGTACTGACACCAAAGGACAGGTGAGTAACAAGTCAACCCCCAGATTAGGGGCTACCTCACTTTAAGCAGATTGTCAGTGCTCACCCTGGACTCCTAATAAACAGGCTTTGGCATGGATTACGGTGTTACTGTCTGATTCACAAAAACCACAAAAAAACAAACAGAACATTGCTGTAAATACTGAGGAACAGCTTGTGGATCGATTCACCGTCGTTTTGATTCATCCTGAGGAATTCAAACACTTCGCAGGACGAGATCGCTCCACATTCGGGAGCGTGCAATCATTTTCACGTCTCACTCTGTGAATCGAGCCATCATTAATAGGCCTCCGCGCACAGAAATGGCAGATTACAGAGCTCAAATGCCCCTGCTCTGCGGTTTCTGCTGGGCACGTTCCACGGCCTGCGATCCCGTTCCCCGCTGGCCAAGATGCTGACACCGCGATCCGCCGAGAAGCCACAGCGAAACCGCCGCCACCATCGATACCATTCCTGAATCATCTCAATTAGTCATTTAATGATTTACTGATAATGCAGGAAGCGCCATCACACAACATAGTAATTATGTTGATTCACAGAGGGGGGCGCTCCGGGCTATTGACACATTTATCCGCTTAGTTCAGTAACACTCGTGATAATAACATTTAAAAAATAAACTGTTTACCAGTCACAGAATATGATTATTTTTGCCTTTAAATTTATAATGAATAGAAGGAAAACATTAGCATTTTGACTGCACCTGTGGAATAGTTAACTAGGCCTATAAAATAAATACAAAGTGGCAGTACTGTTTTTTTAATTTTTTTTATACTGCTCACGGTGCCAGATCCATCTGGCTTGCTTGACGGGCATGTCTGGTCTGTGATTGGCCATAGCGTCACCCAGGGAGGGTGGGTTTCATTCTCAGGATGTCTCCTCCTCACAGCTCAATAGCCACTCCTCTGGTCGACTGGTCACCTGCGCTCTGACTGCACCAGCTGTGTCTGTGACTGCACAGCTCAACTGGTGTGTTCCAGAGAGAATGAGAGCGGAGGCTGGCTGCACACGTTTTCTCACACACACACACACACACACACACACACACACACACACACAAGCACACACACAAACATATACTTATGTGCGCCCTCCTAAACTGACAAGCCTTTTAAATGCTTTTAAATTAGGCTATCTTTCTTACATCGTCTAAAATGTATGGTCAAATCCATTCAGTTAAAGAAAAAGCTGAATTTACTGGACGACCCCAAACTCATTATAATTGGTCTCTTTTTATCTGATGAATCACTCCGTTATCACAGGCAATTACCTTGTTATGTGCTGAACTAGAGCAGCTAATGCAAATATAGGCTGAATAACAGGCTGTGTGTGGGTAGTGAATAGTGTGTAGTATGGGTGCATATGGTGTGTATGTATAGTGTGTTGTAGATTGTGTGTGTAGTATTCATGCATAGTGTGTTGCAGAATGTGTGTAGTGAGTATGTATTGCATGTTGTAGTGGATGTTAGTGTAGTGTGTGTGTATAGGTGTAGTATGTGTGTGTGTGTATAGCATTTGCAGTGTGTGTGAGTATGTGTGTATAGCATGTTGTAGTGTGTGTATCTGTGTAGTATGTGTATGTGTGATAGTATGTTGCACTGTGTGTGTGTGTGTGTGTGTGTGTGTGTGTGTGTGTGTGTGTGTGTGTGTGTGTGTGTGTGTGAGTATGTGTGTAGTATGTTGCTGTGTGTGTGTGTGTGTGTGTGTGTGTGTGTGTGTATGTGTGTGTGTGTGTGTGTGTGTGTGAGTATGTGTGTAATGTGCTGTGTGTGTGTGTGTGTGTGTGTGTGTGTGTGTGAGTATGTGTGTAATGTGTGTGTACGTTCCATTATCCTCCGCCTCGGACACCTGCCTGTCACTGCCTGGAGCACCATGAGCTCAGAGGGCCAAATGAGCATGCTGCTTCACAGGGATCACACAGCAGGGCAAACAACCAGGCACACACAGAGAGAGACTGCCCCTCAGCACACAGAGAGAGACTGCCCCTCAGCACACAGAGAGAGACTGCCCCTCAGCACACAGAGAGAGACTGCCCCTCAGGCACACAGAGAGACTGCCCCTCAGGCACACAGAGAGAGACTGCCCCTCAGCACACAGAGAGAGACTGCCCCTCAGGCACTCACAGAGAGACTGCCCCTCAGGCACACACGCTCACAGAGAAACTGCCCCTCAGGCACACACACTCACAGAGACACTGCCCCTCAGGCACAGAGAGACTGCCCCTCAGGCACAGAGACACTGCCCCTCAGGCACAGAGAGACTGCCCCTCAGGCACAGAGAGACTGCCCCTCAGGCACAGAGAGACTGCCCCTCAGGCACAGGGAGACTGCCCCTCAGGCACACAGAGAGACTGCCCCTCAGGCACAGAGAGACTGCCCCTCAGGCACAGAGAGACTGCCCCTCAGGGGCGGGCTGTCAGATAGAGACACATTTCACAGCCAGGGACAGGCGCAGGCAGTCAAATGAGGAATACATCAAAGCTGGATGATGAGATTTAAAAACTCTTAAGCGCTTCGGGTTCCTTGACAAGCCCCATCTAAGTCCAATGTTCAATTCAATTGAAAAACATTGATCTATGAAACACGAAACACAGCGACGACTCTCCCATTTCCAAATGCAATTTGTCTGCAGAATACGCCATTCCCAACTTGTCACTCTCCATTTACATTCATCGAGGGTTACTGCCGAGGTGCAGGTGGGTTTCTCCCAAACGGCCAGAGGGGCGTGGAGGTGGGGGTGTGGTGCTGTGTGGGAGATGAGTCATAAGGGGGTTTTCTGAATAGCTGGGGGGTTGGGGGGGGGGTGGCATGGGGGAGAGGAACAGTCAGTAAAGCGAAGCGGGAGGCCAAGCAGCACAAGACTTGAGGCGGTGGTGGCACAGCGGGACAGGAGGACGCGCGCGGCAGGGACAGAGCCTCTTCCCCTCCGCGCTGCCTGAGCGATCGGCGTGCGTCTCCCGAGCACTCTTCCCAATCACAGACTACAGAGAGGCAAATATGCCACCACACCTCACAAGCAGAAATGGGGTTTTAACAGCAGGGCAAGACAGGGGGCAGGGCAGACATGCAGTTCCATTGCCAGCAAGACCGTGACCTCAGACTAGCTAACCTTTTAACAAGAGTTCATCTCGAGAGGGCCCGCTGTCTGCAAATTAGTTTTCTGCACTTTCGCTTGGAGGACAGGCCATGTCAGACTGCCAGCGGGAGTGAGGGAGGGGTTATTTGGAGGCTGTCAGAACGCAGCGCTGTCTGACCGCCGTGTGAGCGAAGCTTAGCGAGTCTGAGCCCAGCGCCCACGCTGCTGTGATCCCTGGCATTGTTCACCCCCTCGTATCCCCGGGGGAAGGCCGCAGCGGTGGGGTGGTTTGGTCAGGGGGGTTGTCCATGCTCAGTTGCCGTGGAAACGTTCCTCAGATTCCACGGCTTCCGACATCGTCCCGAAGCTTTTGCCCTGACAGGCCCGAGACTGCCTTTCCTACCCAGGTAAAAACTCACTGGGCCTGTTTTACCCAATAACCCATACGTATCACCAGGGCTGGACTGGGAGAAAAAATCGGCCCTGCCATTTCGCGCTCAGACCGGCCCGGCACCCGGTGCGAGCGCCGCATTTTCTGTCGACCGGGGGGGGGGGGGTGCTGCGCGAATAAATCTGTCGACGGGGGGGGGTGCTGCGCGAAAAGAAGCTGAGACCAGTTCGTTTATATGCGCGAAAAATTTATTGCGCCCCTCGGAACACCCGGTCCGTGGTATAATATATATAAAATGATTCTACCGGCCCTACCGAGGCCCTACCGGCCCAAAACTAGACCGGCCCACCGGGCATTTGCCCGGTAGACTATATAGCCAGTCCAGCCCTGCGTATCACTGTTTTCATGATTCTATTTAGTGTTTGAATGTACTATTTCATGCCCCTGTCCGTGTGGAATGTATTGTTGGCCCTTTTGTGTATATGAATGTCCTTTTTTAAAAGGAAAATGTTTTAAACCTGTTATACAGGAGAAAGAAATAACCAATAAAAGACTATTTCACTGGGCCTGAATAAGAGGCATGAGAACTCACAGTGGCTCAGCCTGTGGGGAGGCAGGAGTGGAGCAAACAGACGCTTAAGGCCCATGCATGCTTCGAGCAAAGCCGAGTTCGCCTGGGTGAAGCAAAGCGGAACATGTCAAAAGCAAACATTTCACTTTATGCTTTTTTTCTCCACTAGCGTGAAGTTCTCGACCAGATATTGTAACGTACATAGCTGGAGACACACAATCCAAACCCTTAGATGGATTGTCGTTAGTTAAACGACATCTCATTACTTTTTACTGATGAGCCCAAGGATGAGGAACTAATAAAGCGTGCTGAACTGAACATACGATGCAGACCATGTTAGTACTGTTCATTTCTTTTCTTTTTTCACGTAAGTGTGTTAACATTTTGACTTTGTTGGCTCGCTCATTAACTGAGTTAACATTAGTGGTGAATTAATGTTAATCTAACTAACACTAGCTAGTTAGCTAGTTGTTACAGGGTAACACGTTAGCTAAGTTATCGAACAAATTATCATAATTCATACAATAAATGAACAACAGTAACAAATATTTTTGCTAACATAACTGCACAGATATGGATTGCTTCTACCAAATTTTCCTGAATTTGGGGTTTAAAATGGCCATATTTGGTCTTCAGGGAACCAAAAAACACGACAACTTTCCCTGCCATTGCAGTTGGTTCATAGTGGGGCTAAATTCCTAACAATGTTGACAGTTGCGGTCTATGTCTCCAGGTATCTCCAGTTTCAAACGGTGACATAAGCACTTTTATTGCGTATTCGACCAATCACAGGCGGCGGTGGTTTTTGGGCTTTCGCCAGAGTTCGCCTGGTGTTTGCCACAGAATGACAAAATTGTGACTACACAGGTGCGGGCTAGTGAACAGCCTCGGAAAACAGTTATCTTGTTCACCTGCCCATACGTTTGTTCGCTTTTGCCGTAGCGAACTCGGCAAACCAAAAAAGCGTGCATTGGCCTTTAGGGGGGATGGCAAACAGACTGCGTTTAGGACGATGCGCTCACAGCGAAAGCTCAGAGGGCGTGGGGTCTGTGCTGTAGCGCGCAGGGGAGTTCAGAGCTGTACCTGTTGTTCCAATGAGCGCAAATCCTCATAAAACACATATCCACCGATCTGGGGCGTGAAAGAACAAAACAGCGTTTCAACAGGCCGGCACAGCCGGAGCCAGACACACACATGTGGAGAGAGGGACAAAGGGAGATGACAGACAAAGAGAAGGAGAGAGCGAGACAGAGAGACAGCACAAGAGGTGGATTGAGCGAGAAAGAGAGAGAGAGCGAGAGCGAGAGAGAGAAAGAAAGTGCCAAAGGAGCGAGGGAGAGAAACAAGACACAAGAATGACAAAGGGGAGAAAGGGCATGAGGGAGAACGTTAAGGGGGCAAACCACCACGGCAAAGGAAGGCGGTGGTTCTGGATTCCAAAAAACAAATGCGATATTCCACCTGGACGGGGACGGGGACGGGCAGAAAGCGATTTGCGGCGTGTTCGAGAGCAACTACCATGCCTCCCGCTACCCGACTGCAAATCACAAAGGAGGCAATTCTCATCCCATTAATGAGATTGGGCTACGGCCCACCCCCACCCCCACCCCCTCCACTGCTCTGCCCGTCCCACAGAGTTGGCTCTGTGCGAGCACAAGGTCCAGGCTGGCCGGTACCAGCTGGGCCGAGGAGCAGCAGCGTCGGCGATGATGCAGAGCTTTCATTTCTGCGACACGCGTAATACCCTGTAATCTTTAATAGGACGTTAAGTCGGATTTCCGCAGAGAGGTGTGAGCGAGCGGCCTGAGAATGTTAAAGCTGACAGGGGGAAGTCAATTAGCAAATTACAAATTGGGAAGGGGGAAAAAACCAGAAGCCCAGCACAAGAAATCTCCAGTAGGATGGGCGCTCTGGCATCTCTCTGATTGATGCTTCTCTACAAAGGGCAGGGTAGGCAGGAAGTGGGGAGGAGGGGGGTTGTGACTCAGACTCTGCAGTTACTGCCTGTGCGTAACTGCCGAGTCAGACTGCAAGACGGTCAATGACGTGAGCCTGTTCAACTTCAAATGGCCAAGAAGCTTGAACGGGAAATCTCCTAAATGAACTCTGCACTGTGCTAAGACTTGTGGGCCACTCTGGAATAGGGACTGTAAAGCCATGGTGTACACCGGGGGCGGGGGGCAAGGAGGGCCAGATCCGTTTCTGGATTTCATGCCAACTTCTGCTCTTAATGATTTAATTAGCCCAATTGTTTACGTGATCTGACATTTTAGCTACATTTCTTGATGAGCGCATGAAAGACAGCTGAAGACAGCTTGTGTTCCCATATGAAGCACGTTACTGTGGTCTAACCTACAAGTGAACCAGCATCGGCGTATCAAACTAATTCCCTAATTGAGCCTGGGGTAATTGGTAGAAACAAAAACCTGCATACACACTGGGCCTCCAGGACCAGAATTACCCACCCCTGGTGTAAGCCTACATTTACTCAGTAATGTGAAACAGTGGGTCACAATAGTGAATGGGTGGAATAAATAGCAGGTCCACAATGGGAACAATGCCAATGTGCTCAGTGGATTCAGAAAGAAACACTGAACAGTGACCAATAAATCTAGGCTACTTTTCCTAACCTTGTACTTTTTTCTTTATCCAAATGACAGTAAAACAATGTTCAAAATTGTGTGTACGCACT
>JAINUG010000237.1:850000-1102500 GCA_029706075.1 Aldrovandia affinis
GAACAGACTGACGTCGTCTCGAAATGCAGCAAAGGACGGAGCTAGCCTTGCGAGCTAGCCGGGAGAAGTTGCGTGCCTGACAACTTGTGTGCTTGACACTGACAACAAACACGTAGCTTCGCTGTCCAGCTAGCACTAGCTGGCTAACTGTCACGAGAACTTTCTGCACGTCTGAATATGACGGCTGTGTGTGTGTGTGTGTGTGTGTGTGTGTGCTTTTTAAACGCAGAACTGAAAAACGCAACAAGCGAGCCCTTTAACAATTTCAGCACCACTCACCTCGCGACCTAAACTCGCGTGCTGAAAAGTGACGAAACGTTCAGTTGACATCTTCAAAAAACACACACAGTTCAATGCCCACAGTTGTCGCCCAAACACACACATCATCACTGTAGCTACCTGTAATATGACAGCAGGCCGTTGCTCAGGACGAACCAGCGGCGCTGGTACCCTTTCAGATAGTTAGTCCATTTAAACAGCCAGCCTTTGTAAGTGTCCGAGCCGGGAGCCGGGGCGGCGGGAGCCGTGGACGCCGAGCCCTTTCCTGGTCACTCATCCTCCGCTTCTCCGCTGGCTGGGGTTTACAGGACAAGCAGTGCACCGCGGTGAGGAACGACGCTATCCCACTGGAACCGCCACAGGGAGCGGCCGCTTTCCCCATGCACTTATCGCCGATAAGCTGGGGAAGCTTGGCGGGGGAGGGTCCCGACTGGAGAGATGGATGGATGAGAGAGAGAGAGAGAGAGAGAGTAAGGCGGGCGGGGGGGGGGGGGTACTAGACGCCCCCTTCACATGACGCTGGAACCCAGACGGAGGATGAAAAGCGATGCGCCTGAGAGACACACACCATCATGTGACGTAGCGATCAAGAATTCCTGAAACATCAGGCAACACGTGACGCGGCCGCCGTGTGGCTCCGGCGCGAGCCAGACGGGCGAGGATTTGCATCTCGTTCTCCACGGTCGTGAGCGCATGTGACGTTAACAAATATTATTATGCACATTATGTGTTTCGATTTGCCATGAAAACAATCGAATGTACCGTAACGAGATTCGCGTAAACGATTGGATCGTTTAGACATTAGTTGCAGCTGTTCGTTTGCATTTAAATGGAAGCCCCGCATATTTCGTTTGCAACAGTTTGTCAATGTAGCTAATGCAATTGAAACGTTATTGCCGAATGTAATGATGGGAACGGGTTTTTTTCCTGTAAACATAAAGGGTACTATTGTTTTCTTCGACAGAAATGCTGATAAGCTGTCTATGTGAAGGACGAAAGTGTCCTTTGTTATTTGAACCCATTCGTACAGCGAAAGTAATACGCCTTCATATCAACTGACAGTTAATATTTAAATTCAAAAGGTGCATCCACGACCTGTCACTTACTGACGAAACAATGGTGCCAATAACTAGCCATTATTAATTCAACAGCAATAATAATAAAACGATCAATTTAAAGTTTGCAAAAAATATGAAACTCACATGTAACTGCCTTCGTTGGACAGTGGCTGGTTGGCTTTACTGGATGCTGTGACTCTCATGGTGTTTCTCAAGATTGAGTCATTTGGTCCTGTAAGTACCAACCGTGCTGTGTTGAGTTTATAAAATACATGAAACAACAACAGGACCAAAGTAGCAAAAATGTATTACGAAACGTGCCAGCCTTTCCGCTGAAATGGCTGTAATAGTCATATGCAATGCCAGTCTCTGGCCGCTGGGTGGCGACCAAGTACCTCGGAGATCAGAGCCATGGTAACCGAATGCACCATGGCACCGTTAATTCTCAAACAGACAACCCAACCAAGAAAGTGATTCCCATTTTTTGGAATAAAAATAAAAACACCAAAGAATATGAGGTAAAAATGAGGTCGCCTAACACATATCCACAGGTGAGTCTTCTGGGAGCGAGCTAGTCATATACAATATCCCCACTGGGGTCATATACTGAAAAATGTATGCATTCACTACTGTAAGTCGCTTTGGATAAAAGCGTCTGCTAAATGGCATATATTATTATTATTATTATTATTATTATTATTATGAGCTGGAGCTTCACCGAGAGAGAATATTCTGTAGAAATGTTCTACAACCCGATACAGGCTTTTAGTAGTTAGTAGGCTAGTTTATGTTGAATAACATCACGTTGTTTCTGAACCATTTCACATAGGAATTCTTACACAGGTATTGACATTAAAAGCTGATACGCATACGGGTTCACCTTCATCCATCTCTCGTTTGCCTCCCTCACCAAAAAAAACCCATCTTTCCCATTCTTTGTGAAACATACATTAAAAAAAATGAAATAAAGTACAAAACGAGTCTTGATAAATCCAACATTTATTATAATTCTGTCCAAAGTTAAAATAAAACACTGACAACTGTTCAACACAAAATAAACAAACAAAAAATAAACACGAGTAACAATATTCTCAGATTTAGAAAAAGAGTAGCCCTTTGAATTGTAACATACACACAGTTAAATTCCCCCTCCCGCCCTCCCCTTCAGTCCGAATAGACTGGCAGATTAGTGTTATATAAACAGTCATTGTGCGGCTAGCGTACATAGCGGGCCCCGCGCCCAGCTTCCATGCTTTTAAATGACAACTGTCAAATACAGTGTAAATGCTACAGTTATATAATTCGTTGATGTGCTACAAAGTTATTCTACAGTGACCCGTACTTATGGACGTCTTTTTAATTAAAGACATACCTTGAAAGCCTTGAATTGATTTGTGCCTTATAATTATTCAGCGTAAACTAGAGAAACAACACACCAGATTGAGGGATTTATTTCAAATGTTTTCCACCCAGAATTTGACTTTCATTTTGTCTGAAGCCCTGCGGTTAGGGCAGATTAGCTGACTATTGCTGCAGTCTCCCGGACTGACACACACAGAGCGAGAGTGGGTGCCAGTGGTCGGCGAATCTACGTACGAGCGCCACCTTGTGGCTACGGCGTGCATCATTTATCTTTTTCGACATGCCTGAGCTCGTGCAGCTGCTGCCACTGCCTGCACGCCAGTGGACCGTAGTTATTACATCAGCACATCGGTGTTATTTAACCACAACCCCTACACATGCTTATTATAACAGAAAATGAGGCATGCAGATCAACACTAAACACGACTTCCCACTGCTCCACACATACTCCTTTATTCACTACAAACAGTTGGGCACTTCGAGAAAAAGAAGAATGGAGACATCATTTTTTTTTCTTCTTACTCTTTTCTCTAAAATCTTAACAAAAACAAAAACATCTTTATTATATCCTTCTGTCATATCACTTTGAATCAAGCTCCCTGGAGTAAAGAAACAGGGACAGAAACAGAAACAGGCCAAGATTGTGTGCAGCGTATTTTGTCCTGCAAGGTGTGTATCATGTGTGCAGTGTGTTTTGA
Organism: Aldrovandia affinis; assembly: GCA_029706075.1. Classification (NCBI taxonomy): domain Eukaryota; kingdom Metazoa; phylum Chordata; class Actinopteri; order Notacanthiformes; family Halosauridae; genus Aldrovandia; species Aldrovandia affinis. The sequence goes on from JAINUG010000237.1 coordinate 853,398, forward strand.
AGGGGGGGGGGGTAACCACACTTGTATTACTGCCCCTTCACGTGCCATTCTTGGTATCAAGGAATGAATCTAAAATCACAGGCGATGACAAGTCAAAGGAAGCAGTGGTTTTGATGTGCAGGTCCCCCGTGCCACCTCCACCACCTGTCTCCGCTCCGCTCCGCTCCCCCCACAGCTATCTATCTCTCTCACACACACACACACACACACACACACACACACACATATATATGTATGTATATATATCCGTATGCTACTGAAAAACATCAGTCCCACACCACACAGTCGGTTGCCAGGATACTGCACTTCCCAGTGCAGTTCAGCTCATCGTCTGTACACCCCTTTTTTTTTACTCTTTCTCCCTAGAACACCCCAGAACCTATTACTGCCTTTTTTTTAAAAATTTATTTAAGCTTCTTCTTCAAGTGTCACAGCCAGGGTACTTGCATGTCTTCACAGGACCTTTTTTTTAAAGGATTTTCTGTGATTGCAAAAGGAAGACTTTTTTTTTTTTTTCAATTGTTATTATCATTACCGGAGCAGCTCCCCCCTATGGTCAATGCCATTGAGAATACTCTTATTAAGATGCTCAGATCAACCAAGAGCGCATCAACGAGAAGGAGGAGAAATTGCCAACTGATGAGCTCAATTCTCTCAAGTCCCTAACTCTGGGAACTAATCACACTCTTATCCACGTCACTTTCCGTGGCGGACGCTCACGTACCAGAGCTCACCTGCTACATTCTCCCCCTCTAAACTCCTGCAGCAGCAACTATGGCACGACCGATTACCATCGGAGTTGATTCTGCCCGCAGCGAGTTTTTGAACCCAGGATTTTGACGCGACAAGAGAGTCGCTGAGCTAAAGACTCAAGTCTCTAACTCTGGGAACTAATCACACTCTTATCCACGTCACTTTCCATAGCAGACGCTCCACGTACCGGAGCAACACCGCTACACACGCGCTGATCAATCAGTCAGTGTGTCTAATGGAAAATGCATGCAGTGCTTTTTAAAACCCTACGTCCTCAATTCTGTGCTCCTCGCCAGCTCAAACCTGCTCCACAAAGCCACGCCCAGTCAGTGGCCGTTGCTTAGTAACCAGCCCCCTAGGGGAGGGCCCCTGCACGGACCACTGGGCATCACACCTGGCAAAGACAGGTGCACATCGTGGGCAGCGAGCATGCAGCAGGAGGACACAACAGCTGCCAGACCCAGGGTCTCGCTTCTCCTCGACTCACATGGATAGCGTGAAATGCAAGGAATAATTAAGTAATGCCCTCGCGGTCCTCCCGGCAGCTAGGGGGCACAGACACTGGGAAGGACAGGGAGTGTGAAGAGAATCGCCAGAGCATCTGTCTGAAACATAGTGATGGGAGAATGAGCTTTAAAAAAACCAAAAATGGGTGGAGCAACATATGCTATCAGTAACTCACTGATTTGAACCAATCATTTTATCCTTGCTGTGGTGAGAAAAAGCTTTCGATTGGTTCAAACAAGTAAATGATTGATAGCGCATCGTAGCTCCACCCATCACTACTGAAACATAAGTGGAGCAGGGTGAGATGGAACTCCTGACACACCGATTAAAATACAACATTAGCATCACGATCAAATAAGTTCTATAAGAAGGAGGCCTCTGAGTGTTTTCCAGCGATTGCGATTTAGGATACCCCCCAAGCCAAAGGTCCCATGGCAGGATGGGAAAGGGCTTGGGGGTGGGGAAGGGGAGTGGCGTGAGGTCACATTACGGAGCAGCGATTGCGCTGCAGCGCCCCCTGCAGGCGGATGGAGGTGTGGTTTTGGCGCAGGCCCCGGGCCACAGCGATGCCCAGGAGCTCCTTGAACAGCAGGATGACGTGCCAGTTGAACTTGGCCGAGCACTCCACGTAACCGCACTTCCAGGTCTTCTTCACCAGCACCGAGACGGCGCGGCGCGGGGTGAAACGCTGCCGCTGGAGGTCCCGCTTGCTGCCCACCACCAAGATGGGCACCTCGTGACTGCTCCCCTCCCTGAAAACACAAGACAGGACAGAGAGGGTTGGGGGGGTCAATTCTATCTCAAATTCAGTCAATTCACTTTTTAGTTGACATTTTCTTGGGTACCACATACCCTTGCATAAATGTTTGCTCATAAAGAAACAAAGTGCTATGTGTGCAAATGTGGGTCAAATACGTTAACTTTAACTCTTTAGATGCCGGTAAAATTTGAAAACACTCCCATAGATCCCTGAGAATTTTCAATAAAACATGCTACTAACCCAAACGTACTGTGGCAGGACTAGGGGTGTTATGAGGGCACTATGGGGGACTATGAGTGCACGGTACACTCACATGAAAGAAGAATTTTGTTCTGCATATTAGTGAGAAAAAAAACTGGTGTGTACTTGCTCACTACAACAAAACAAAATGGCAACAAAACAAAAAAAAAAATCCAGATGCTTGTACTTTTGCTGTTCTCGTTTTGAGAAACCACAAGGAAGAGACTAGGGACAGATGCTGATTATGTTGGAATCCGGAATATGGGATGTAAATGTTTTATATTTTCAAAAGGATAATTATTTTATCTCATTTTTCTCCCAATTTGGTAGCCAATTACTCCCGCTATTCTTAGGTCAATCCCCTCCCTCACAGTTCACTGCCGTAGCCCTGTGACCAGCAGTGACAAAGGCGAAGCATTGTCTCCTCCGAGACGGCACTCGTCATGCTGTCGACCGTAACTCCGGCACCCCAGAGCCACTCCTGTACGCAGCGAACAGTGTCGGCTTCCAATTGCCGCCCCCTGGTGGCACTCCCGGCCAGTTGACTTTTTGAAGTTCTTGTCACTGCATACAAAAACCACAGCATGTGCGTTATTTGTGGAGTCTATGTTGGGGGCTGCTATGTTTGTACTGACAGCATGGCAGGAACAAGTGCCAAGAAAGTGAAGGACATCCTGGCTTCTTTGCGTTGGGATGGGGTTGAATAGTAAGCTGAGGATGGAGGTGATACAGTGAGGGATGATACGGGCAAGGCAGTAATTGACACTGATCAGGTTATGAGAATGAGGAGAGGCCTCGATTCCCTGCAGCATCTAACTTCACATGTTCTCAATCACGCGCACAGACACAAAGGCTTGCCAGGATTCATAATGCAAATTCAAAATAAACACACAGGGCAGCACAATTACAGTTTTATGTACAGGAAACACTAACATAACATGTCCTGGTATGGCGTTGGGCTACCACAAGACGCCAGAACAACTTCAATGCACCTTGGCATAGAATCTACAAGCGTGTTGGAACTCTGTTGGAGGGATGCAACACCATTCTCCCACAAGAAATTCTATAATTTGGTGTTTTGTTGATGTGGTGGAAAACGCTGTCTCAGGCGCTGCTCCAGAATCTCCCATAAGTGTTCAATTGGGTTGAGATCCGATGACTGGTTTACATCGTTTTCATGCTCATCTAACCATTCAGTGACCGCCAATGCCCTGTGGCATTGTCATCCTGGAAGGGATCACTCACATCAGGATAGAAATGCTGCTTCACCATAGGATGAAGGTGATCACTCAGAATGGCTTTGTATTTATTGACCTTCACCTTGCCCTCTAAGGGGTTGAGTGGACCTGAACCATACCAGCAAAATGCACCCCACACCATAACAAAGCCACGAGAACCCTTTCACTGTGGAAAAGCACTCGAGTCTGTAGGTTTCTTTTGCCGTGTGCCACACATGCACTCGTCCGCTTGTTGAGAACAGGGTGAAGGATGACTCAGCTGACCATATTAATTTTTCCACTCCTCAATAGACCACTGCCCATGTTCTTTGCATGACTTCACTTGCAAATGTGCATTTTTAGGTGTAATAAGGGGTTTATGCACTGCAACCCAACCATAGTATCCTTCTCTGTGTTGCTTGTCTGTTTTGCCTTGCATCTCAAACCAATGCACAGACACCATGGTGTAGGAGTATGTGCTTTTGGCCATAGTTTCGCCTAGTTGATGATGTCTTTCTCTCAGACTTCCACGCCAACATCACCTCAGACGCTGTTCCTCGTGAAACATCAGCAAATTGAGCAGTCTTTGTTACTGAAGCTCCTGCCAAACGTGCCGCAACAATCACCCCTCTTTTTGAACTTCATCTAGCCATGGTAGCCAAAATAATGGGCAACTGGGCCTGCCCAACATTTTTATATATGACCCTAAGCATGATGGATTGTTAATTGCATAACTTACACAGAGACCACACCTGTGTGGAAGCATCTGCTATCAATATACTTTGTATCCCTAATTTACTGAAGTGTTTCCTTTATTTTGGCAATTACCTGTATGTGTGTGTGTGTGTATATATATATATATATATAATATATATATATATATAAATACACAGTGGTGTCCAAAAGTCTGAGTCCACTACCAAGATCTGTTTGTTTTCATCATTTCATTGTTCGTACAAAATTTGTACTCATGCAGTATTTGTTATTCAAGAAAGTCATAAAACACTGGTACAAATAAAAAAATGTTTGTTTGTGAGAAAGGATGGTATGAAATTGAAATATCTATAACTATTTTGTTTGCACACCATTGCCTTTAATTTCCTCAAAATGTTGTGACACCTTATTTTTCATTTCAGTTTTAATACATGGACACTCCTAATACACAGTGTGAGTTGTTTTGGTCTTGTAACAATTAATACCAGATATTGACATAATTAATATGGTCCTCTATGTGTTCTCATTGCTACTGCAAGTGCTTTAATCTTGAAAAAGGACAATTCCTTTGCAAAGGTTTTCGAAGTTGTTTGTAATTATGTCATTATGAAGTAGTTAGAGGTCAAATTGTTCTCCTGAGTAAAAAAAAAAAAAAAGAAGCTTTTCATGAATGATGAAAACAAACATATCTTGGTAGTGCACTCAGACTTTTGGACCCCACTGTATATATATATATATATATATATATATGCATACATCCATACAGTGCCCCTTCAAAGTCTACACCCATCTCAAAAATGTCTATTTTGTTGCCCTACAGCCTGAAAAACATTCAGGCTTTTTCCACATTTATTTTTTACATTTTACCCTACAACTTCCAAGTGAAAAAAATTGAAATGAAAATTTATACATTTCTGAACATTTCTGCCACTTCTAAGGCAGCAATCGGCTTTGGGGCTGATGGTGAACAAACAACAAGAAAGCAACAAGTGCAGCGCGGTCCAAAGGGCATGCACACGAAGTCGAAAAGCCCAGGAACACAGAGCCTGCTCTTCCAGTCGGTCTGACGGCCCCACGCGCCTCCCCGCTCACGCAAATCTCAATAACCTTCATCTGGATGTCACTCCCTCGCCTGTATTATTCACAAACCGCACCCCCCTCCCCAACCCCCTTCACCCACCCTCCTCCCTCCAAGCTTTGTTTTGAGCTGCTCTAAATAATGAATGCCTTGTCACAGACTATAAACAGCCACCAGCATTATTGCACGCTTGGAGCAATGTCTTAGAGATAGAAGTCACTGTGCTGGTGGTGAACAAGCTCAATTTCCTTGCGATATTGGGGGGAGGGGAGGGGAGGGGAGGGGGGGAAGGAGCACATGTGGAATTGCAGCCATTCTCTAACCTATGTACAGGTCACAATGCTTACAGAGAAGATGCAACCCTTGTGTGGGTAATGAATAAACAAGAGGCACTTGGATTTACTGATGCACCGCCTCTTTTGCACGGGCATACCTTCCCACCGTTTCCCAAATCAATATGCAAACATATGCAAATAGCTCCCCACAGAATGTCAGGAGGGTTTTTTCTTTTTTGAACATCATAATGTGATGGTGTTGCTGTTCACAATCTTTTGACGCTGACTTCAAATGTCACCTCGTTAATGATTAGGGCAAAAAGCAGTTATCCTGGGCTGGGGAGGTTTGGTGCCAAAAGGAGGGGGAGGAGGGGTACATCAGTAAACAGCATTCTTCATCAAGCCTGTCTGACAGCTCTCATTATCAACGTCGGTGTGCCGAAACCTGAGAAGCTGAAACATTTTATTCCGGTCCAACGTTTCACTTGCAACGGCAGACTCCCATCTCAACTATATGAGGGCCCATTCTTTTCCAAGAAATAGTGTTATTTCTCATTTGAGACATTAAACTTATTTTTTTCTGGGTGGGGGAGTGGGGGGGGGGCAGATTCAGAAGGCAGGCTGAGAAATGATGAATGCCATTAATATGATACAAGACTCCAGCTGCACATAAGTCCCAGCCGGCCTCAATATACTGATCATGGCACTGTTCTGAATGGTGGACTTTGCTATTGTTCTGAACTTTATTATACCTTAGTGTGTGGTAAGGCTGTGCTAAACTGTGCTATAGTATGCTTTAAGGCTGTGCTGAACTGTGCTATGGTGTGCTGAGCTGTGCTATAGTGTGCTGTAAGTCTGTGCTAAACTGTGCTATAGTGTGCTGAGCTGTGCTATAGTGTGCTGTAAGGCTGTGCTAAACTGTGCTATAGTGTCACGTGCTGTACCTGTGCTCCATGATCTGCTGCCGGATCATCTTTACATACTCGAAGCTCTCCACACAGCAGATGTCATACACCAAGATGTACGCGTTAGCGTTGCGTACCCCTCGGCAGCGTAGGTCCATCCATTCCTGCAGGTGGCACAGTAAAGCAGAGTAAAGCAAGCTCATCAAGCAGCATCTGTCAGTAAATCACTAAACAACAATCAAGAAACAATTATCGTGTTTCTTAAAGTCCAAAAGGTGCATTGACAAATCTTCTCTTGATGATGCTGGTTTACTGTGCAAAGGCACCTCTGCTCAAAGGACTGTTTCCCAAATCTTCTCTCTCCCTTGTCCCCTGGCAATCGCATCCATCCATGCCTGCACCACCCACAGGTACACATTTGAAGATGAGATATCTTTTATTTTGTTTTCTTACGCTTGGCTCTACAGGGCTGCGGAGAAAAACCTTAGACATCTGAGTCTGGTGGATCCCTGGGCTGAATTCCTGAATAACTACCAACAACCGTATACACAGCCTTTCCTGCTTAACATTCATTTGTGAAGTTATTGGCTAAACTAAGACATATAGCCGAGCTAATAAATGGCTATCCCTCGTTTCAGATTGAAATTGAGAGAAAGCTCTTGGCAGATTCAGACAGTGCTTGCTTTCTCAGTGATTGTCCAGTCTAGACTGAGGCTATAAATGAATTCTCAGCCCTCCGCATAATTAAGACGCAACCAGCTGTGGCTCCTAGGAGGGCCCCGGGATCTTTTTGCAAGGGCCAATTTGCAGAGCAGGTAACAGCGTCATCCCCACGAGAAACTAGTAAGATTCAGAACGCATCAACGTGGCGGGAGCTGAATCCCAATGGCTATGGCTGGCCCGTGATAATTACAAGCTGTGACTCGATGGGAGCCATTTCACACGGCAAGGGAGCCAATCGTTTTGGCCCTAACATACTGACCTCATCTCCTCCATCCCTCCCTCTCTGGTGCTTTCTCTCACTGCGTGACCTGCACGCATAAGTAACCACAGTGTGCGAAAGAGAGGGAGGGAGATAGACGGAGAGGGAGAGGAATGGAGAGAAAGAGGCCCATAAGATGGCAGGCGCCTGCGGAAAAGAGATTATAAACTAGCAGAAGGGGGTGGGGGTGGGGGGGGGATTGACACACTGGAGGTGTGAGCCAGCCCCCACAGGCACCCAGTAAATAATCCAGTTTATAACATTTCTGCTGCATGCCCCACGGAAAATTTCGTATACATTAACCTAAAAACATTCATCAAAAAAACCTGGCAGCTGCAAAAGGGGAAGCAGAGCTTTGCGTTTTCAAGATGCAGGGTATTGTTTTTTCGAAGCACAGATCTCAACATTTACTAACAGTAATCACTGTGTTTTCAGCATTTTTTTATTTTCGTTTGTCACACACGCTGCCCTCCGGTGGTGGTGACGGGAAACATTTGGCTAAACCACTGTGCAGCTCTTGAGGCAATGGTGTAGCCGGTTGCAATCTTTAAATAGCCACGGCCCCACACCGTTAGGGCTCGATTGTAAATCCAGCCTCCCTGTTGAGCAACAGGGGCAGTTGGGTTGGTGCAGCTTACAGACGATGGTGATCAATGCGGCCTGTAATGATGATGGCAGTGACAGGTTCGTCTCGGCGAGAAGCAGTGCGCTTCCTTCCGTTTGTGGGCGTCTGCGCTGCGCGGCGTTTGAGACGAGTTCTGCTGCGTAACGAGGAAAAGTCTTGCACTTAGGGGGGGAGGTAATGAGAGCAATCAGGCACCGCGCCAAACCTAGTGGCACTGAAATCGTTAGAGACAAAGGTGGTAAGCGACAGAGTGAGGAAGAGACGGAGAGAGAGAGACAAAGAGAGAGAGAGAGGGGGGAAGAAGGGGAAGATGGTTTACAGAGGCTCCTGGGCTTTCTTTTTACAATGCTGCTATTCCATCCCACCCGCCCCCACCCCATTGGACCTTATCTTCCAGGGGAAAGGTGTGATTGATCAATGTTAAGACGGGTCTTTTCTCTCTGCAGTCTCTCTTTATTCCTGCTCCCCGCTCCCCGCTCCCCACTCCCCTCCCCATTCCCCTGCATGGTACCTGGCCCTGTATCAGGGGAGAATTAATCATATTGCAGCTGTCAGCTGTAATCTGGCAGGTTGTGGCTCTACTGAGGGCCAGGCTGCAGGGGGCACTGAGACGAGCAGCGTCCCCATTGGACCGGCAGGTGGGGGTGGCTGACAGTGTCGTATATAAAATTAAAGTAATAAATCAATTATATACGCCATTTAGCAGACGCTTTTCTCCAAAGCGACTTACAGTAGTGAATGCATACATTTTTCTGGATATGTGGTCCCGGTGGGAATTGAACCCCCAACCTAAGCGTTGCCAACGCCATGCTCTACCTGCTGAGCCACACAGAACCAGCAATTAAACTGAAGTTGTCGCTTTCGCAATGTCGAGCCGTGCACGTACAGAGCTGTAGATTTTCCATTTAGAAAATGAATGTGCAGCAAAGCAATACTCCCTTTGGCCTCTTATCTCCCAGACGCACTTCGGCTTTTCCAGCGAAGCCGCGTCGCAAAAAAAACCACACAGCTTTATGACACGCGATGACACCCGGGCAAATCCAGCTCTCGCGGCTCGAGCGCGAGGGCATCGGGATTAATAAATTCAGTGCTACACACAGAGTTTTGTGTGACTAAATTATTAATGAATCGGATATCAAAACGGCGGGGCTTGGTCTTAATACTTGCGAAACGGCTTGCAAATGGTTGCGAGGATTGCGAGCGCCCGGGCAATTAGTGCAAGCCGCCGGGTTGAGCAGCAGAATCGCATCGAATGTGAATATGAGGGAGTGGGCCAGCGCGAGGACTTACTGGCCGTGGTTCTGGTCACACGGGGAAACATATTGGCAGGAACGGTAGCCTACAGGATCGGAAGGGGCCATGATAAGAGCGGGCCAGTTATCTTCCTCCAAACGTCCCTCTCTCTCTCGGCTCGCGTTGGCAGTGCCGTTTTACGGCTTGTAATTTCGCTCCCTCGGGCCTGTATTTCTTCAGGAAAAAGGGACACCAGTTCTACCCCTCCCATCACAGCCAATCAGAGAGGACGGCGCAGAAAGACATACAGCAGCATTTAAATGTACCACTATCTCCTGACAGGCTAAACATAGCACGGTGCACTCTCGCCTCATTTCTCATTGTCAACCGGGTCCTGTTTTCTTGACGCGGAGGGCTCTGTAAAAGCTCCTCTGAACGTGGTGGGTCTTGGCCAGATCTGGAAACGCCCAGAGAGAGAGGCGCTCCCTTTTTTCCCAGAAGAACAGAGGAGCCGTACCCTCGTCTTCCCTAAACCTTGTCCGGAAATAAAGATACGCAGCCGAACACGATTTTGCACCCGCTCCACTCCACAATCAAAATGAGAAATAAGGGATTCAATTGAACAGGAGTGCATTTGAGAGCCTGTGGCCGGCTGGCAGGGTGTGGGCTCTCTGGACAATGGCAGCCTTGTCACTGGAGGAGTGAGCTGGCTACCTGGAGCCGTGCTGTTTGATGGATGCTCAAAGCGGCCCCCAAAAAAAACCCAAAAACATTTGGCAAGCTGCAAAGCTGGGAATGATGAAGGCGGTTCTTCTTCCCCCATGAGATTAAGAATTCCCAGCATGCAACAGAGATCCGCTCATTAAGAGGTGTGAGAACGAGTTACCTCCATTTTGATTCAACCCCCCCTCCCCTGACTCTTGTTCGCTCTCACGTCACGTGAGGTCGCGAGATAAGGTCTTAATGACAAATTAACACTTAGGAATTACATTACCACAACATCGAGGAAAGGGGCTGTGAGAACAGAATGTGCGATCCGTGTAGCCTCGCCTGGGGAGGGGGGGTGTAGAACCCTTCTCTTTGCAGCACATTATGGGCCACAAAATATCGCTCTGCCTTGGGGGCTGACTCTTTCTCTGAGAACATTATAGGATACAAATTTCCATCGCACTGGTTGTTAAAGGTATTCATGTTTTCATCACTCATGAGCAGCCTCAAACGAGAGAAGGAGCTCCTAGCCATCCACAGTGTGTACAGTAAAAGGGCTGACGTTGTGGCTCTGTGTGACTCAGTAGGTAGAGCGTGGCACTGACAATGCTTAGGTTGTGGGTTCAATTCCCACTGGGGCCACATAAAATCATATCCAGAGCGACTTACACAGTTTACATTTTTTCTTTTACATGGAACCCATTTATACAGCTGGATATTTTACTGAAGCAATTCAGGTTAAGTACCTTGCTCAAGGGCACAACGGCAGTGTCCCCACCTGGGAATGGAACCAGCAACCTCTCAGTTACAAGTCCAGTTCACTAACCATTACACTACACTGCCTGCCAGTGAGTGCAGGCATCGTAGGCCTCAGAAGCCTCCGGAACACAGGCCATCTCTCATCCCCTAACCTCTATATGCCAAGCAAAGCCCTGCCCTCAGTCCCTCTCCAGACAGGCACGGCGGGTTTGGGGGCCGACGCCCGTTTCGCTCGAGCGTGCCGCCCTGGCGCTGGTCAAGCGGGTGGGGATGATGGAGGGAGCGGCGCTGTGGCGCCGGGAGCTGAACGGTGGGGACGCTTGAGGCCGCGGAGAGCAGAGGTCAAAGGGAAAAGAGAGACGACGACAACAATCAAGCTTTCAAAGCACCTGCCCTCAGTCCCTCTCCAGACACCTCAGAGGCACAGCTACCGATGGAATTTACGTGGTCAGGTCGCTCAGCTCTGCTGGCGCCAGACAAAAGAAGTGAAGGCGATCGAGTGCCATGAAAAAAACTCTCAAAACAAACTGTCAAAATCTTCACGAGGATACATCTTTGATGATGCTTTAAAGATGTATAGATGAATGTAGCCAAATAAATGACTGTATCATTGATAACGTTCCAGGCTTTGGAACACACAGGGGATGCTGTGGACAAGACAGCAGGTTGGGTTGGGGGGGGGGGGTTACTGAGGAGACGTGAGGAGACAGTCTGTTTACTAAGACACTACAGCCAAACAAAACCATATGCACCTGCTCAGACATATCGCACACGCCACACACACACACACACACACAGAAAACAAAACAACAGAGTACAATCGCATGCAGCAAACGATTGCGGCTAGGCTTTTCCAATTAAAGGACAGCTCACATAGAGGCAGGACACTGCCCTGGTATTAATTAGCGGCAGGGATCCTTCTTTTGGAGCGTTATTGCACAGTTAAGGACGGTAAGAAAGAGAAGAAGAGGGTCACAAAAACAAAAAAAAAGGAAAAAGACCCAAAAAAACATGGTGGTTTTGCTAATGATAACGGTGATGGCGATGATGACAGGTGAGCCATGAATATACACCAGAATAAAAAGAATCGTGTAAAAAAAATCTAAGGCTGAATCCGATCCACTGTCGGACTGAATTCCACCTGTCATGGCGCACCGACGACAAACTGCAGAAGACACTTGAAATGCGAACGGCAGCAACATTGGTAACAAGGGCAATTGCAATTTACGGAGACGGTGGGAAAGGAGAGAGTGGCCTGAGCAGAATACTCTATTGTCCCCCAAGAGGAGAATTTGTCTTGCGACATTTGAACGAATGAATGAATGATAATTGGATTTATGTAGCGCTTTTCTTCCAGGGAACTCAAAGCGAACATTTACAGGGTATGGGACAGTGATGACGAGCAAAATAACACTAAAAGCAGTGTACACGGTGATCAATAAAACCACACGCACTTTGAGACACTGCGTTTCGTTAAATGGAAGAGGCGACCCGAAAGTTCCCATTTCAAGATCATTTTCACTACAGTTCTCAATCTTTACGGAAGACAGGTTTTCAAGGGGGGGCACATCAGTTCAGCGTTCTCGATCGAGTAGCAACGCCGCGCTTCCTTTGAGGTAAATTCACTCGGGCATCGAGGTTCCCGTCCCATCATTTCACTGCAAACGAGGCTCTGCACTCGTCTCAATCACTCTCTAATTCCCCCTGTTCTGCAGGAGTGCACTCTGTGCTAATTCAATATACCTCAGCACAAAAAACAGGGGGAGGGGAAAAAGAAAAAAAAACCTTAATTGCTTTCTTGTTGCGAAGGGTCGTGTCCCCCCAGTGATCCAAACCCAGAATTTCCCAGCTGCCCCCTCTCCGCCCTCGCCAGCACCGCAGAACCCTATCCGCGGCTTAATAGACTCATTAAAACCGGAATGAGGGAAACGCTCAGTGGAATACTGTTCTATCGTCCTCACAATTTTGGGGTTTGGCGTGGCCATGATATTTTTTCAGAAAAAGAAATAAAAATGATAGTAGATCTTTTCCCGTTACTCTCTCCGATTCATTTGGATTTTTTAAGGCCGCACATCCCCCTGCTGGGGGAATTAGCACGTTCCCAGCCAAGCCAAGGCATGTGCCGTTTTCACAACTTCTCTGTCACGCAACGGCGGTGCGGTTCGCGGTGTCGGTACAGCATTTAAGGCGATGTTGAGAGACTTTACGCGTGTGCTGCGTTAACAGTGCGGGGGAAATCAGGATGACTGCGGCTGACTCTCCATGATTTACATCAGTGTTCTATTCTCTGCGATCTCTGGAATCTGGGAACATAGACACACACACACACATTCACACATTCATACATTCATTCATTATCTAACCCACTTAATCCTGGTCAGGGTCAGGAGCCGATCCCAGCATGCATTGGGCGAGAGGCAGGAATACACCCCGGACAGGTTGCCAATCCATCGCAGGGCACATACACCATTCACTCACACACTCATACCTACAGGGCAATTTAGACTCTCCAATTAGCTTAACGTGCATGTCTTTGGACTGTGGGACACGGGGAAAACATGCAAACTCCACACAGAAAGGCCCCGGCCGGGATTCGAACCTGGGACCTTCTTGCTGTGCGGCGACAGTGCTATCCACTGCACCACCGTGCCACCCCACACACACAAACAGACACAAATACACAGAGAGACACACACACACACACACAGACACACACACACACACACATATGTATACACACACACATCTGGCTAACACTCCCAGACCAGTGAGAGTAGGAGCAACAACTCTACTGTAAGATATTTATGTAAATTCTACAATAATATCTCAATTTGTAAATACCTAGATAAATCCGATGCCGTAATATAACAAACAACATGTATGCACACACACACACACATCCCCACACACACACACACTCATGCGCACACGCACATCCACACACACACACACACTCATGCGCACACGCACATACACACACACACAAACAAACAAACGCATATACCAAGGTTGCAGTCAATTCCACTTCAATTAATTCAACTCAGGAAAGATTTTTTTAACTTTTTAATTTTTTTAATTTAACCTTTATTTATACAGGTAATCTCATTGAGACACGGGGTCTCATTCTCAAGAGAGACCTGGAAATTGAAATTCAATTAGCACACTTAAAAAGGCCCATAATGTTATAAAGGGAATTTATTATTAATAAATTGACTGAATTGAAATTGACCCAAACCTGCTGCACATACACACATGCACATACATACATGCATATCCACCCACACACATTCACCACACCCACACACACACACACACTGTTCTACACTGTCAGCACCCCGCTATTTTCAGACTATGGTATAATGGGGGGTTAAGCACCGTTTAGTTGCCATGAGCAAGTTAGATCTGATCATTTTTCCAATGGCCCTGCGCCAGAATGACAAGCACAGAGCCGGTCTTGTGTGTGCGTACGTGCACACGTGTGTGTGTGTGTGTGTGTATGTGGGTGTGTGAATGTGTGTGTGTGTGTGTGTGTAGATGGGTGGGTGGATGTGTGAATGTGTGTGTGTTTGTTTGTATGTGTATGTGTGTGTGTTTTTGTGTGTATGTGTGTGGGTGGATGTGTGGATGTGTATGTGTGTGTGTGTATGTGTGTGTGTGTGTGAGTGTGGGTGGGTGGGTGGATATGTGTGTAGGTGGATGTGTGACTGTGTGTGTGTATGTGCATGTGTGTGTTTTTTTTGGGGGCGGGCGGGGGTGGATGTGTGAATGTGTGTGTGTGTGTTTGTGTGTGTGCGGCACAGAATTTTGTATTTATTTCTCCAGATGCTTTCGGGGAGCGAGAGATTCTGCATCGCAAATCCCCTCACACACTGTGCTGCTACCCTGCAGCTGGAGAACCTCGCTGCAAAGAGCCCACAGCTTGCGTGCGCTGTGCTACCCTCTCCAAGCCCCTACACCAGCCCAGCGATCCTCACCCAGCTGCAGACAGAAGGGGGAAAATAACATTAGTGCCGCCTCCCCCCTCCCCCAGGGAATATGAAATTCTGAAACAATCTGTTGTAGACTTCTCCGTTCCAGCTTAGACGCTCTGCACGAAATTCCTTAGCAACCGTATTTATATCCTAGGAACAACAAAAAAAACTAACAAACAAACAAAAAAAACAATTCTCTATGAATTTCCTCCGAAAGTGCCTCTCTGAGCTACGAATCACTATTTTTATTCTACCCAGTATTGGCACTTCCCTTTTTTTTTTTTTAGAAAAGGCCCGTTCTGCTGTAACCCGTTGCCTATAATTAACAGGAGAGGCACCGGCGGCGGTATATGCCATTTATTTTCCCCCCACAATCCGCTGTGTCCCCTGACCTTGCGGATATTGGCGTTATTGAGCGAGCCCGTAATAGCGGCTTGAGGAGGCAACGGCGGAGCCAGCTTTTTGCGCGCGGGCGCTGGGGGTCGAGGGAGGCGGGCCGTTTCGGCACGGCGGGTTTGGGGGCCGACGCCCGTTTCGTTTGCGTGCCGCCCTGGCGCTGGTTAAGCGGGTGGGGATGATGGAGGGAGCGGCGCTGTGGCGCTGGGAGCTGAACGGTGGAGACGCTTGAGGCCGTGGAGAGCAGAGGTCAAAGGGAAAAGAGACGACGACGACAATCAAGCTTTCAAAAGCACCTGATCCCTGAACCCCCCCACCGCCACCATCGCACACGCTCCTTGTTCCTGACCACACCGTGCCGTCACAACCCACCTCCCGCCCCCCCCTGTACCACAGCCTGTGGGATTGATATAGCGGTTTCCGCACCCCTTGCTCCAGATCAAAGCGAACGCTGTTTTTTGCGCAGGGGTCAGTAACTCTGGTGTCAGCAGGAGAAACAGAGAGCGCCCACTCTCCACTCTTTCATCTGAGAGGTGGCGGATTCAGTCTGGCCCCGCTGAGAGAGCCCCAGGGCTCAACAGCTGTGTGCACTGAACAAACAGCATCAGGAGTGTTTGGCAGATACTGCGTATGCTCACACATACACACACACACACAGACACACACACGCGCGCGCATGCGTATGCACGCACGCACACAGACACACGCGCACATTCATGCACACAAACACACACACACACACACACACATGCGCGCACACACACACAAGCACATGCGCGGGCACACACACACACACACATGCACAAGCACACACACACACACACACACAACACACACACATGCACACAAACACACACACGCACGCACACACACACAAGCACATGCGCGCACGCACACACACACACACACACGCAAGGCAAACACACACACATGCACACAAACAGATGCACATCCAGACACACACCTGCACAAAAACACATACACACCAGCACAGCACACGCACATGCACACAGACATAAACACACACACACAAACATGCAAACACACACAGTGCACTGTATAAACGCTCAAACGTTTATATTCTCTCTTGATGTCAGTAAAATGTTGCGACGTGCAGAGTACCCAAAAATAGCACCTGGACTACCTGCCTCCAACTGCTCGGTTTAAATATAGATCAAAACATCAGTGATGAGAGCAGTCCAACACTATTCATCTCAGAATAATAATGGCTGGGTACACACCATAATTACTGCTGATGGTGGATTGGTCTTCACTGAGGACTCCATGCAGTCAATGAGGGGGAAAAAACTCACTTTCTGTGCAAGAGGGGTAACCAGGACTGGCTGGCTGCGGATGTAGACTAAAGAGCAACTGCCCACTAAAAACTGCCACTCCAAGTTTAAAAACGAGCCTCTTGATTGTCGAGCACTTCAGTTCTGGCACCATTTGAAGAGTGTTTTTTTTAAACTCAATCAGTGGACTGAGTGAGTTTTGATAAACCATGTTTTTCAAGGTGGGTATTATTTTTCTGTTTTACTTTTACACTACTATTATTAGGGATTTAAGTATTAAAACCAGATGTTTCAGGCAAAAAAAACATCCACCAATTTCAAATAAACCAAAATGTCAATTTTCCTCAAAATTGGTCAAAGTGGACTGAGTGAGTTTTGTAAAAACACTCTCTGAGACAAACCGCCGTCACTGCACTGATGGTGGTTGTGGAGTTTTCTGCTGCATCGCCGTTGGGGCAGAATCATTAGCGGGATTGACACACTGCTGAGCAAAGGGGGAACGACTCATGGCTGCCTGAGTCAGCTCGCCCTCGTAGGCGATCGATAACCCGCCTCATTAGCTTTGCGTCGGCCCCCGCCTCATCCCCGGCCCGGCGGGTCGGAGCCGTGGCCCCCACACAGAGGAGGAGCACTGTCTGCAGGCACCCCGGGAACTTAGGGGAAAATGAGCAATTATGAACTTAACGGAAATTTCCATAACCCAGAGAACGGGGAGACACAGAGCAAGCGAGCGAGATAGAGCGAGAGACAGAGAGAGAGAGGGAGAGACAGAGAGAGAGAGGGAGGGAGAGAGGGAAAGGGAAAGAGCGAGAATGTGAGATTTAGAAATGTAATGATGGAAAGACACACAAAATAGGCTTACCCAAGTCACAAGTCAGGTCTCCATGGCAACTGCTCCAAGGAGGGCCCTGTCTGGGCTGAAGACCCCCTCTGTCCCAGATTTACACCCAACACCAGTGGGGACCCTCTACTTTAAGAATATAAACCAGCCACCGTGTCTATTTTTAGACCATCACAGAGAAATCTGCACCGCACTCACAGTGAGTGACAGCTACTACAGGACAAACGGCGTAAGGCGTAAAAGGCCCGATCAAAGAGGTCACAACAAACAAGAAACACACAGCCGTGTTGTGTTGTTGAATACTGCAGGCATCGTGCACTTCTCCGTGTGAGTTGTGCAGTGATCAAAGGAAAGAAAGCACACATTAGAGGAGGAAGAAAGGGGGGAGTGATAAAGAGCGGAGGACAGCTCACTGACTCAAAATATCAGATATATCAACGATACCGTTATCGCAACTCGAACTCTAACCAGGACATGAACGCAGTTGATCCAAACATTCGAAGGCACGTCATCTTGCCTTCTCCGTCATGTAAGATTGCCCGTAGTGTTCGATTCAATTTCGCCATATAAAATCTTGACCCAGGTGAAAATTATTTTCTAATGATCGTATGGGGGAGGGGACAGCAATTTAAGCACTTAAGTCAGGGGTGTCCAATCTTATCCGAGAAGGGCTGCAGGCTTTTGTTCTAACCCAGCACTAACACACCTGATTCAACTAATCATGGTCCTGATTGTAGACCATGACTAGTGAATTAGTTGAATCAAGTGTGTTAGTGCTGGGCTACAACCAAAGCCTGCAGCCACACCTGCCCTTCTCGGATAAGATTGGACACCCCTGACTTAAGAGTCAAGTCAATAGCAGTGGTGGGGGCAGAGCAGTTTTTATCCTGCACATGAAAATGCTGCACGCCCTGCAGTTCCCGAAAAGGGAGTGTTTCCATTTCATCATCTGCATTCAAAGCACTTCAAAGTACTTATAAACAAAATGAATCTCATAGATGCGGGGAACTTTTAAATAATCGTCGTTTTTATACACCATGCGCACCCAGGGAACCATGTTTCTCTGCCATGACAACGAGCTAATCCGGTTGCCACGAGTGATATTTTTAACACAAATTACATATATTCTGTTGTGTGTATTACGCAAACAGCAGATGCATTTCCATTTGATCGCGGAACAGTTCGGGCTCCCCAAAACAATTAAAGTAACACGGCGGTAGGCCTACTTTGTCGTTGCCCCCACAAGTAAACATTGCAAGCTCGTGTGTTGAATTTAATCTTTGTATTAATTGTCATCAACTGTTCTGTTCTGTGCACTAGGTAGGCAATTAAAATCAAACTCCGCAAACTTCGTTTACAACTGATAAAGGATGAATACACTGGAGACCAGACATACGTGTCTGATAGACCCTCTCTCTAATGGGACAATGTACTACACCTGAACGAAAACCGTCAACAGTTTAATAACGAGTATTTCGCATCAGCCGTGTCCGAACACAAAAGGTCGAAACCTGTCATTTTCAATGAGTGAATATGGGGCAAAATGATCAGACTTTGAATAAGGGAAAACGGAGAAATGCTTTCGGCTACTTCCATAGAATCCTACCTGGCTCGTGCTGGCCGGGAAAGATGAAATTGGCGGGACGTCCAAAATCTTCAAATCGTACATGCTTCCGTTCAGAATCACCGAGGGTCTGTACACATACCTGGATCTGGTGGGCGTGTAAACCTCGGAAAAGTCATTATAGATAAACTGACGGATAATGGAAGTTTTCCCGACCCCCGGGGCACCAATCACGGCAATACTGAGCGTCTCGACCATTCCTGGAGCAGAAGCACCATGGAGAGAGAAATCAACAAAGCAACGAGAGAGGTCTGCAGCCCAGGAATCTCTCAGATCTTCAGCTTTCGCCCCTTTAATGAGGACTTGTCTGTTTTGTTGTACAACGGTGCAGGAATGTACTGACGCAGCCGACAGTTTGCGAACCTTACACGTACACGCTCTACTTTACTAGTATTCAACACCGAACAATACCAATAGAGGAACGATTGGTTAAATTACAATTATGAAACAGTGTAACAACAAAAAATCTTGTGTCAAGGCCAGCATCTTTTCATGTTCAACTTGCAGGACGCAGCTCCGTGTTCTAAAGTCATTCTCCTAAATAAAAATAACAGACCTTTTTCCAATGTGTGTTTCCTCAAACTAAAAAAACTAAAAATAAAACAAAACAGGAATCATTCAAATCGCCCAATAGAGCGAGAGAGATTTCGCAATGTCTGCGCATTCCATAGGAGGAACGAGAAGCTACGGTCGTTAATCTTTAGGAAGAAAACCCCCCACTCCTTTGAATCCCCGAGTCTCCTCTAAGGGAACACACAGTCTGCCCCCGTATATTCCACCTGGAGATCATATTAGGGTTTGAGACGCGCGGATTTGTTGTGTCCTGGTCTTCGGCATCATTGTGACTGTTCAATTTCCTCAGGCAGCTCTCCCGTGCACTTTGATGTACTCATCTCCACCAGCCGACTCGCCAAGGACGCCCGACAGAGGTGCCTCGCGCTCGTCAAACGCCCGGGCGCGCACCAGCACGCGATCCCAATACAGATAAATGTCCGCACGTCCTGTACACACCATTAGCGCTGCTCACGTTGACTCGAGGCGAGTCGCAATTTCATCACTCGGGATCGCGAATACACGGTTCGCACATTATTTCTCGTAGCCGTCTGGCATTGCGGCCGCACCAGTAGGGGATTCTGTAGCTCTTCCGCTCGGTCTGTGTGTGTGTGTGTGTGTGTGTGTGTGTGACTGTGCGGCGTTCGACTGTGTGTGTGTGTGTGTGTATGTGCGCGCGCGCGTTTCTTCTGTCGGTGGCTGTCATTTCCAATGGTATTCTTTCATGCGCTTTGTTGATAACACGAACAATGCCTTCTTTTATTGGGGTTCGCTTGTCTTTCCTCTCAGGAAACCCTGGCAGATCAATGGGAAAATGTGGCACATTCATACAATGGTAACAGAAATGTGTAGACAAAAAACAAGGAACGTGCATTCACAGCAGAATGAGTGCACGTGGTTGTTCTATGATTTGGTTTTGTTTTACCTCATGAAATTATTATTTGAACTAAAGCAGTAGCCTATACAGGTACTTGTCTTTTGCAGCGGAGTATTCTAAGAAACAGAATCTTTAAAGAAAGTCTAAGTCATAGAGCAAAGTAATCATGATTAGGTGTGTTTCTCGTTCTCGCGTAGAGCGTGGCTGTCTGTGAGGCACGTCCTGTATGGTCTACGCTGGGAATGCTGTCGGCAGCGCTCGAGAGACGAGGGTTCCCGTCAGTGGGTTAGGATCTTCGAAGTGATTTTGTGCCATTCCTTATCTCTACTTACTAGTCTATGTATTCACGGCTGTTCGCGCGGTGTGGCTATTTTAGGATGCGCCACACGAAACAAACAAGTACGCACACACAAATAAGCACATCATTACATTTATATTTTCATTACATTTCATTAATGACGAATGCTGGAATTCTAACATTAAACTATTCAAGTACTTGTAGTTGCACTGTGCACTGTATGTGTGCACTGCTTTATTTATTTCTCCAAAATGCAATTTACACTGTCCACTGATATCATACCAAAACCATAGGGAATTCTTACAATATTAAACAATCATTCAATTTGACCCACACTCAAACCATATAAGCAGAATTACAATGGATAGGTAGCCTCATCTACTCTACAATTTTACCAGTTATACACAGTTTTTCCTGCTGTCGTGTTATGTCTGGCTAAGTATACATTTAGATAAGGTCATGAATCATTATTAGGACAATCTGGTATAATCGGTTGTAAAATGTGTTACAGTATTCAATTAATATACGGCTCTGCCTAATTAAGCAATTGACCTATGAGCTCTGCACATGGAATGATAGCATTGCATTTGCATTTTACAGAACCCGGACTAAAAATATGTGTGTAACCTTTCAAGAATATGATTCTCCAGGGTTGTGTAGTCATTAAAATATTTGTCAAGGCTCCCTGTGTGCTGTTGAAAACTGCACAGTGTCTGGCCTAAGTGCTTCTTCATGTATATGCACTGAGCACTTGGAGTATGAGGAAGGCATGACTATTTTAGTCAGTCACTTCTCCCCCTCCTCCCTCCCCCCACCCCCCACCCCCCACCCCCCACCTCCCACCTTACCTCAACCTTCCGCCACCTCTTACATCGTTCAAGGTCTGCGTCCCCATTGGCCAATTATCCAATCAAACAAGGGTCTGCGTCCCCATTGGCCAATTATCCAATCAATCCTATAATCAGGCCCAGAGGCAAGGACTAGTGTGTACTTCCCCCCCAAACACACACTCAGCCGACCACTTCTCTTTTACCCTGCGAGCTGTCGGATAAGTCACTACGGCCGAAGCAAAATTATTTTCTTTTCTTTTTTATTCGAATACCAACACAGAAAATGACAGCTCCAGAGGTCACAAACAGCCAATGCACCAGAGGAATGTGCACAAACATTCAGCACAGCAGGCGGCAGAAAGGTGGCCCGTCGAATCGTGACTAGTGAGCCGTGATGAGGTTGTCCTGCCTTCCCACCCGGAGTCAGCACTGGCACCATCCACATTCAATTCCACCCATGAAGCGGTGGCAGTGTAGCATAATGGTTGGGGAGCTGGGCTTGTAACACAAAGGTCACAGGTTCAATTCCCAGGTGGGGCCCTGCTGCTGTATCCTTGAGCAAAGGTACCTGAATTGCTTCAGTATAAATGGATTGTGTGGGTAAGAAAAATAAACTGTAAGTCACTCTGGATAAGAAAGTCTGCTAAACAGCTGTGATGTAGTGTAAATAAACCGGCTGACAGTCCCCCGCCAATAAAGCATTTAAATGTCATCATTAGTGCCTTCAGATGGAAATCACGCCTGGCAGTTCGGCGTTAAGATCAGATGGTGCCACTGACTGGATGGTCGAGTCCCAGGCTCACAGGCCCTGGATTGGAATGATCATCTGTGCAGGTAAGCAATGCACACGTGATAAACATGTCAAAATTGGATTTTTGTTTTTTACTGAAATATTGAACACCACAGCCACGTAACATGTAAACAAATATGTTTCAAATGAATGTCTAAAAAAATTAAGCATCTGCAATCAAGCAGTCACGCATATCTGCCCCTCCGTTTGACCCCCCCAGCTTGACTCCGCGCGTAAGGCAAACGCTACGATCGAATCGATCGTTTAATCTTGGGCCGCAATCGAGGTCATAAAATAGTTTCTCCACACTATCGCGGCCGTCAAACAGAGTTTTGCACTTGGGATTCCTTCCACAATCACGAAGAGCTCTGGACCTCTTAACGAGGCGGCATAACACGAAAACATCCCGGGCCACTATCCAATGAAGAGCACGCTCCCCCCTCCCCCCTTATCCCCCTATCCCACTATCCCACTATCCCCCCCTCCCTTCCCCACAATTATTAGCTTTGTTCTGCATGAAGGAGGCAGAGTCAAGCATCACGCGACGTCGCGAGCACACTTGACAAGCTTCAGATGTACAACACCGCAAATGAGTTTCCACTTCATTTGCCACAATCACAAACACCACTCGAAAAGACCAATCACTTATAGATCCAGCGATCCTGTTGAGTCACTCGCGCTCTGAATTATAATGAGGATTCTCATGCCTGAGCGGAGGATCATGCATTAATTAAATTACGCAAAGAACATCTATAATAATGACGATTATCATCACAGGCATGTATGTTCCCCCGGTATTGATTGGCCATAGGCACACAGAGAGAGAGGAGAGGAGAGGAAGCACTGTTACTGCCTTTGATGATTGATTGAATAATTGAGTCAATAAATGTGTAAGTGACCTTTACATGGAACATGAAATTAGGTGTCAATGCATCTGATTGACTGACAGGCACACAATGTAACATAGCAAGTAACCTCCTACCATGTATTTATGCACATCTTTTAAGTCGCTCTGGATAAGAGCGTCTGCGAAATGCTTAAAATGTCAAATGTCAAATGAACCCCCTCCCAGCCAGTGGCAAAACACTGCAACAAAGGCAGGGTCATTGGAGTGTCACAAACGTATAGGGGGAGGGTCTCACTTGATTGACATAAAAATGACCCAATCCCTTATTTAGAGATATTCATTAGCAGGTTTTCAAGGTCATTGATTCAATCAATTTTTATAGCCCATTTTAAAAAGAAACACTGCTAAGAAATTGACTACCAATACACCATAATTGAGAACTTTATGATTCACAAACAATTCTACCTAAAATGATACGAAAGTATATTTGAATGGACGATTGAACAAACGAAGTAACAAATTAACTGATTACTGTTGAACACAAAACACAATTTTGCTAAACTTTGCTAATTTTTCTGAGCTGATAGATATTTATTTCTCTGGAATAATAATAATAATGATGGTGCCTAGAGGAGGAATAAAAACAGAACAATATGTATTATTGTATGAAAATATAAAATAAATTATAATGGGATGTTAAAAATTCAGTATATGCCAAAATACAAACTGGACCACTTTCACATGCTGGGCACCTATTGTAGTATATGGGTAACTGCCAAAATAAAGGACACACCAACATAAAATGTCTTAATAGGGCATTGGATCACCACAGGCCACCAGAACAGCTTCAATGCGCCTTGGCATAGATTATATAAGTGTCTGGAACTCTATTGGAATGATGCAACACCATTCTTCTATGAGAAATTCCATCATTTTGTGTGTTGTTGATGGTGGTGGTGGTGGAAAACTCTGTCTCAGGCACTGCTCCAGAATCTCCCATAAGTGTTCAATTGGGTTGAGATCTGGTGACTGAGATGGCCATGGGCTATGATTTACATTGTTTTCATGCTCATCAAACCATTTAGTGACCACTCATGCCCTGTGGATGGGGGCATTGTCATTTTTGAAGAGGCTACTCCCACCAGGATAGAAATGCTTAACCATAGTATGAAGGTGATCACTCAGAATGGCTTTGTATTTATTAATGTTTACCTTTCCCTCTAAGGGGTTGAGTGGACCTAAACCATAGCAGGAAAATGCACCCCACACCATAAAAGAGCTGTCAGAACCCTTCATTTTGACAGATAACTTCTATTACAGTAAGTAATATGCATTCAGCATGAAATTACATGCATGTATTTTCACTAACATACAGCAAACAGATGACTTGGAAACAGAA
Organism: Aldrovandia affinis; assembly: GCA_029706075.1. Taxonomy (NCBI): domain Eukaryota; kingdom Metazoa; phylum Chordata; class Actinopteri; order Notacanthiformes; family Halosauridae; genus Aldrovandia; species Aldrovandia affinis. The sequence goes on from JAINUG010000237.1 coordinate 877,871, forward strand.
CAATTACAAAAAGGTGAGAAGTAAATAAAAGTAAATAATATGAATAATAATACATGAAAGTACATATATGAATGTGGCAAAAATGTATATACTTTGATAAATGGGCCCTGGCACACGTTTATATACTGGGAATTTTTTTAATATTCTGTCTCTCACTGTTAAGATGAACCTACCATGAAAATTATAGACCGTTCCTTTCTTTGTAAGGGGGCAAACTCACAAAATCAGCAGGGGGTGAAATACTTATTTTCCCCACTGTATATATACAGTGCCTTGTACAATTTTCACATTTTGTTGTTTTCAAGCTTTTATTTATGACCCTTTCATTTGTGAACTAACATCTGTTATAAATACAACCGACTCCACACATTAGTTTAAAAAAAACAGTGAAAAAAGTATATTGACACTTAAAATTAAATAAAAATTGAAAAATGTTGATTGCAAAAGCATTCAAACCCTCTGCTCTGGCAACTGTAAGTTAATGCAGGTGGCAAAACATTCCCTTAACGAGCGCACACAATGGCTTGATTGGCCTCTGTCTGTGATCAAGAAGTGGTAGCTGCATCATACCACCCAGACCCTGCCTAGAAAAGGATGTTCCTCCAAACCCAGTGACCAAACAAGGAGGAGACTTCTGAGGGAAGCCACTGAAGGCAACAATTACTCTAAAAGAACTACAGAGTTCAGTGGCTGAAAGTGGAGTAGTTGTGCATCAGTCAACAATATCAAGAGCACTGCACAATACTGGCCTGTATGGCAGGGTGGCAAGAAAAAAGCCATGACTTAAAACAAAACATCTCAAAGCCCAGCTGGAGCTTACAAGACAGTGCGGAGTGGTCCAAGTATGATGTGGGAAAGGTGTATGTGGTCAGATGAGACTAAAATACAGCTTTTTACCAAATGCAAAGCGTTATGCATGTTATTTATGGCGGAAACCAAACACTGCCTATGCCCCACGTAACACCATCCCTACAGTGAAGCATCATGCTGGCAGTATGAGGATACTTCTCTTCAGCAGGGACTGGGAAACTTGGCAGAATATAAGGAACAATAGACAAAGCAAGGTACAGCCAGATATCGCAAGAACATCTATTTCAGTCTGCCAAAAGATGACGCTGAGGCAAAAATGTACCTTTCAGCAGGACAATGACCCAAATCACAGGACCAAAGCTGCATTGGAGTGGCTCAAGAATCAAAAGGTGAATGTCCTTGTTTGGCCCAGTCAATGTCCTGATCTGAACCTGATTGAGAATCTGTGGCACAACTTGAAAATTGCTGTCCATAAGCAATTTCCAAGCAAACTCAGAGAGCTGGAGCAATTGCAAAGTTGATAGAAACTTACCCTTAAAGCTGTTATTGCAGCAAAAGGTGCCTCCACCAAATATTAATGTGAGGGGTCTGGATACTTATGCAAGCAGCATATTTCATTTTTCTTTACAATATTTGCTGACATAACTCATTTCTTCTTTATAAAACTTCAGTCTGAGCATGTGAGTTTTTAATAAAAAGTATTAAATGGAATTTTTTTTTTTTTAAATGAACTTATTATTTGTAGCCTATTCCAGCAGCATTTCAAAAACTTTCCAAGGGTCTGAGTACTTTTCCAAGGCACTATATATATTTACACAGTCAACTCCAAAATTATTTGCACCATTAAGGAGGCAAAAACTAAATAGAAAGCTGTATAAAATAACAATACAGGTAATGAGCTTTAGTGTATGGGAAAACAAGTAATATTTTTTTCCCAAAAAATAAATGTCATAATTATTCACGCCCATAATCATTTAAATAAATAAAATCCAAGAAAAATATATGTGGTAACAAACAAATAAATAAAAAATGAAAGATTTCCACTTTTAGGGCAAATAATTATGAAGTTTCAAATCAGTGGAACAGTAGCAAACCTGCCTGGTAGAGGACATAAGTACATATTTCCCCCAAGCACAGAGGGTCGTTTGGGAAGAAAATTAAAATTCTAAGGGCCACACAGTGGCAGGTCCAGACCACTTTAACAGGGGTGACCCAAGAGTGGCACAGAAGCACACAGGGGGGCATTCAAAATGTAATACATTTGTAAAGATGTGATTGACGACCTAATAACCTATCAAGAGCCAGATGAAGTAGGGTGGCCAACCAAATTTCTGTGGGGGCAGGTGCCCCCCCAGGCCCCTCCCTGGACACACCCCTGGGGCCACAGCTGGAGTATCAGTAAACTTGACTGTATCAAGGGGGACAAAAGTCTCCAAATCTACCATCAACGCCACCTCCATACCAAGAGGCTTTTTGGAATGGTTGGCTTTAAAAAGCTTTATTGAGGGCAATAAAAAAAAAATGTCTGGGGTTTGCCAAATGGCATTAGAACTCAAATTAAAACCAGGTGTTATAGCCAGATGAGATCCAAATTGAGTTTTTGGCCATGTGGTGGGATTGGTGTCCAAATTTTACTCACGATGAAAAGCGGTGGACCTTTGATGCGATGGGGTTTGTTTTGCATCTTCTGGTCCTAGGGCACTTGTTAAGGTCAACGGAATCATGAACTCCAGCAAGTACCCAAGACATTTTGGCTAAAAACCTGGTTTCCTCTGCCAGGAAGCTGAAACTTGGCCGCAAATGGATCGGACCACAAAATTTCAATGGTCATCTCAGTCTCCAGACTTGAACCAGATTTAAAATGTGTAGTTTTAATTGAAAAGGGCAGTGCTCAATCAATAGTGCAAAGGTCCCCTGCAATATGTTCACCAATCTATAGTTGACTATAGAAAATTACTCTGTAGTGTTATCCTTGCACAATATATTGAAAAGAGGGATGTGAATAATCATGAAACATAATTTTGGGAAAAAATATTACTTGTTAAACAAAGTCTATTTCTCTGGGCAATTGCATTGGTATAAAAGAGTATAATTTCCCCAATTTGTATGATCATACAATATGGCTCATTACACATAATGTTTATTTTATACAGCCTTCTTTGCTCATCTTTATCAAGGTCGTGAACAATTTTGGAGGGTACTCTATATTCCTGTAAAATATATTCCTTTAAATAATTTCATATGCTATTAAACTTTTAAATACATTGCCACATTGCCAAAACGTTAATTGAAGCAGGTGAGCATTAAACTATTTATCTGGGCGGCCGGTGGCATTAGAAAGGACAAGCGTAGTAACCTTGAACAGCGAGATCAGAGAGATCTGATTATTGAGTCCTAAGCCACACCAGGAATGTATGCTATTTAACCGAGGGGCAGCCCTTGGGAGTGACTGTAGTTAGGTTAAATTCAAATACTGTTCACAGCTTGTACCTTTTTTGCTTTTTAAATTAACTTTTTGCCATAAATCCTAAGAGACCAAAAGGCTGAAGATAAAAGGAGGCACATGTATCCAATGTTGTAAGTGAAGATGGTTTTTTTAATCTTCTTTTTTTAATCTTTTTACTTTTTCTCAACTTTTTCCTCAATGTCCCATTGCAACTGTAGGCCTGTTCTAAACAGCTGCCTAACTGGCAGGATTGCAGGACCTTGAATAGCCACAGGGGGCGCTGTTGAGTAACGAGGCAGGGGATACCGTATGTACAAAGAAATTCCTTAATGGTATGCGTCATTTGAGAGCTCCTCAATTATTGTACTACAAGATACACTGATTCAGCCAGGCCATAGTCTTAGGCTTTTACAGGAAAGAGGAAGTGAGAGAAAGTTAAACACGTGACCAATGACATGAGAGGAAGTTAAACACGTGACCAATGACATGAGAGGAAGTTAAACATGTGACCAATGAGAGAAAAGTGGGTCTGGGTCAGGATGTTGACCACATGTCCATCATGTCTTTTTAAAACAGAGCACCCTGTCATATGGACATGCAGGAGCGGGATGGATAGGTTGTGGTCTGAGTCAATATTTACAGCAAAATACTATTTTCAGCTGTCAAATGGATGTGTGATCTTTAATTTTCCCCAAAATCCTGGAATTGCCTTTTTTTCTCCTCTACACTTTCAAGCAATTTCTTGAAAAGTTCAAAAACAAAAAAATACATGCAGTCATGCAGTGATGATACAAATAAAACAGAGTACCTTAAAGCTGTGTGTTTTTCTGCCTCTACGTCTAATGTGTAGGAAATGATGTGCAAAGGCCAAGTGTGTCGAAGCAGCTTTTTTTGAATCAAGACAGTTAACTGACATCACTGACACATGATCACCGGGGCCTTTAGTGTCAAACTTTTATTTGGTTTGCTCTACTTGTGTACACTGGCGTTAGGTCACTACCTAAAAATGTCATTGTTATTATATTAGTTATATTAATTATGAAGCCACTTCTTCTACAGTGCGCCGTGAACTTCTTTGTTTGCAGAGGGGAGAGGACTGGCGCAATGCTCCAGCAGCCACATTTCCTGTTCTAAGCAGCAGTAAAGTCACAGGAGAAAATGATGTTGAGATGATGAATGGGATATTAACAGGCTCACAGGATCCTGTTGACTACTGCTAGGGCCATTAAACCAAACGCATGCGACTGCCATTTCTATGATCCGCTTACAAACACACTGCCAGTTTTAAGCATTATGGATTTTATGGACAATGTGCATACGATTTTGGCAAGCCTGTTTATCCACTGGCTGCTACACAGACATTGTAAATAGGAAAACGATGCTTACAGTTGCTTGCTCGCGAGATTAGATTGAGAAGTTGCACTGAATGGCGAAATACCAACTAGGGGACCCTCATCAATTTTTTATTTTTTTTCATTTGTTTCTGGTTATTTCCCCCCTTTTTCTCCCAGCTTGGTAGCCGATTACACCCTCTATTTCTTTCAATTTACCGTCGCCCATGAGCCCGCTGCTCATCCAGCGAGTTTTTCCCGTACAGGACGCCTTTCGCGCTTCTTGGCGAGCTTGTGCCGACTCTCCCTCCCCCTCCCTATCGCTGCCCCCGACAGGGCTCTCAGCCAGAGCCAGGCTGGCACAGATGGGTTTCGAACGGCCGTGGTGGGCAACCTGCATTCCGGACGAATGCCTTTACCACTACAGCACCCGAGGCCCTCATCATTTAATAAATGCTGGATGCAACTAACAGCATGCAATTTAGTGTTCCAGCAGCATGCAATTTACTGTTCTAACAGCATGCAATTTAGTGTTCCAGCACCACGTTTTTCACTGGATAAAAAAACGTTTCACCCTGAACTACCATGTGGGCAGTGAACAGTGCCCCGGATCAGGTCCGAAGGATTTACAGCAGAGGCTACGCAATCAGACTGTAATCCGAAGATGGATCAGACTGGTACCTCCGAAGGCCCCAAACGGATTCCACGTCAGATAATAACTGCACACTAGCTCAGACTGTTGCCACTGAGGTAGGGCCTGGGTGAAAGCAAGAACATTTTAAGCCTTCTCTGGAAATATATTTTGACAAAATGTTTACCTTACAATATGAGCTATGGACATATTAGTTTGCACTTCCAAAGCAATAATAGCAAATACTGAATCTATAGATCCATATATTCATAACTACAAGTGTATATGAAAAGAAACACTGTATGTGGTATACACATGCATGTATTCACATACATTAATATACCACATATATAACACATATATATATATATATATAGTAAAATGCATCAAATAAAACAGGAGTGATAACACCACTAAAAATGACTGTGGATGGAGCCCATTGGTTTGTATAAAATGGCATCGACTATCCCTCAGGTTTTGCCAAATCTGTCACATACCAGGCGACATAGTGGCATTCCGTCTCTCCCCTAATAGGACTGACAGTTTTTGTTAGTCAGTCATTTGTTAGAGGCTGGGGAAGGATAGTTTCATCTTCTCAAAGTGTCTATCTTTCAATGCAGCGGAAGACAAAATGAATCTGCCCCCATATCTGGTCTCACCGTGAACACACAGTCATTCTTCTGCATTAAGCAAAGATTGTAGCAATAATAATAATAATAACTATAATAAGAATATTATAAAAATAAAAGCAACAACAATAATAATAATAAACTAATATAATATAGAAACAGTGAAAATTAGGTCTTTGTTTTAAAATGGGTCATAGGAAAGCTAAGAAAGCCTTTGTTCATTGACCAGAGAGCCCAATTAGATAATAAGTAGCTCAGGTAGCTAATGAGTCAATATCTCAGAGATATACAGGGGGTAGACAAAATAATGGAGACACCAAACAATATATGAATATTTATTATTTATTAACCCTTTGCCTTCAGAACAGCTTTAAGCATGAAAACCTGGTTTTCCTTTCTCTCAGGCATTTCATTGAACAAGTAATACAATTGATTGGCCAGAGTGTCTTCACACCTGACTCCCAGGTAAAGGAAGGGTGGAAAAACAGCAGTGCTCAGCCCACGAGGACCGTGATTTGAGGAACCCTGATCTAGAGCATCTAGAACTGCGTTCAGCCTGGACTTGAACACCCCAAGGGTCTCTGCATCTACTGCATGACCTGGCAAATCTGTTAACACATCGACAACACTCGGTGTAAAAACAATACTTCATGACATAATAATGGAATTAACATACAATTTAACTAAGTTAAACCTATGCCCCCTTGTTCTGCTGAAAGACCTCAGCCTCTAATGTTGGTAGTTCACTTTTGAATGCCCTTTATTAATTTCAAATTTCAATCAAATAAATATAGCCTTTTACACCAGGAAATAATTTAGTTGCCCTTCTTTATACGTTTTCCAAGAGCTTCTATATCCTTATCATAGTGTGGTTACCAGAACTTCACACAGTGCTTTAAATGTGGCTAAATGTGCTTTAAATAAGGCATTATATCAATATAACCTCCTTTGATTTATACTCAGTGCATTTTGCTATAAACCCCAGAATCCTTTGGGCCTTTGTTTTTCTGCTACAGCACAATGCCTAGATCCTTACATCCAGTGCTATACAAGCTTTTACTAATACACTACAAAATTTGACTAATGTAGGACTAGGACGGTGCTGTTTAGAATAAAGTAACAAAAATGTTCTCCTCATGCATACCTGTGAGCTCATTAAATTACTTTCACTGGACGACCAATAATAGCACAGATGAAGACACCTGATTTTTAATAAAGCACTTGTATTCAGAGCTTTTTTTTCTTTTCCTTTGGCTTTTTTCTTTACAATTATTGTCAATGAATGGCTCCTGGATATGTAACATCAAGTGAATAGTGTGGTGAAAGGAGGTTTTCAAGGACGAGGCAGGCATACTCGATGGACGGGGGAACCGAACGTTGGTCTTTCTGTACTCCTGGCAGCTGAAATGTGTTTGCCTACCCGTACCGGCTTGAGAACTTGAATAACCTAAAGGCACTAGGAAAAACTTCACCCGTAGGGAGCGAATGATGGATTAGCTGTCAAACATGTCAGACCCAGCAATCCCAAACAACAACAAAAAAAACACTGAAAAAAGCAAAGCAGAAACTGAAAGGGTAAATAAAAACTGGTTAAAACAGGTTCTTTTTGTGTGAGGTACAGTATATTCTGGCTCTGTGCTGATCATTCATTGGACTACAGTCGCAGGGTATAAAAATGAAATCTTAAATGTAGTGGTGAATAACTCGAGTATCTTAAACTGAACTGTTGAGAAAGAGATTACACAGGTATAAGACGTTTCCTATGCTGTAAGATACATAAATTTACATTAATGCATCGTAGCTATAGCAACACTGAATTCTGGACACTACCGTACACAAGTACAAGTGTTCCACAGCAACCATTTGCTTCGTTTTAGTTTAGTGTCACCGTGCCGCATGGACACTATGACAAATGCTCTCCCAGGCAGAAAAAGTTTGTTCACTAACTTTAACATTGTAATTAGATTAAAAATGTGCCGCTATGTCACTGCATAGCTGTCAAGGCGAGTCAGATATGACAATTTTGTTGACAATGATGTCAATTTAACTACACATTTCCATGAGTGCCATTCTGCCATTCACCCAAACACACTGCTGGTGTGCATTGCCTAGCAGCTCAATTTTGGTTTCATCTTCCCATAACACCTGGTTGCAATCGGAGTTCCAATGCCGTTTAGGAAACTCCAGATGCATATTTTTGCCGATTGTCCTCAATAGAGGCTTTTTTGGCATGGAGGTGGTATTTGATGGTAGCTTCTGTGACACTGTGTCCTCAAGATGCAGCAAACCTTTGTAGATCTCCACCTGTGGCCCTTGGAATTTTATTTGCCTCCCAAAACATCTGCCTCACTGTGCACAGGGGCACAATACACTTGCTTCCTCCACCAGACACATTTACCACTGCTCCAGTGGGTATAAACCTCATAATTATTGATCTAATAGTGGAAAGTGGTATCTTCCTTTTTTATTTCTTTGTTTGTAACCATCTCCCGACTTGCGAAGGTCAACAACCCTTTGAGTTCTCGTGAGAGTTCTTTGCCTTCCCCCATCGTGATGGATGACAAATGGATTTTGCATGCGTGTACCTTATTTTATTCCCCCTGTAAATCAGGAAACCACAACACAGTTCAGCAAGGTAGTCAATAAAGTAGCTAGTAGTTAAAATGTTGATGCAATTTATTTTTGTTGGATTTTATTGAAAATAATTATTAGGAGTGTGAATAATTATGACTTTTTTTTGGGGGGGAACACATTACTTTGCATTGTACCAGAATGAAAGACCATGATTTACATATTTGCATAGAATATAGCTCATTATCTGCAAGGCCATGAATAATTTTGGAGGGTACTGTATGTGTAAAAATAGATAATCACTTTCTGATACATGTATAGCAACAAGCGTATTCATAGCAACCACTTACATCAGTGAGTACTTGACTACCTGAAGGCAAGTGCAATGTTTATGGTACTTCAAATCATGAGGAAATTTTATACACACATCCCCCCCAAATTACCATACACACTCAATAAACTGACGCGTGTTAAAAATAGAACAGGGTTCTCTTTGAAATAACCGTTGTGCAAACAAAACAAGTGGTGGGAAGGTATTGATTTAAAAATGGCTTTAGATGAAAGATTAGTCCATGAATAAAAATCTGACAACGCAAGGTCAGCGAGCTGCATACTGAATGAAATGGCAATCGATGCTAACGGTGTGGCCTTCCCTAATTAGTGCTTTCAGGATCATCAGTAGCGGTCCTTTGATACCAGACAGAAAATTAAGACTTTGTGTGGACATCAGTGTTTGGGGGGCAGGGCAGTCGGGATCGTTTAGATCGTTTACATTTAACCCAAATGTCAAGCAACATAATTACACTTTATAATATAATTACACAATATTCTTTGGGGCAAGTGTTTAAAATGGGGGGAGGCACACATTGTCCCCGTCTCCACGTTGCGGTCTTAGACACCCATGTTGCAGGATTACAGAATAATGTTGCCATCAAAATGATAGCATGTCCACAACTACCATTAAAACCTCTGTCTGAAATGTGCCCTCCCTTAGAGACCTTAGAGGTCTCTCACACCCTGGCCTGATCTACGAGATAGCAACAGAGAAAAAAAACATTAATGGGAAGAGCTGTCGGGCAAATCTAGGTCACAGCCACGGATCGATGTTATCTCTGATTTAGCATTTTTATCAACGTGCAAGTAGGCCTAATCTCTCAGCAAAAAAAGGCTATAAAAAACCCATCTTCTGCTAGCCAGCTTGAATAATTACCAGAAATATATGACACTTCAAATGCCGAAAGTGTTATTTTACCATTAGTTTAAAAGAGCAGTTGATCGATGTTAGCGCATAGCCGATCTTTCATAAAAACCTTCTCCGTACATATTACGGCCCGACCGCTCTATGGGCTAAGCAACCATGCGCGAGGAGCCGTCAGGAGAATGATTTCTTGTGAGAACAAGCAATCCCATTTTAATTCTCATTTGGCGGATTGCACGTTTTTTTTTTACATAACAGAACAAAACTACTCATTTTCATAACACTTAAACACTTGTCTCCTGCCACCTCGTTCTGTAACTCAGTGTAGCCACTGCTATCCAAAACAAAGACTGCTTTGCACGTTGTTATGCCAGCTCATCTATTCCATGTAATAGACTGACTTTTTTGACTAATGCAAAAAGAAAAGATGACCTTATCAAGAGAGACTACTTAAGACATGCGGATACAAGATGCGTCTTTAAATGAGGCGATAAATTAAGGATGACATTAGTTCTCCAGGAAACCACTCAATCTTTACTTGTGTTTCTAAAAAGATTTGCTCAAATCCCAGGGTCCATAAGCTTCATTTAAATGATTAAATCATTACCGCATAATTGCTGTTATGGCATATTTTTACACACAAGCTTTTGGGAGAGAGACAGAGAGAGAGAGATTAAGAAGGGGGAGATGGAGGACAGAGCCCTGCACTATCTTTTTACAATGCTGCTATTCGCCCGCGAGAGAGGGGGGGGCAGAGAGAAAGAAAGAAAGAGACAGAGAGAGAGAGAGATGGGGAGGGACAGGGAGAGAGAGAGAGAGAGAGAGAGAGAGAGAGAGGGAAATTGGTTGCAACTTTTCAGCAAATCCTCAACAGAGGAATCGAAGCCAAAAGTGTATAATCCCTACCGGCTCCAGAGTGAGGACCAGGATCCCGGACTTTATTGATGCTGGTAGGCTGTCAGGGTTAGAATTTTCGACACCCTGTTCCGTAATTGGTTACTTGTCACAGAGCAAACCGGAGCAACAAGTTGGAAGTTGTGCAGAGTAAGCGGTTCCCCCTAGAGGCCCAGCGGTCTGACTGCATCGTGTAATCCATTGCTGCACCAACGAGGGCAGCGAAGACGGAGAGAGGGATTAGTATGCGTCTCTCCACACTAAAGGCTCCCCAAGGTGGTGGTAATTATGTGTTGGTGCACTTACCCAGTGCGGGCAATCCTGCCCGTTCGCTTCACAGAATCTCCATCACATACCCACATCAAATAAATTATGAAACGGCACAGATGCTAGGTGTTTTCCTTAACTCACGCGCTGACATAAACCTTCAAAGTGGTGAAGTTCACCATCACACGCGTTTCCCTTGTATCCCATTAGCAGTAATTTGTGTCAAAACCCTGGACGACCAGCTGTGCTTCTCGGGCCACATCGCAGCGATCACCCAGACCTGCTGATTTTCCCTCCATAACATCCGGAGGATCCGACCGTTCCTCACCCAAGAGGCCACACAACTCCTGATCCAGGCCCTGGTGATCTCACGTCTGGACTACTGCAATTACTTGCTGGCAGGCCTGCCGGCCTGTGCCATCAAGACACTGCAACTATACCATAATGATCCCGCACGTCTAGTGTTCAATCAACCAAAGTTCACCCATGTCACCCCTCTACTCTCCTCTCTGCACTGGCTCCCCATCGCAGCACGCATAAGATTCAAATCACTGGTGCTGGCTTATCAAGCGGCCAGAGGAACTGCCTTCAGACACTCATCACACCCTGCACCCCAGCCAGACGCCTCCTCTGGCAAACTGACTGTCCCATCCCTCCGGGCGCCCTGCAGCCGCTCCTCGCGGTCTCGCCTCTTCTCTGTCCCCTCGGTGGTGGAATGATATTACGCACTCGGTCAGGACCGCGGAATCACTTGCAATCTTCCGCAAGAGAATCATAACCCACCTTTTCAGACTGCACTACCACTGAATTCTGTACATCTAGCCCATTGTCATCACCACTGCCAACTTGTTTAATACTTTTGTATATGTATATTTGTTTACTCCTCAAAAAAAAATGTAGGCCTACTAACCGTTTCCTTCCCAGTGTTACAGGTACCATATGGTATGCAGCTGCCAACAACGACGTCTATTCGCTGTAATACTGCACTGATCTCTTGCGTGAACAATGATTGCTCGTACCATGTATTAATGCACATCTTGTAAGTCGCTCTGGATAAGAGCGTCTGCTAAATGCTTAAAATGTAAATGTGAATGTAAATGCGAGCAGTTAAAAAAGAAAGAAAATGAGAAATTGATTTCAACAGTCCTTCAAACATGCTACGAACAGGGGTCATGGTCATTCGCGTGAATTCAGGCTAATGAGGTTTCCAATTATAAATGAATGAATGAATGGCACAGCAGGTTAGGGCTGTCTGCTGGCTCATCTGCTGTCTCGTGCCCCTCCTTCCTACATTCCATTACAGGCACTTAGCAGACGCTCTTATCCAGAGCGATTTACGCAGTTTACATTTCTTTACATACAATCCATTTATACAGCTGGATATGTACTGAAGCAATTCAGGTTAAGTGCCTTGACCAAAACCTAAGCCAGTATACATTGATTGGATTATTATCCTCCTCATGAAAAATGGAAGAGACCCAGACTGAAAGAGAAAAAAAATGAATACATTCCTGGTTTCAGGAGCACATGAACACAGAGAGCACCTTGGAAAGAGGCTGAGGTGATGAGCCATCTGTCACAGCATCACAAACATGCTAAAGACAACATCTGGTGCTGCCCCATAACCCTGGAACAACATTTAAACGTCAGCACGCATGCACTAGCCTCGTAAATGCATGGCGGTCATCGCGCTGACAAATTATACTGCCAGTGTTACCATACTGTGAACCCTGCCGGCTCCTTCAAATCCCACACCGTTTCTGGAGGTAGTGCTAGTTTTAAAGCTTGCTGTATTTAGTCAGGTACAGAATGATTGGCACCGTTGATGAAAATGAGGAAAAAGGCTGTATAAAATAAGGGGAATTTTTAAAATTAGCTATATTTTATGGTAAAACGTATGGAAAAACTATATACTTTTAATATAATACAATTATTCATTTTTTTAATTGAGTAATGCTTTATAATTGAGTAAAACCTAGGCGTCAAAATTATTGCTACGATTATCTAGGGTATAAAATGAGGTAACGCACATGTAAAATCCCTTTGTCATCCATTACCCTGGAGACAGAACTGTCCAATCAAAAAAGACAGATGGTTGTTGACCTACACAAGTGTGGGTACCAATCAAAAACTAACGGTTAAACAGTGTTAAGATATTTGGCAAAATGATCTTAAGATTTTTTAGGACATTTTAGCCAAAACCCTGGTTACCAGGAAGGAGAGACTTCAAAGGTGGAGCTTCCAACAGGACAATTACCCCAGAAATACCTCAAAATGAACACAGAATTGGTTGTGTGAAAACAAAATCAACGTTTTGCAATGACCATCGCGGTCTCCTGATTTAAACCCTATCAAAAACATGCGGCCTGAATTGAAGAGGGCAGTCCATAAGCGCCAACCTAAGGATATCAAGCATCTTTAAAGTTTCTGCATGGAGGAACGGTCCAAGATCCCTCCAGACGCGTTCTCCAAACGCATTAAAGATGATAGAAATAGCCTCAGTGCCGTTATCCCGTACCGCACATGGGCGGCAGTGTAGCCAAATGATAATGGATCGAGAAGATTGTAGGCTTGAAACCAAAGTTAGCACAGATGTGCTTTCCCGTTCGTTTCACTTCAGTAAAACATCCAGCTGTACGATAAAGCAAAACGGCCTGGTAAGCAAAGAAATGATCGCCCCGACAAAAGCAGAGGAAAATGTAATTTAATTTAATTTGATATCGATGTACATCCTGCGCATGCCCATTCTGTACAGTAGTTATAGCGACAACTGATGACAATAGCCTAACGGAAATGGCACAACGATATCCCAGTCCGCGCACTGGTCATCTTTAATACACCATGCACGTTTAAAAATGAATAAATAAATAACGACACAAAGCTCTTGTGAATATATCGCTTTTATTTCAATTTTGCATTAGGTATTCACATTAACCTATGACTCAAGCAATGCACATTTCTCCCCGCCAATGTAAAGAAAATCACTGCAGACACGCGCCCTCAGACCAACAAGACTCAACACCCACGTGCTCACGAGCAGGGTGACTCTTGCCACACATACAGGAGCCGGTTACTGGGCAGAGACGAGGGGAAGGTGGCACAGTCCCCAGACACTATGCGGGACGCACGACTTGCGCTTGCATTTACTCAAGTCTCCCGAGTTCGCGGTCAAGACACAAACCGTAACTCTGAAGGTTTCATCGACGGCGTTTACGCCAACTCAAAAAGTACGAAGTAAACACACACGGACGGCCGTTGGCCAGCGCCAGAGGGGAACAGCTGCTCCTGTTAGCGTTGTGCACAACAAATTGTGCTTTTCCACTGTCTGCATTGTATCCACTGCCAAATGGCCAAAAACGAGCAGCTGCCTTGATTGATTACCCAAAACCCAAATGTCACATCTACCAAACCTAAAGAAAACCTGAACACCTTAACCCCTCCTAACAGGATAGACGCGGCCATTTCTTGGAGATGTGTGAAAGATCTTTATTTTTTAAGTATACATATTTATGAATTATTATTTTTAACAAATTCTAATACCCGGCCCCCCCCCCCAGCCTATAGACCCAGCCCCAATATAGTTTGACAATGCAGTGTTGAGAGGAACACAACATTACAGCTGATAGCTTCATCTCTCCAGCTCTGCGGGAGATAGGTCAGACCAGTGGCCAGGGAGGTGAGGGCCCTTGGGCCTGACAGCACTGGGCCCCTGGTCTGGCTCTGGAGGACGACCCTGTCTGTGAACATCTTAGGGGGAAATGTATTTATTTTTAAAATAAAAAAAATAAAAAATAAAAAAATCGCACTCCAAACGTCAACCCCACTGCTCAAATATACTCTAACAACACAAACACAAACCAGGGCACACAGAATGGAATGACTTAAAGAGGAAGGGAGGAGAGGAGAGAGGTTAGGAAGGAGGGGCGGTGGAGAGATTTAGGGAGGTAGGGGGTACCAAGCAAAGCCTGCTACTATCACACCCCCGCCCTCCCCCGCAACACACACGCACACACAAACCCCTGCCCCCCTACCCAACACACACACACAAACCCCCCGCCCCGCCCCACCCCACCCCACCCCATATACACATGCACACACTCGCTGAACTACAGACTGATGTCACAGAATCAGCAGAGGTGCAGAAAAATAACAGCATGACCTCACAGAACACTAAAATAACAGGGAGGTGTAATGAGAAAAATCCAGCGGAACAAAACGCGACTGGGACAGAGAAGACAGCAGGACAACTGTCTGCTATTTTTTTTTTTTTTTACATGTATTTTTTCAGTGTTCCCAAAAAGCAATGCAGCATTCCCTTCCACACTGTGCCTGAACTGAACCGATTGGAGCCGACATCAGTCGAAACTGGGCAGGAGCCGAGCAGTCACAAGATTTCAGCAGGAGGAACACCTCGGTGCCGATAAGCGATTTGGCCGCCGATTGCAGAAACCAAAACGGAAATGACATTTACAGCCTACAAGGAAAGAATCGAGTTGAATCCTTTGAGGAGGAGGAACGCGGCGGCATGAAGGAAAGGGAACGCTGCAGCAGCTGATAAAACACGACAGACGCCGGCGTGGGGCCTTTTCCCAGTATTCCCTGCGAGGGGGGGCAGGGGGAACTCATGCAGCACGGGCAGGGCCTCGGAGGAACTGGGCCTCACCATCGTCATGTCGCTTTGCTTTTAGTGGGGGCTTCACGTGGGTGGCGTCAACTCAAAACAACCGCCTCCAAGCCGGACGGGAGGAAGCGAATCATGAAGCAACAAAGATTAGGCCCCTGCTTCACTTTGTTCAGGTTTGGAACAGACCGGACCACATGGGTACATACTGAATGGGAGTTTCATAATCCAAAACTAATGGAGGTTTGGATTTCACTGAGGGGGGGGTGTCAGGGGTTGGGCAGCAGTGGGCTTAGTGTATAAGGTGGAGAAGAGAATTCATATTTATTTATTTATTTATAGTGCCCCCCACCAATGCGGACCAGGTAAAAACAGGGTTTTTGCACAGGTGTCTGTAGGCGACCGGGACATTTCATGGTCATATTGAGCAGGGGGAAAAAGAGGGTGGGGGGAGGTATGGGGAAGGATAAGGGTGGGGGGAGGAGGAGAGTGGGGCAGGTGGAGGTGGGAGAGGAGCAGCTGAGAGAGATTTTCTTGGTGCTGTTGGGTGGTTGTGTAAAGGACACCCCACATGTCAACTGTCCCGATCCCAGCCCAGGACCGGGGATGCACGCCTCCCCCTCCCCCTCCCCCCCCCCCCAATCCATGGGGCCTCTCCTCTGGCTCAGTTCTTCAGCACCATCTCGTAGCACTGGAACACAAACTGGGAGACCTCAGGGGCTCTGCACTTCAGAGACAGCTGTGGAGAGAGAGAGAGAGAGAGGGAGAGAGAGAGAGAGAGAGAGAGGGGTGAGAGAGGGAGGGACACAGAGAGACAGAGAGAGAGAGAGAGAGAGAGAGAGAGAGAGAGAGAGAGAGAGAGAGAGAGAGAGAGAGGGAGAAAGAGCGAGAGAGAGAAAGATCGAGAGGGAGAGGGGGTGGGGGGAGGGACACAGAGAGAGAGAGAGAGAGAGAGAGAGAGACAGACAGAGGGAGGGACACAGAGAGAGAGGGAGAGAGGGAGAGAGGGAGAGAGGGAGAGAGAAGGAGAGAGAAGGAGAGAGAAGGAGAGAGAAGGAGAGGGGGTGAGAGAGGGAGGGACACAGAGCGAGAGAGAGGTAAAGAGGCACATAGAGAGGGGGAGAGAGAGTGAGAAAGAGAGAGAGAGCTCTGTTCTGCGGGAGAGGGAACTGTTATGCCGTTCCTCTCCAATGACAAGGCACAGTTCCACGGTTCATCTCGCAAACAGACTTGCAGATGAACGCGCAGATTGGTTATCTTATATTTTTTTGTGTGTTTTATAAAAGCTTAAGACTGCTTTTCATGCCGAGTGATTGAGTGCTTGGAACACGCTGTGAAAATGTGCAAATGCTTAAGAGTGTTAGAGCTGTGACAGCGATCCAGTAACGACGGGGGACACAATCGTGCCAAGGCAACACAAACCACAAAACCCCTCCGGCTTCAGTTCGGCAACCACAACTTACCCCGCATTATCCTCCTCGCACATCGAAGGCTCGTGATTACAATTTAATGGCTTGCGATGAAGAGAAAGTGATGAAGCGGAAAGAAAAAATAAATAATAATGTTCTTGGGCAGCTGTAGCCCCCCGCCACCCCACCCCCATCGACGCAACTTCACATCGCAACTCGCGTCTTCATGGAGATCGAGAGAATAGAATTTCGACCCTATTTAGACAGCTTCACCTGCACTTGCGAAGAATGCGGAGAACAAGCTTGTGCTACTATTCGCACCCCCACCCTGCACACGCCCCGGGTCCCAAACGCAAGGCAGTTAATTCTATTTATGGCTGAAAATTCATTAGCATTGGAAATGTTCCCTTTCATGCCATCTTATCAGCTCTGAGCAAAAACAACGTCGCACTCCTCTTGTCCTCCCGCCTCCCTTTCCCTCGCTCCCTCCCTCCTTCGCCAGCTCCTCAGCGTTTGAAGTTTACGGCCTGGCGGTGCTCTACAATCTGATACTGCCCTCAAAAGGCGTTTCTTTTTCAAGTCGCACCGAGAATTGATTGGATTCCGCCAGCCTGCTGAGCTAGCTGGTCCTAAAGAGGAACCCAACCAGGAACCCAACCCGAGCGGGCGTGAGCTCGGGGGATGGGAGTGAGCTCATTATCGGGGACGGGTTCTCCTGAATCCGGGATGTGGATTTTTCCAGATTTATTTTCTGTATTTTTTCTTTTTTTGGGGGGCAGATGTGGATTTTTCCAGATTTTTTTATCTAGATTTTTCTCTTAAAAATATCTGGAAAAAAATCGACATCCCGGATTCGAAAGAACCCCCCCTGATAATGAACTCCCTCCTATTTCCTGATAATATCACTTATATTACATTATATTAGATCAGGGGTGCCCAAGTCTGATCCTGGAGATCAACTAGATGTGCAGGCTTTTGTTCCAGCCCTTCACTAACACACCTGATTTCATTAATCCCTTCACTAACACACCTGATTTGATTTGAACATTCATTGCCTTGACGAGCAGTTGATTAGTGGAATCAGGTGTGTTAGTGAAGTGCTGGAACAAAAGCCTGCACACCCAGTATATCTCCAGGACTGAACTTGGGCACCCCTGTATTAGATTGTCAGAACCCCAAACATCTCAGCCATAGATAGAGGACTTGGGCATGTCCCAAGCGCACTTCTGGAGCTCCTGGATGTGTGCGAGGAGCTCTTGAACACCAGTCTACGGTGTCAGCCCTGCAGCTGGTGAGCGGAGTTCACGCCAGGACGACGCGATGACACCCGTGCGCCACGGCGACACGCCGCTCCCCGCACGCTGCTGGCACATTCCGCACGACTCCGGCGACAAACGAGGAACAAGCCTCTGGGAGAAGGGCGCTCGAAGGAGGCACCGGGCAGCGCGTGAGCGCCCCGTGTGTTCAACCTGGTGAGGCACGGCTGGAAACGACTCAAGCATGGCTCCGGCACTATGGGGGTGTACTTATAAATAGCTGATAGTCTGGGTTTTTTTTCTTCTCAAATTTAGAAGCGCGTAGGTTTGCATTACTGTGAGGAGAGAGTGTGGGTGGGAGAAATGGGGGAGAGAGAGAGAGAGAAGGAGCGATGGAGAATGATGGAGATGGGTGGGTGGAGGATGTGAAGGGTAGAGACATGCTCGAGGGGGGGGGCTCATGTGGCTGCTCATGATTGGGGTGTGGGGAGGAGTGGGTGGAAGAC
This sequence comes from Aldrovandia affinis, assembly GCA_029706075.1. Lineage (NCBI taxonomy): Eukaryota > Metazoa > Chordata > Actinopteri > Notacanthiformes > Halosauridae > Aldrovandia > Aldrovandia affinis. Next base: position 896,440 of record JAINUG010000237.1, read on the forward strand.
AGAGAGAGAGAAAGAGACTGATGAAAGGAGGAGCAGAAAGATGGTGAGATACAGTGAAAGAATGGAGAATGCATGGGAGGGAAATGGGAAATGAGGAGATAGGAACAGGATGGAGGGAGAAAGATGACAGGAGTGGGGGAGGGGGAGGAGGGGAGCTGGCGGATGTGGGCTGCAGCGGCGTGATGAGGGGGTGACTACGGCAGCGATGGTTTCGTGCTGACATTCTATCACATCCCGTGCAATCAACTGCTCCAGGGGGAGTGAACGAGCCAGCACCATTGGTCACCCGGTTGCCATGGGGACAGGGAACATCAGCATGGGTATTTTATTTATTTTTTTAAAATCCCCCCCCCCCCCACTTCAAAACCACAGTTGTCCCAAGGTAGCAGGGAATCATGGGAAAGCCAGGCCATTTAGCAAGAGTGACGGAGGAATGGGCAAAAAACATCACGCTGTCAGGTTCAGTTAAAAAAAAGGAAGGTTGGGAGTTAAGGCGGCACAAGACCGCACTTAATGTAATAACAGCAGCCATTTACGCCAGCCTGTCACCAGGGATTTGGGCTCCTGCGTCCGTGTCCTGAAATGACTCCTGCTTTCGGGTAAACGGCAGGTTGGTTGTTTGGGTCGGCTTTGAAGCATGCAGCATGCGACGGGAGAGACATGCCATGTGAAGAGGACAGAAGAGAAGCAGCACACGTTTCTGCTCGCGGGAAGCAGGACGCGAGCGGTTATGGAGGCAGGGCGTTTCCATTAGTGCCCAGGAAGCCACGGTTAATCCTGCGTGGTGGGGCAGTACTGAGGGGGGTACGGCGACAGAAAGGAAAAGGGGGAGGAAGAAGAGGGATGCGGAACCTAAAGGAGATTCAAGGTGGGAAATAGGAAATAAAAAAATGGGAAAACGGCTAACCTCCAAATCCTGTACAAATGATGTCAACGGCATAATTGCAGGCAGCAAGGAAAAAAAACCAAAAAAAGAACAAAAACAAAACAGGAACAGGAAATCAACAAAAGGGCAAAGAAAACAAATCGACAAAATGAAATCTGCAAACTGCAAATTAACAAGGTAGCCATGACAACTATAAGTAGTCAGGTCAAGGACAGCGCTAGGGATTTGGAGAATGACACATTAAACAGCGGCTTATATCTGAATAGGCAAATGCAGTAACTTCAAAGCGCATTAGGTAAAGAGACATCATGGCGCCGAGGTCACGTCGAGAAGCGTGATGTTTTTCAGGGTAATTGGCTCAGGCTCGCAGACAGCACAAGTACAGTGCTGTGTTCTCGCACAAGGCCTTCCGGCGCCCGCTCTCCCAGGAAACGAGATGAGTCACACAGGCACGCAGGTAAACTGCAGTCAGAGCGACCATCGCCGATCCTGTCATTTTTTTTTAAACACATTTTTATCCCCCCCCCCTCAGATTTGGAAAGCCCAATTCGCAACCGTAGGCCTGTCCCGTCGCCCAAACGTTATGTGCTGAGCTGCAAAGCCGCTGCGTCGTAGGACTGCGCAGCTGGTGCAGCCAGACCGCAGGTGCCTGAGCCACCAGAGGAGTCACTGCTGCGCGAGGAGGCAGGGAGTGCCCCTCCGTCCTCTGGGCGGGGCCATGGCTGCTCGTCGCTCTTGCCGTGGGACAGCCAGCCACGGGGAGACGGTACTTCTGTCCGACTCGCCTGCTCTTTCCCTCTGCTACTGCCTCCCATAATTAACGCTTCAAACCCATCAGTCTACTTAATCCCACTGCTCTCGTTCCTGAGCCCTGTTCTCTCCCTTTCCCCTCAAACCCTACACTCCACCAAGTACCTCTCCCTCTCCCTTCTCCACCCCGCCTCGTCCTCTCCCTTCATCCTCCCTCCCGTCTCTCCTTCTCTCCTCCTCTCCTCATCCCTCCCTCTCTCTGCCGTGCCTCTCCCTCCCCCTCCCTCTCCTCCTCCTCCTCTCCTCCCTCTCTCTGCCGTGCCTCTCCCTCTCCCTCCCTCTCTGCCGTGCCTCTCCCTCCCTCCTCCTCTCCTCCCTCTCCTCTCTCTCCCTCCCTCCTCTCCTCCCTCTCCTCACCGTGTAGCTGGGGCTCCCGGCCTGCACTCGGAGCTCAGCCAGGACCCAGATGCCGTTGGTGAGCTTGATGGACTGGTACAGCATGTCCTGGCCCTCCACCGTGCGCTTGGCGATGGTGAAGATGTTGCTGCTCTGCAGCTTGTTGGTGGCCGCGTCTGCAGGGGAGGAAACACACAGACTCATAATGCACTGCTCCTCCGTCGGCCCTACAAAGCACGGAAAGATTCCAGTTCCAGACGTGAACACCCTCCTCAATAGAACCGGCCCAAAACACACACACACACACACACACACACACACACACACACACACACACACACACACCATTTAGCCCTGGTTTCATACATTTACATTTTAGGCATTTGACAGACGCTCTTATCCAGAGCATTTCTTTTACATATTCTATACATATCCATTTACACAGCTGGATATTTTTTACTGAAGCAATTCAGGTTAAGTACCTTGCTCAAGGGTACAACAGCAGTGCCCAATCTGGGAAGGAAGGAAGCCCAGCTCCCTAACCATTATACTACACTGCCAGCCGTTTCCTGGTTTGAAGGGACCTTTATCCAGGACAGGCGAGTAAGATTACAGAGAGAGATGGGGTCGCCATTAATTCAGAGCAGAGCGATTTCTCCACGCTCCCGCGCCTCCAAGCCACGCTGTGCCCCGAGGAGAAAAGCATCCGATGTCAGCCGGAGAGCCCGGTCAACTCAGCCGAGCCTGCTCTGGCTCCAGCGGGCCGGAACGCCCTGTTAAGACTGTCGGGTTACCCGTTCACCCTCCTGCTCAGCTCCGTCGCTCCTTTCACTGCCGCCGACCGTCTCCGCGCGCCTCAGCCCTCGCCTCAAATACGTCTCTCTCTCACGCTCTCCGACCCTCACTCCCAGGTTCATCACTCCTCCTTCCTCCTCCTTCTCCTCCTCCTCTCCCTCCGTGATCTCTCGCTCCACTTTAAATGTTTTCCGAGGTGGCCTCTTCGCTCTTTCACTCCGACTCTCTCTCTCACATTCCAGCTCTCACTCGCATTCACTCTCTCATTTATTCGTACTCTCTCGTTCTCTGTGGCTCAGTAGGTAGAGCACAGCGTTGGCAACGCTTAGGTTGTGGGTACAATTCCCACTGGGACCACATATACTGAAAAATGTATACATTCACTACTGTAAGTTGCTTTGGATAAAAAAAGTGTCTGCTAAATGGCATATATCATATCCTTCACTCTTTCTTATCTGTCATTCATTATATTGCATTTAGCAGACGCCCTTATCCAGAGCGACCCACAGTTTATATTTCTTCCTCGGAGTCAGGAGCCCAGTTCCCTCACCATTATGCCACACTGCCTTCTCTCTCTCTTCTCAACTCCTGGGGAAAGTTTTTAGCAGGCGAGGGGAGCGTTATTTTTCTCCCTCATTTCTCACAGCCTGCCAGCGCAGCTGCGCTCCCCCTCCCCCAGCGCCTCCATCAGCCCTGATTTAATAAGACCCAAATCATCGCAGGAAGCAAATAATGACTCGCAGTCAACATGGATATTTCCCAAAAGAAGCCTCATTTATCTTAGCAGGCAATATCCAGTGGGGACGCAGAGGGCTGAAAGCTAATTTCCCTTTAACAGGAAGGCTGTCAGCGATGGCAGACAGTCCACAGCCCACTTATCAAAAAAAAAAAAAATTCTGATCCCCCCCCTTCCATTTTTTTGTTTGAGTCTACAACTTTGTTGTGTGTCAGAGTTGTGGACTCGAGTCACAATTTTGATGACTTCAGACTTGACTTGCAAAAAATGTAAGTACTAGAAACTTAACTTAAAGAGTTGCATGTCTATGACTTGGGACAAGACTTGAACTTCAGCTGGATGACTCGAGAGGATTGTTTTGAATGTGACTCCCTTTTCATGACTTGGGGACTTACTTGAAACTTGAAGTTTAAGAATTGAGACTTACTTATGACTTGCATAACAGTGACTTGGTTACAACTCTGTTGTGTGTCTACATAAACAACACACACATGCCCAGTCCCAGAATCTTTTTTAAATTTTTAAATAATTTTATTTTCTGATTTTACCCTGTTTTTCTCCCAATTTGGTAGCCAATTACCTGTGTGCTTAGTTCAATCCCCCTTCCCTCATAGTTTGCTGCCGTAGTCCTGTGACCGGCAGTGACAAGGCGAAGCGCTGCCTCCTCTGAGACAACACTCGTCGTGCCGTCGACTGTAATTCCGGTACCCCAGAACCACTCCTGTGCGAACTGTGTGTGTCGGCTTCCCTCCCCCCTCCCTGGGGCGGACAGCCAATTGCCGCCCCAATGGCACTCCCGGCCGACTCTGGCGCGACGGGGAATTGAACCCCGGTCGCCGTGGCCGGCGTCAGACGTTGAAACCACAAGACCACGCGGGAGGCCTACAGTACCAGAATCTTAAGAGTCTGTGTTAAGCAAAACAAAAAAGAGAATGTATCTCCATTATGTTTTTGGTAGAGCACACACTGGACCCAGTCTCCAGTTAACTGGGTTACAAAACGAGGAGGACCAGGGAGAACCCTCCGGTGTCCCTCTGTTCATCGCCGGAGTCTCTAGCTCACCTGTGTTCAGGTGGCAGTCCTTGATCTGGAACTGGGCCTCGTTGTCGTTGGGAATGTCCTTCCAGGTGGCCAGGAACACCTGGCGCTCTGCACGCAGGGAGAAACGCAAAGACAGAGGAAAAAAACGGCTTGAGCGTCAGGCTTTTTCGCCCCCCCCATGGAGTTTTCCCAGCATGCATCGGGATTCAGTACACGTAACACCCTGTCCTGTGGGGCTGTTACTCAGAAGAAACGTGTTCACAAATGGGGCTGGAGCCCAAGTGTTCTCAGAAGAGCAGGGCGGCGGGCACACAGCGCCGTGGGCTTCGTTTGCAGTCACCGGCGGCGCTTCACACCCACGGGCCGCGTGGAGAGGCACTCACCCATCTTGCCGTCCTCCACAAACAAGATGCTGATGGGGTACTGGCAGCTGAAGTAGAAGACGTCAATGTTGTTCTTCACGGCCACCTGTGAGAGAGAGAGAGGAGAAAGAAAGAGGGGGTAGGAACACATTTTTGTGCATTTGAAGCGTGAACACTGGAAAAGGTACAGTCCCTCAATAAGCTTATTACAACAGTGCCTGCATCTCCTTGTCTACGACCCCTACGGGTGATATGGGCGGGCGTTGCTGGAATTGTGGCTTTATGGTGATGCTGCACTCCATTAATATATGATCTTGACTTCTGGCAAATGTTTGGAGAAGGTGGTACTTCTTGCTTCTGGTACTTAATCCAAATCACTGGCAGAAGGCCACCGAACCGTGCAGGAGCTCCACACAAAGCTCCAGATCCAGGGACATTTCTAACGAGAGCCGGAGCTAAAGGCGCCGGATGGGGACGGCCGTCACGCTGCTGTGCTGACTCGCTCACGTGACGGGGTCTGACCTTCAGCGGGGTTCGATCGATGGAGCGTGTGAGCGGGGGGGGGGGGGGGCGCGCGGCACGGTCCACCGAGAGGCGGGGAGGGTGGCGACCGACCTCAGACGCGCCAGTCACCGCCGCGTCGCATCAGCGCCAACCGGAACGTCACGCCGCACCGAATAACACGCCAAGAGCCAGCGGAATGCCCCTCGAGACACGCGATGGCAGCGGAGGGGTTTGACCGAGGCTCGCGTGCTCAATGTACGAAATCCAGAGAGGATTCTGTAACGGTGCGGTGTGTGTGTGTGTGTGTGTATGTGTGTGTGAGTGAGTGAGAGTGAGTGTGTGTGTGTGTGTGTGTGTGAGTGTGTGTGTGTGTGTGTGTGTGTGTGAGCGTGAGCAAGTGTGTGTGTGTGTGTGAGTGAGCGTGTGAGTGTGTAAGAGTGTGTGTGTGAGATTGTGTGAGTGTGTGTAAGAGTGTGTGTGTAAGAGAGTGTGTGTGTGTGTGTAAGAGTGTGTGTGTGTGTGTGTGTTCGAGTGTGTGAGCGACTGTAATGAGGCGTTTCGATTCGTCTCCCGTACGATAAATGAGGGCCGGCGCTCGCTCTCCCCTCCTCCACCTCCTCCATCTTCGGTCAGGCTGTCCCAGGTGTGGCGCCCGCTCTCGTTTCCCGCTCGGGAAACAGGGCTTATTGTCTGGGACGGAAGTCATCCATCTGTGGCCGAGTGCTGTCCCGCGCCCCCGCCCCGCACCTGAGCTCCGCACGGTGAGGTGTAACCTCGTTACACTCTCCACCGCTGCCGCCGACGTCTTCATTCCGCCAGACGGGGCACAGCGCCCCGCCCCGCTCCCCTCGCCGCGGAAACACATCGCCCGCAGCCTCGGGAACAGCTTGATCTCTCTTTCCGTTTCTACTGAAGCCGTTTCGTGCGCCCCTCCACCGCCCCTCCTCCCCTGCAGTCTGTGGTTTCGGTGGTTGCGGGGGTTGGAAAGAGCGTTCAGAGTCACACAAAACAGACTGTGATCCACAAATTGACGCTGAAACCCCGGCCCGTTCACTCAAGGAGTGGATATAAACTGCCAAGGCCTTTCCTGGCTGGGTTTTAACGCTCCTTCCCGACTCCCCCGGTCGCAGAGTCACCCCCACGCGAGAGAGAGAGAGAGAGAGAGAGAGGCTTAACGAAGCCCAGCGTTATCTGCAGCGGCGGCGTCTCTGCTCTCTCCTGCCTCGCGGGAGAATCGATTGTCCGCAGCCACAGAAGGGGCAGACGTGCACAAAGCACAGCTGCTGGGTGCGATTGCTAATGACCGACTCCAGATTTCAAAGAGCCGTTTTAATCCTCTCCCAGCAGCTGCCAACAGCAGCCTCCATTCCGGGAGGAGGGTTTTTTTTTGTTGCCACTGTCCTCATTTTGGCCGCTCTTCTCCTCATCTAATCACGAATGTCACGGCAGCTTTCAAAACGGCATGTTGGGCTGTAGCTCGTAATTCAAACGTAACACCCCTCCATCCCCCCAAAGACTTTGTTTGTTTAGATTTGTGCCCTCTGTTGGGACTGCCCTAAAACAACGGCTCACGTCTGCGCCAAACAGTCAGCGGTGAAAACAGTAGGCGGAAGTTTATTGTCACATTTGCCGTGCGCTAACAACCCAAGCAACAACGGTTAATTTGTGGATTATGCAAGCCATGGAGAATTTTTTTGTTTGATAATAAATTGCCAATTTTCCACCGAGCGACACAGTGATGTGGGCTGACAAACTCACACAAACAAACCCCTCACTAAAAAACAGTTTCTGACACTGCAGGCAGCAGCATGGCAATAATGACACAGCTGAGAAATTGATACTCATTAATGAGCACGCTGGTGTGGGCACAAACACAAACACAGAAAGAGACACATACACATTCTCACACTCACGCACGCATATGAACGCACGCATACACTCACACACATTTGGTCTCACACACACACAAACACGCACGTATGCTCTCTCTCTCACACACACACAAATGCACACACGCACACACACCTGCAAGTTGCTGAGGGGCTCCATCTTCATCACAGGCCCCACAGTGCTGAGGGGCAGGCTCACTTCAATGGTCTGGTTGGGACTGAGGGGGGTGAGGACCTGGAGGGGCCCTGCGGGCGCCAGCCCAAAACTGCGGCAGAGCAAACAAGAGAGGAAGTGAGTGAAGCATCACCCCCTATCAAACCTGAAAACCCCCCATCCCTGTGTGTGTGTGTGTGTGTGTGTGTGGAGCAAGGGAGAGCTCACCTGTGTGTGTGGGGCCAGGGCTAGCTCACCTGTGTGTGTGTGTGGAGCCAGGGCTAGCTCACCTGTGTGTGTGTGTGTGTGTGTGTGTGTCTGGAGCCGGGGCTAGCTCACCTGTGTGTGTGTGTGTGTGTGTGTGTGTGGAGCCGTGGCTAGCTCACCTGTGTGTATGTGTGTGTGTGTGTGTGTGGAGCCGGGGCTAGCTCACCTGTGTGTGTGTGTGTGTGTGTGTGTGTGTGTGTGTGTGTGTGTGTGTGTGGGTGTCTGGAGGCGGGGCTAGCTCACCTGTTCCTGTTGAACTGGATGGCGAAGTCTGTCATGACGCTCATGGCCTTGTTGTTGAGGGACAGCTCCATCTGGATGACTCCAGCGCGCCGGGCGAACGTCCCAGAGATCTCCAGGCCCTTGGCCTTCATGGCGGGCAGCCACACCTGGGAGAGGGGCGGCCGTGCTCAGCGCTGGGGCGTCTCCACCTCAACGACACCACTGTGCCTCGCTGCCCCACTGGGGCTGCCCCAGCCAGACCCACACTCTGAGGAGGGATCAGTCACCCAGCTTCCAGGGCTTCGCTAATAAACCAGTGGTCAGTTACTTCTTCTGACGAATCGTGATCTTGTGTAGGTCCAATTGGGGGCGGGGATTCAATCCAACCAACCAACCAACCAAGCATTGACCTATTACATAATCCTGGCTAAACCTTGCTAGAACCAATCAGATCGAAGGAAAGAAATCTCTCAAATCTGTAACTTCAACCTTTCCCGATGCTCTAGACCAGGGGTGTCAAACTCATTCCATCGTGGGCCGAGTGTATGCAGGTTTTTGTTGCAACCAGTACAAAACACCAGGTGATTTCAATTAGTTCCCCTCCTTGGTTGAAGAAGGAAGCTAATTAGTGAAATCACCTGGTGTAGTGCACTGGTTGCAACAAAAACCTGCATACACTCGGCCCACGATGGAATGAGTTTGACACCCCTGCTCTAGACCTTGAGATCGAGAACACTTGCTCAATAGCTGCACACAGACTGTTCTCCACTCCGCGATCTTCCATTCCATCCCTGCACATAATAACCTGAATCTGAGTGGGGGTATCGGAGGGGGGGATGCTGTACTGGACTTACGGTTTTTGGTGGAACGTAGGCGCCGGTGGGAATGCCCACTCCGCCCCCGAGGTCAAACAGGTCGCCCAGCCCACCACCGACGGGCGCGTTCAGAGAGGCGGGCATGACTGCTGGGGCGCCGCCAAAACCAGTGCCCATCTGAGAGAGAGAGAGAGAGAGAGAGAGAGAGAGAGAGAGACAGAGAGACAGAGAGACAGAGAGACAGAGAGACAGAGAGACAGAGACAGAGAGAGAGAGAGAGAGAGAGAGAGAGAGAGACGCAATCTGTTGAAATCTGCACTGTACTAGTCTAATGCACAGTTACACAGAAGAGAATAGAGAGCATTTTATCTAAATAATTAAAAACTAAAAGTTAATCCAACTTACCGCCGGGCTTCCACCGAGATCTCCCCCGAGCTGAAAACAGAACGACACGTCTAATTAGACACCATTTACAAAACCCCCACGCTTTCCCACGGCTCTCTCGACCGTGTGGAGGGAGGAGAGGCCAGCCGTTAGCGGTGAGGAGCGCTACGCGGGGTCAGGGATGGAGGCAGACGCAGCAGAGGGAGAGACCGGAGGAGAGGGCGAGAGCAGGGGAGAGGGGACGCCAGGGCCAACACAGGGAAGCGACAAAGGTGTGCTCAAACCGATGGCATAGTGGAGGTGAGAGCGCGCAGTGCGGCCCCCTGCTGGGGCTACTCTACAGGACGTGGGCGAGGACAGGGCTTCTCCGTGCCTCGAGGGCCACCCTTTCCTTTGGGGGGTTTGGATGAGAGAGAGCCTGAACCATTCTGGGGATGGCCCAAGCGGGCCAGTGAGATTATTATTATTATTACTATTATTATTTTGTTTCTGAATTTATCCCATTTTCTCCCAATTTAGGAGCCAATTAGACCCGCTATTTTTATGTCAATCCCCCCTAGTAATGTGAGTTCGCTGCCGTAGTCCTGCGACCGGTAGTGACGAAGGCGAAGTAACGTCTCCTCCGAGACGGCACTCGCCAAGCCGTCGACCGTAACCCAGTACTACAGGGCCACTCTTATGCGCAGCGAACGTCCTGTCGGCTTCCCTCCCCCCTCCCTGGGGCGGACAGCCAATCGCCGCCCCCTGGTGGCACTCCCGGCCAGAGCCGACTCTGGCGAGACGGGGAATTGAACTCCGGTCTCCGTGGCACAGTGTCGAACGTTGTAACCACTGGACCACGCGGGAGGCCCGGGCCAGTGAGATTTGAACTCAAACCCACAACCCTCCACGGCAGGAGAAGACGGTCTAGTGGACGGCCTCTACATCTCTACCGTCCAATCAAAACTGAACTGGCCAATACCTGCGGTGACTCCACTCGCGCTGAGACACTGGACTGGAGGAGGATGAGAAACGCAGTGAAAGACATGACAAACGAAGGCACGCCCCTTACAGGCACCCTTCAAACTTATCCACGTGTGGAGGATGGAGGCAAGGCATGATGGGTAGATGAGTTTTTAGCTAGGACTGAGTGAGAGGGATGCACTGGAGCAGACACTAGGAGTGGGCTCTTGTGACGGCGTGTTAATGACACAGAACAGAACACACAGAGCACTAATGGATTTCACTATGAGCTGCCCCAAATTAACCAATGACAGGAGTGACAGTGTGTGGACCCCGCCCCCCTCCCCACCATGTCATTACCGGCTCTGACTCCTCCCCCATCTGCAGATGTTGAGTTGCAGATTTTGAAAAATAAATAAAAGAAAGACAAAAACAAAAGGGGAGGGGGAGAAGGAAAAACAAAAGCACCGTGAGAAGCTGGAAACAAAACAAAAAAAAGGCTTTTTAAAACAAACAGTCATCAAAGGCAGGCTGACTGCTCCAAGCCCCCGATCCGATCGCAGCTCGATAAACGGCAGCCGGTTCAGCAGCAGTGCGAACGGCGCAGTGAGAGCATCGCCATGGCAACACGCCCGCGGGGCACCCACCAGGCTGTCGAGGCCCCCGCCCAGCAGGTCCATGGCCCCCATCTGCAGGGCCGAGGTGGGGGCGGGGGTGCCCCCGGAGGTGGGGGGGCCGAGGTCCAGGTTCAGCAGGTCTCCCAGCAGGTCCCCCTGGGACGGGATCACAGCAGGGGCGGCTTCTGGGGCAGCGCCACCTGCGGGAGGGGCTGCCTCAGGGCTCTCTGCACTCTCACCTCTGTGGGGGAGGGGGGGGAGGAAGCAGGCAGGAGAGAGAGAGAGAGAGAGAGACAGAGAGCAAGTAAGCAGGAAGGAGAGAGACCACAAGAGAGAGAGAAAGTGAAAGAGAGAGCGAGTAGGCGAGAGAGGCAGCAAGAGAGAGAGAGACAGAGAGCAAGCAAGCAGGAAGGAGAGAGACCACAAGAGAGAGAGAAAGTGAAAGAGAGCGAGCGGGCAAGAGAGAGAGGCAGCAAGAGAGAGAGACCAAACAGAGGGAGAGGGAAACAGAGAGAGTGTGGGGAAGCGAGTGTGAATGAGTGAGAGAGAGAAGGGAGCAGGGAGAGAGAAGAGGAGAGAGAGACACGGGAGGGGAAGAGAGAGAGAGAGAGAGGAGAGAGAGAGGGAGGCAGAGGAGAGGAGAGAGGGAGAGAGAGATGTAGAGGAGGGGAGAGAAAGAGAGAGAGAGGAAGAGGGGGAGAGAGGGAGAGAGAGGGAGCGAGGGCGAGAGATTAAGGGGAGAGAGAGAGAGAGAAGGGAGCAGGGGAGAGGGAGAGAGAGATAGGTAGAAAAGGGAGAGAGTGAGAGAATGTTGGTGACAACACTACAGGTGCGAAGAACCTTCAGAAGCTCCAGCACAGCCCCCTCCCAGGAGACAGTTCCCAAAAATATCTGCAGGCTGTCTGCTGGGAGCAGGGTCAGGCCCTTCACTCTGTCACATTTCATCTCAACGTCTCCTTGTTTTCCCACACAACGCTCAGAACCCACGACAAACAAGCAGGCTCTCGACGCCACAGTGGCGGACAGAAGAAGAACAGAAACACAGCTTGAGTCTCGCAGTGACACAAACTCCCCCATCCGTACAAATGACAGCATGGCCGGTTCCACGGGACCAGAGATTTTAAACTAATAAACGCATGCACAAACAAAAACTCATTTGGACAGAGCATACAACCCTGTTCACATGACTGCTTTCAACAACGTTTTTTTGCCGATTTTCGGCAAAAGCAATTTCATTCTTTGGGGAAACAGGCAAATAGTGAGGATCAGTGCTAAAAAGGAATCAACGCCCACACTTCCCCAAAATGTTTTGAGACCTAAATTATGATTCAAAAGATGTTCACAGAAAGTCTACATTTATAAGCTATGATATAATGCTCGGCATTTGAAAATGTCTTTTTGGGCTGTTAAAACCACCGTGTGTTAAGTGGATGGCTCGGAGTGATGGTGATTCGGTTAAGTGGATGATTCGGTAATGGAATGACCGGAACAGGAGGACAAGATTTCTGATTGGTACTAACACAGTAAGTGCTCTCTTCAAGGCAGTCATATCCTCTATAACAGTAAGTTATATATATATATATATATATAACAATTCCAGAATTTATCTACATTTTTTAGGTCTGACAGTAGTTGAAAAAGGGTTTCTATCCTGACTTTAAGCTTGTCTCCTTTTTGGTGAAGTTGCCAAGCAGGGTTTGGGGGGGGTCAGTTTAATTTAAACTCAGACAATTCAAGAGCTAAACTGAAGTTCACTTCATGAGTTCAACAATGCCAACGCTGCTCTGTGGGGATTCTTCAACGGACTGATTGAATTTCGATTCGTGTCCTGAATTGACTGATTGAATTGAAACGCCATTGACTCCCAAACTCTGGGCAGTATGGTGGGGGCTCTGGGGGCGCTTACGAGCCAGAGCGGGCAGGGAGCCTCTTGTGCTGCACGCCGCGGCTGCCCTCCACGAAGGCGCTGGGGGGCTTGTGGTAGACGGAGGCCAGCGTGCCGATGTGGCAGATGAGCTCCTCCAGCAGGGTGGGCTCGATCAGGTCCGTCTCCTCCGAGATCAGAGGCTTCTCCGCCAGAACCACCTCCTTGGCTGCCACCGGGTCGGTGGAGAGCAGGCGCCAGTAGATGTAGCCGCGGTCCCGCAGGTCCGGGTTGTCTGAGTCCTGAGGACGGAGCGGGAGAGGAGAGGGAGAGAGGGAGAGAGGGAGAGAGGGAGAGAGGGGGAGAGAGAGGGAGATGGAGGGGAGAGAGAGGGGAGAGGAGAGGGGAGAGGAGAGGGGGAGAGGAGAGGGGAGAGAGGGGAGAGAGAGGGGAGAGAGAGAGGGGAGGGGGGAGAGAGAGAGAACAAGGGAAGAAAGACAGGGAGAGAGAGGGGAAAGGGAAGAGAGAGGGAAGAGGAGAGAGAGGGGGGGAGAGAACAAGGGAAGAGAGAGGGGGGGAGGAAGAGAGAGAAGGGAGAGAGAGAGGGGAAGGGGAGGGAGAGAGAGAGGAGAGGGAAAGATGGAGAGAGGGAGAGAGAGGGGAAGAAAGGGGGGGAGAGAGGGAGAGACAGAAAAGAGGGGGAGAGAGAAAGCAAGAAGAGGGGGAGAGAGGGGAAGAAAGAGGGAACAGACATCAGGGGAAGAGAAGAGCGACAGGAACAGGAGAGGGAGGGAGAGAGGAGGGAGGGTGGGTGACGGATAACACTTTACTTTATATCCATTATTTATCCGCTGTGCATTTAAACGTTTATCTGGGTGTCCTCTTCCCTCAGACGAGGGCACGCAAATGAGCACCCAGGGCAAATAAAGCAGAGAAACGCCGGTGCAGCGAAGGACAGAGTGAGAGAGCACACGCCGGGACAGAGCACAGGATGCACGAGGGGAACGGACACCCGAAACACGGGGCCTGCTTCCCCTCAGACAGACGACCGCCGGCGTCTGGAAACCCCCCCCGCCCCCAGACGTCAACCTTCAGAGTAATGAGTAACGACAGTCTCACAGCCTGAGTCTGTACAGCTCCATCTCTGCCCAGCCGCAGATACAATCACCTCCTGCACAATCTCACCCAATCAATTAATCCAGTGCATCACATTCAAATGCCACCTCAAATTGTTCTCACAAGGGGGGTTACAACACGCCAACAAACTGCTGTGGAATGAAGGGAATGCCCTTATGCAGTGATGGAAGTGGTCAGGCTGAAAAAAATCGGAACATTTTTATGACGTGTTGGTGGTGTTTACAGTGGGGTTTTACAGACAAAAATTAAGCCTAGTCGCCCAATAGACTATAGGCTACACGTGGTACTTTGTTTACTTGACGCACAAACCATCTGTTCAGGCCGGCACAAGCCGTGGACAAAGTGTGATTCTTACGGCGAATTTGAATCTTGTCATTGTGTTTTTTTTGCTACGGATGTGATCCTCCAAAGCCTTAAATCCTCTGGAGCCATAGCTGACAATATCTGAACAATGCGTGCAGAGTACTTTGCCAGGGATGTCAACTTTGACAGTTGAAATCAAACAGTGACAACGCTTGTGCTGCTGTCAACCTGATTGGTCTATCATTAAGTGTGGCGATCGACAACAAATGAAAACCAATGAGGCTTGATGAAGATTTCAGTCTTCCTCAAGACACACACCCCCAAAAAAACAACCTAAAAAACACCAGATCTACACAAATCTCATGGTTGATGCTTTCTGATCCGGCAAAAGCGGGAATTTCTGTGTATCCGCGGTACTCTTTCATCCGCAAACGGGCTTGGAGCTCTCGGCATGCGCCCGTTTGCCTGGCATGCGCCCGGTGCCTGGTGGACACGCGGGGCTCAGAACCCATCACACTGGGAGCATCTGCTCACCTGCCCACTGCAACTCATCCAATCGGTTAATCATGCGCACACACGCAGGGCTACGCGTCTGGCGATAAGACGGCACAGTACGCACCCTGTGTGCTTGAGGGACGCTAGTAAGCTCTGTAACGGAGTCGTTTAAACAATACAGCCAGCAGAGGAAACGACCGGCCTGATTAAATAAATCAAGGAGCCGGAGCAATAAAGAAAGAAATTAAATGAAACACAGGGCTCTCCAGGAACGGAGTTTGACAGCCCTGGTTTAAAGGAACTAAGGTATCGAGAGAGAGAGAGAGAGAGAGAGAGAGGGAGAAAGGCCCGGTGGGTAGAAAGTGTCATTACATTTGGAGAACTAAACAAACAAAAGAGAGCGACGTTGTCAATCACTCCCCACGGCCGCCAGGCCATTAAAGTAACAGACAGTCCCTGGCGGAGAGCGGCGACAAACGGGAAGTTGATTTATGCGCCGTCATCTTCAGGTTTAATCAAGGACGTCCTGTTAATGCAATTAGGGGCGAACGCGGGGACAGATGCGCACGCTGCGCTGTAGAGATCGCCGGTGGCGGCTTTTTGTGTTATTGGCAGGATGCTGTTTTTTGGGACCGGGTTTGAATGCGTGCCAGGAGAACGACGGATGATGTCCTTTCCCCTTCAAGTTTTTATTTATATTCTTCTTGTTTAAAAATGTTTCTGACCTCTGTTGCATCCTCTGAATGTGTGTGAGGTAGTAGAGCCCCTGGGCTCTTGGCATTTGAGTTGTAGCGCAAACCATTCAAGCTCTCGGTGCACATACAAGTAACTGCCAAATGAAAGCAAACACTTGAGTACATGAAGGGTTCTGGCAGCGCTGTTACGGTGTGGGGGTGCGTTTTCCTGCCCTGGTTTAGGTCGCCTTCATCTTGTGGTGAAGCATTTATATTCTGATGGGAGTGGTCTCTTCCAGGATGACAATGCCCCCATCCACAGGGCACGAGTGGTCACTGAATGGTTTGATGAGCATGAAAACGATGTAAACCATATGCCATGGCCGTCTCAGTCACCAAATCTCAACCCAATTTAACACTTGTGGGAGATTCTGGAGCAGCACCCGAGACAGTGTTCTCCACCACCATCAACAAAACACCAAATGATGGAATTTCTTGTGGAAGAATGGTGTTGCGTCCCTCCAACAGAGTTCGAGACACTTGCAGAATCTGTGCCAAGGCTCATTGAAGCTGTTCTAGTGGCTCGTTCTAGGCAGGCAGTGTGGTATAATAGTTAGGGAACTGGGCTTGTAACGTTAAGGTTGCAGGTTCAGCTGTATAAATGGATTGTAAAGGACACATCCATCCATTTGTACCCTTGAGCAAGGTACTTAACCTGAATTGCTTCAGTTAATATCCAGCTGTATAAACGGATTGTAAAGAAATGTCAACTGTAAGTCGCTCTGGATAAGAGCGTCTGCTAAATGCCTGTAATGTAATGTAATGTAATGCTCGTGGTGGCCCAACGCCTTATTAAGACACCATGTTGGGGTTTCCTTTATTTTGGCAGTTAACTGTACATATGTGGTTCTTTCAAAACACCCTTTTAAAACCAACCAATCCGTCTCTTCCTTCCATTATTTATTTTCCCCAAACCCGTTCCCTGGGTAGGTCTGCCCGGTTGCCGACCGCTGGAGCCAGTGGTGTGACACTCGGCCCCCCACCTCCACAGAAGCGCAGGTGTGGCCCTCACCTGCGTGGCCAGGCTGAGCACCTGCTGCACCAGCTCCTGGGTCTCCGTGGGCTTCTTCAGGAAGAGCTTGACGATGGCGGTCAGCAGCTGCAGCTGGACCTGCGGACGGACAGACACGGAGACGCGTTACAAACGTTACCTGGAGCCCCCGGACACAGGCCCTCGGATCTGGGGCCGCTGGAGGGGAACTAACAAGAGACACGTGTCAGAAGGGAAACACAAGGCACCAGCACACGTTGGGGGCAAAGGAGAAATGGTGCTCGTTGTTCCTCGTGAGGTGCTAAGAGGAGGTGGAGTCAATCGCTCGGGTAAAAATAACTCCTTCTAACTGTGGACTTCTCCTAAGCATTCACTGCAAAACGTTAAATCAACCCCCCTCCTCCCGCCCCTTTGAACTACCAGCGATGTTGCTCATCTGACATTAACACAACACATCAATTCTGACATCAACACATCATTTCTGACATCAACACAACACATTTCTGTTCGGGCGTGGTTTTCAGCTTTCCATTATGAATTCTGAACACTGAAAGACCGATGACTCATTCTGTACATATTGGCCTGTAAAGGTCTGGTGATAATTACGCTGTACTTTCAGCCACAGCCACCATCCCAAGGTCAGCCACCATCCCCTAAGACCAATTCAGACCATTAAGAGTAAAAGGTGAATACTGGTGATGGAGTCAGAGGTTAATGACCATAATGGGTGGAGCTACACTGACCTGTCAATCATTGACGTGTCTGAACCAATCAAAACCTTTTTCTCTCTACACAGCAAAACACAATTTTTGGTTCAAATCAGTGAGTGACTGATACCATGTTCTCTCATGCTCTGCCCATTTCTGGGCGAATACCGATCCTGGATGAACGCTTCGAGACAGACCAGCACAATCATTAGCATCGCTCAGGGCCTGGGGGCAGCTAAGGTGCCTCGGATACCGTGAGCCCATTGGTCGGCGAGGTTTGAGCGGCGGACCTGCGTGCTCTCGTCGTGGAAGCCTTCCAGGAAGCTCTCCAGCAGCTCGTCGGCGTTGTCGATCCGCTCGGCGTACTCGCCCACGATCCAGATCATGGCGGCGCGCGCCTCCGGCTCGTCCAGGGAGTCCAGGTTCTCGCACAGCGTGGCGATCACGCTCTCGTACCTGCGGCCGGACAGGAGAGGGGAGGTCAGAGCAGCCAAGCCGCCACCACATACTCTAGATAGAAACATTGCTTTGTTGGTTTGCTATGATGTACAACCGCTCTAAGTATTTTCTTTATTTTCTGTACCATTAATCGTTTGTTAAATACACTTATTATTTTTCCTTCAGTTCATCAAGTGGACATTCATTTCTTTGGACAGCATATATGGGCACACAGCGCGTGAGAATTCCCCCATGTTGGTTCACCATTGTGGCTGAGGAAGTAGGACAACTGACACAAAAAGCCACTACAGATACGATTCACTCCCGAGCTCCAACATTGAAAGTTCCTGTCCCATTGTTTCCCGTAATAATAGAGAGCACATCCGCTCTCTCTGTGTCCTCATTATTTCAAAAGGCCTCGAGTACCCAAGATGCAACGTGCTAAGTGCGCCGCACATCCCCAGTCACGCAGACCTCCCATCGTAAATGCAGCACCTGGAGATAAGTAGTAGTTACATTACATTACATTACATTACAGGCATTTAGCAGACGCTCTTATCCAGAGGGACTTACAGTTCACATTTCTTCACATACAATCCATTTATACAGCTGGATATTAACTGAAGCAATTCAGGTTAAGTACCTTGCTCAAGGGTACAACGGCAGTGTCCCACCTGGGGATTGAACCTGCAACCTTAACGTTACAAGCTCAGTTCCCTAACGATTATACCACACTGCTGGTCCTAGTTGAGCCTCTCCACTCGTTAGCAGAAAATAGGGATGCGCTCACCTCACACAATGTAAGCGCATGCTGTGATAGCCTCACTCACATAACGTTACGATACTATGAGCCTGACCAGGTTGACAGTCTGATGTGAGCCCAACTTCACCAGCGGTCAGTTACTTATTCCGACGAATCACGATCTCACATAGGTGGGGGTTTCAACTGGAGGCGATGATTCAAGCCAACTCAACCACTTGACCTACGATTGGCTAAAACCTGGTAGAACCAATCCGATGGCAGAAAACCAATCTCACTCAACTGCAACTTCCCTTTCCAGATGCACTGGAGAGAGGGCTCATGGGTCTCTAGTGTTATAATAGCAGCGTGGTGGATTCAAGCCAACTCACCCACTCGACCTACGATGCAATATTGGCTAAAACTTGGTGGAACCAATCCGATGGCAGAAAACCACCGACAGACTGCAACTTCCCTTTCCAGATGCTCAAGAGAGAGGGCTCAACCCATGAGCCCACTCTCTAGTGTCATGACAGCAGTGTGACGGATCAAGCATCAGGATAATGATGATGTGCCTCAGCTGGTTATGAATCTCCCCCTGCACTTTTGAGCAGCACACAGGTCTGTGTGTACAAAACAGGCAACGATCAGACACATCAGACCCATTAGGAGCAGGAGTGACATTTTAACGGCTGAAGGTTGTTTGCCAGGTTCGCCGTTGTGCCTTTGCAGTTCAGACATTTGACCTGGAACGCTACGGTGAATGTAAAGTGCGTGGAGCCGACGTGAATTGCCCCCCAGATGAGGGCAGCTTGCCAAGCAGGCGTGTACAACATCGCTAACGTGTGTATACGAGGCTGCGGAACAAGTCGCAGGCTGGGCCGAATCGGTGCGCGACTTGACAGGAGGGAGACTCATTTCCATTCGACACTGGCACCATGAATATTTAATGAGAACACATGTTTACGGGGAGTGGGGCGGGAGACATTTCCATGCCTTTCACGATCAAAGCTGAGCAGCAAACGACTCCGCCGTCTGTTAATGAGGTTTCTTTTCTTTCAGACTGATTTTCAATGGTGAAATCACAGAGCCGGAACGGACAGGGAGGGGGGGGGGGGGGCTGGAAGCATGACACCGTTGGGGGGGGGGGGTTTAGGGGTGCAACAGCACCAATCATGAGCAAAGCAAGGGTGCCGGCTAATTCTCATAACAAGGGGCACAATGCATGACCTTGGTAAGGCCGCAGGTCCATTTGAATTTTGATTAGGCGTTGTAGCATCTGACTGGATGTCATCGATCTATATCCTGACGGCGCAACTGCATGCAGAGCTTGCTCCCTCCCTCCACCAGGCTGTCGCGTGACGCACTGATGACAACGACGAGGTCAACATTGTGAACGATGGGAGCGGTGGATAGCGTACCGGTCTAACGCACCGCACTTTGGCTGGTCCGGTGTGGTGTGCGCTGCCTGTCAGGGACGTGGTTCAAAACCCGCGTCTCTACCAGACCGGCCCTGGTCATCAGCTCCGATCGGGGGCGGCGTTTGGCTGTCCACCCCAGGGGGAGGGGGGGAGGGTGAGCCGGCTCGGGTCCGCCGTGAAGCACGGGAAAGGAGTCTCCAGAACGTGGGTGGGCGAATTCCGTTTTGGAGGAAAGCGGAGGTCGCTGCCCACGGAGAATTAGCTTGCCTCGTAGAGACGAGCGATGGACCCGTTTGGGGAGGGTTAATCAAAATAAATAGAGTGTAATTGGCTACAAAATTGAGAGGAAAAAAAAACATGAAAAAAATCTGAAACAAATTTTATATATATAAAAAAAAAATTTAACATTAAAAAAAACAAAAAACAAAAAAAGAAAAAGAAACGGGAACATTCAAAAGATCCTCTTTTATTTTTCTGGAATTATTCTCTTTGAAATGCCCTTGCTAAAAATGATGTTGATTTCACTGGAAATGACCCTGTTATGGTACAAATCCAATCATGTTGCATTGTGTTGCACCGAAAAAGCAACAAAATGGCCAGAGACGAAGCAGAATTAAGGAATAATAAGGATCTTTTGGCGAGGGGGGTGACGTACTTGTTGGGGTACTTGCGGAAGATGTCCTTGATGACGACTATGGCCTCCTGGACCACGTAGTTGACCTTGGTCTGGATGAGGTCCAGCAGGGTGCTCACACAACGCTCCGCGGATTGCTGAAAGAGAGAAAGGGGATTCACACAGGAGCTCTTACACAAAGAAAGGAGGGAGGGGGGGATCTGCTATGCCAGGATCCCTAAGCGGGTATAGTTTTTGCACGGTTTGCTCGGTAAACTCGGGTTGGATGATGACAATGGATTCGTTCTGTAATGTACCGTTGTCTCTCTCACTGTTAGCCGACTGACAGGAACTCAATGCTCGCATTTCCTACTGCCTTTGGCATCCTCTTCGTGTTCATTGGTCGAATTTCCATTTCCATTTCCATTCTCCTCTCCATTTATACTGTGGTATATGGTCTATAGGCGGCAGTGTTAGCATAATGGTTAAGGAACTGGGCTTGTAACACTGTCATTGTACCCTTGAGCAAGGCACTTAACCTGGATTGCTTCAGTAAATATCCAGCTGTATAAATGGATTGTATGTAAAAGAAATGTGAAACTGTGTAAGTCGCTCTGGATAAGAGCGTCTGCTAAATGCCTGTAATGTAATGTAATGGTAGCAGCCTACCTCTGCACTTCCCTCAGCGGTTAACTGAACGGCAGTGTTGTAAGCCAAGGATGGTTTGTTTTCTTCCTGTGCGGAAGTCCGCCGTCGCGAAACAAAGCGAATGCACGAAGCGACCAAATGAAAGCGAGAGTTTAATCTCGATGAAGGAGCGGGGCGGTTCCGGATCGCCGTCCTTGGGTGACTAACGTGATCAGCATCTGGCAGACAGAGCGGGGAACGCTGAGCCTGTCTTTGACCTCGGAAAGATAACAGCAGGACGGTGAATCATAAACAAACGCTGGGAACCTCGTTTTGCGTCGTTTTCTTTAGCCACTTGTTTCCAGATCAGCTTATCTGAAGGCTATTACCTACCTACCTCCAGATCAATAACATGTTGTGCACGCCGTCTTACAGCGCATGTTGGCGGCGCTCTCTTGTGCTTTGAGAAACGTCGGGGCGCCAATTGTTAGATGTACTGAGAGAGGTACACGTGAATAGATTGCCACTGCCATTCACTACTTGCAGGGTTTAAAAAGGCCTGCACTTCTACCTCCTTGATGACATTTTAATCAAAGAGAGCCCACCGCAGGAAAAGGTCCTGCAAATTAGGCTGTAGTGAAGTGGGGGGGGGGCAAATGACCAAGCTTACGACGTTAAAACCCAAACTGGAATGTGTCGCAAGCAGGAGCTACGAATCAGCCAAGTTGTACACCTGAATGCACACAAGAGATCTGCCTCGGATCCGGCTCAGCCAATCAGCGCTCTCGGTTGAGCAGCATCGCCTTCCTGATCCAGGGTCAATGTGACGTGACATCACTTCCACTTGGGGGGGGGGTTACTCGCCCTGTTTTTGGCAGGTGTAAAAAGGGGCTGATAACGCGCCGATTGTTCAACATCCCGTGTGTGCAGTCGGCCATTCATTTCAGTGGGCTGAGGATGAACGTTTAAGAGAAGTGTGGTCACCAGAACAAGAGGCCACAGGTGGAAATTAGTTAAAGGCAAATTCTGCACAGATAATAGGACGTTTCACAGAGAGTTGTCAATGCCTGGAACAGCTTGCCAGGTCGGGTAGTAGAGGCAGAAACACTTGGGCTATTCAGGTCTCCAGGCTAGATGCGATACTAGATACTCTTTAGATTAGGACATGACGAGCCTAGATGGGCTGAACGGCCCGTTCTCGTCATTATGTCTTCTTATGTTCTTATCTCCTGCTCGAGGTCCGACAGCACGTCGGGATGTTACGTGCTGGACCCTCTGCACACCCGTACCCCACACCACCCCACCCCGTACCCCCGTACTCCACGCCATAATCCGCTCACCTCCACTTTGATGGCGCAGCGGCCGATGGCTCGGACCGCCTTCCTCACAAAGTCCACGTCCACCTCCGTTGCGTACTCCTTCAGCTCGGCCAGCACCTGGGAACACAGCGTGGACTCTGTCAGGACCGGCCCTGGCCCAAATGCACACCTCAAATACCCCAACTTTATAGAGGCTGGTAAAAAAATTAAAATGATAAACCCTCCTGCGGATACCTTTCAGCAAAATGTCACCGACCAAAACCTACAATCGTATGAAAGAAGAACTGATCGATTCTACTGATTCTAGACAGATTCTACGGTCGGTGATCTGCAGGAGGTGTACTGGCGTGTGAAGAGTTAAAGGTATTTCAAATGAAGCACAAGACCCAGGTCTGGGTGAGGACATGGATCTCAAATGCCCCACAGCGACAACTGGCGCAACTTCCCTTCGGTTTTCAAAACTATTACATCACGAGCGTGCGGCAAATTCAGGTCACCATCGAGGCGGTTCCTCGGCGCTCCATCACCGCGTTGCATCATTTATCTTGAAGCCTATTGCTTTCCTCTCATTTTCCCCCCGCATCCCTCTTTCCCCGCTCGGCTGATTTATTGGCAACAAATCTCGAGGTGTCCGCAAACCGCCTTCCCTTTGCCCAAGGTCACCGGCTGTGCCCATACGTGGCTTCCAGACACGCTCCTCCACACTTCAGCGGCTGCACGGCGCACAGACTCCGGCCGCGCATTCGGCATGCTAATCAGACACGGTCTGCAGCCCCGCGCGCTCACGCCGCGGCTCGCGGCCTCTGGCCACGGCGACCCGCCGCTTTGCAAAACACGTGCGCTCCTTGTCTCGACACCGTCTGGCTGGGCGCGGGGAGCTTCTGGATGAGCGTGACAGCGTTCCGGAGGCCTCGTGGATCCCTGCGACCTGCGGTCTCATTCGTGGCTGTGGACGCAGCGGTGCCTAAGGCGACCCGATTTATGCATGCCGGTCGTGATTCCCGCAAACTGCCCATTTTCTGTCGGCCCGGTCGCCTAGATCATCTCTGAATGCAATTACCCACCTCCCAACGTCACGTGACTCGTTCGAAAATGACATGGGGAGTTGATTTGTTTTTGTTTGTTTGTTTGTCTTTTCAATTATCGCAATTTCACGCTCGGCGGGCGCCAGGAAGCTGCACGGCAAACGGAGGCTCTGCTGGGAGCGGAGTGTGGATCCGCGGTCAGCGATCGCTTCTGAGCAGAACACAGAAGACGAATCGGGTACAATTAGTATTGGGAAGGAAAGCAGGGTGCTGTGGGGTAACGCGTGTACGGAAAATAAATAATAACAATTACTCCCGTCAGTCAAGTTGATTTAATTTACAGCTCTGCTTCCAGCTCCCAAGCCGTTAAGCTCGCAAGCAATGTCCATCATCCAGATGTCCAACTAGCTAGCTAGCTCATACCATACAAAACCTGGCACCTGAGGCGTCGGCGAACTCACGTGGTTCATCGAATGAGGAATGAAATGGCGGTTCGAGCTCATCTGCACACAGAGGACTGGAGGCTCATGTGCTTTGTGCACTGACAGGACGTGGGGGGAGGAACCTGACAGGCTGCAGTTACGGAAGCAGCAGCTGCTTTGGAAATTACCTCGGCGGAGATGAAAAACTATTGAAGTTATAAAAAAACATTGCGAATAACTGAACTGCGACAAAGTTATAAAGTTGTCCCCCCCTCCTCCTCCCCATCTCCTTCCAGGTCTTTTTCCCCCCAAGAAAAAAGGCATAAATCTTGTTTTCAAACGCTCCATTTTCTCTTCAAAATCCCTTCAATCAATCCCTTGCCGTTCACCCCTATTTTCCAGCCTTCTCCTGGGTGTCTTCTCCCCGGCCCTTGGAGCCCCCTCATGTGACAGTGTCTGCGTGCTTTTTAAAAAGCCATCATGACCACAAGCCTACCGGTGCTTGCTGATTGCCTCGGTCCAGCTCTGGAATTGAACCGCTGAGTGGCGCCCAGACGAGCTCCATTTGACTGAAGACACGTCAAGTTGTTGGGGCAGCCAGTTGAAGAGTTATTTAAACATCTTTCACTGTACGGCTGTCATATCATAATTTGCTTTGAGATTCAGAAACCCCCTCCCAGCCAAAAAAAAGCACGACACAATTCTCACAATCAGAATCGACGCAAAACCCATAATCAGCGCTGGCGAACGTAACGCGGAAAATTGTGCACCCGCGGATCTCTCCTATCCATCTTGCTGAATTAGTCAGGCAGTTGTTTTTTTTCTTCCCTGTGATGGGAGGTTTTTTTGCTCATCCAATTACCACCTAAAAGCAATTGCTGTGCATCACGGTGTTCACATTTAGTCCTTCATTCATGTCACGGCCGTGTTTTAAACAGGACTTCGCGTTGTTGTTGACATTCCTTATGGACGTTTGTGTGTCTTGGTTGATTTAGTTTTGTCGGTAACTCGGGACTCTGCCTTTGCTTTACATTCCTCACTTCGTCCGCATCTTTTATTCATATAGCGGAATGCAGGGGAGAACAATAAGAAATTAATGCGGCGGCCTGGAATATATTAAATAATTTGTTGAATATAGCAAGGGATTAGCATAAAATGCATCTTAATGCCTTTAACATTTTTTTGGGTGCAGCGGCTTGGATATATTGAAGCGTATTGCAAATGTGAGGATGTTTCAAAGGTTTGAAGCTTCTCTGAGTCATTAAAGGCCACTGGAAGAGCGGTGAGCGCTCTTTGACAGTCTCAGAACCCAGACGGTCAGATCTCGAGACGTTTTTTGCCAGGGAAGGGGGAAAACTTATAGACAGTGATCACAATTTTCAGAGGGGCGGTTCACGGAAGAGTGACGTAAGACCTCTACATGCACGAAGGACATCAACAGGACAGCAACACAGCCAGGGCTCTGCAACATCAAGGGCTCTGCAACATCAGAGGGTGTCGCGTACCTGGCACAAAAATCAAACTCGCGAGCGCAGCGCAACCGTTCACGTAGATCTTGTACATCATTGATTGGTTTGTTAGCGAATGGAGGCGGAGCTGTCATAGTTCATAGGTCACAGTTCATCGAACTAGTAGCTAACGATATAGATAGCTAGCATCTTTTTTTCGATACGGTATAAAATTGACCAGCTTCAGGAAAGCTTGTTTTGCAGGATCGGGAAGTTGGAAACAACTAAAGGAGTTTCCCTGCTTTCATGAAAAATGTATCGACCTTGTTCAATACATTGACACCTACTAGTGTCCAGAAGTGTAAGGACACCGTGTTGCATAGGCTGCGCATAGCCTTTGCAGACGTATGAATTGCAGAGTGCTTGTGACATTGTTGCATTGTGCAAACAGCGATGAAGTCGCACAAGTTATGTAGAAGTGTGTCGAGGCCCGTTACGCCTCTCGCGCCCCTGCGTCTCATGGTTTGCGTTTGACTCGCTGCCTTCACCTTAGTCCTGCCTTCACAAAATATTCGTTATGGGTGTCCTGCTCTTCGAGGCGCCTTCGCCCGGTTTATAGCAGAGAGGCACAACCAAGCCAACTCATTTTTCTTCAACAACCACTACACACAAACAATAATTAAAAAGGAGCACTTCAACCAAAATCCATAATTTCATGATGTACCAATTACTACACACGCCGGTTCGATCCATCCGGATGGCGCTGTTGATCGTTTTGTGTTTACGTCCGTTTCCGTGCAAGCCGCGAGCGACCGAATAGCAAATATAATGGGAGTCGATTGCCAAATAATTAGCAAAGATGCACTACACACTAAAATAACCCAGACTAACTGCAATTCGTGTTGTTTGGCTCAACAAGCTTTGGGACATGAAAGGACGAGCTCTTTAAAAAACAAAATTATACCGGTGTGTAGTTTATTATATTTCCCTCACGGCTCACAGGGAAACGGACACGGTGGCAAAAGTATCAACGAACAACAAGACGTAGAGCAAGCAGCGCATGGTGAAATTGCGGATCCTGGTCGGAGTGGTCCTTTAATCTTCCAATCGATTCCTAATTCGCTGCGGAGCCACTGACTACAAAGGCAAAGCCTAAGCAAAACTTCCAATAGAAAGCCTGATGAGGCACAATCTTAGGCCTAATAATAGAGTCTGGACAGAATGTGCAGGACACTCAGAGGAGGAGGAGGAGGAGAGAACAGGGAGACTGACAGAAAGGAGACAGAGAGCAAAGGGAGAACTTCCAAGTGCTAATAATGCTTCATTCTGACAGGATGAACACTTTTGCCTCGCTTGCGTAGGGTATTATCGAGACTTTTTCCTTCTTGAGAGCAGCCTAAGTGGAAAAAACCGAACTGCTAAATATTTCTAGATTATGACGAAGAAGGACTTACAATCATTTATCATTTCAAATAATGTATTGAAAGGGTGCTTCCGACATTAGGCTCGTTGTCCTTATTGTTCCTTAATTCTGCTTCGTCTCTGGCCATTGTGTTGCTTTTTCGGCGCAACACAATGCAACGTGATTGGATTTGTACTTGAATAGGGTCATTTCCAGTGAAATCAACCTCATTTTTAGCAAGGGCATTTCAAATATCCAATCACATCACATCCTGTGGAGAATAATCCAGAACAAGAAGAAAAAAAAAAAGAGGATCTTTTGAATGTTCCCATTTCTACTTTTTCAAAAATACAAATGTCAATATGAAACTATTAATAAAACACTGATGACAAGTAAGGCGTTGGAGAGAGCGCAGAGAGCTCAGAAGGATTTGTGTCAGTAAACGGAAGCCCGCCAGGAGATGAAAGGTCTTCCAGGGCCGTCTCTGAAGCGCACGGGAGAAACGGGCTACCTGGGCGATGTTGGCCTGAGAGGCCAGACGGATCATGATGTCCAGCTTCTCCAGCTTCACATAGATGGGGTCGTTGTACTTGACGAAGAACACCTTCATCTCATGCTTCAGGATTTCTGGGCTAGAGAGAGAGAGAGAGGCAGAGAGAGAGGCAGAGAGAGAGAGAGAGAGGGCGAGAGGCAGAGAGAGAGAGAGACAGACACAGAAACAGAGACAAGCAGAGAGAGAGAGAGAGAGGCAGAGAGAGGCAGAGAGAGAGAGACAGAGAGAGACAGAGAGAGACAGAGAGAGAGACACACAGAGAGAGAGAGAGAGAGAGAGAGAGAGGCAGAGAGAGAGAGAGATAAACATCTAATTAATCCACCTAGAATTCTGTAAAACTGTTACATATTCACAGAAATGCCCCTAATAATGCATGCAGGGCTGAATTAGGCCGATTCCCCCTTCTCCCAATTAAAAAAAGAGCTGTCAATTCTGGGTTCTAAATCTAAACCAGGCTGACCCACACTGCTACCAGCACAAAGCACTGAAAACAAACCAGCTCTGTCCAGAGAAAGACCCTCTGGGACAACTGGCCATGGAATACCAAAGTGTACACAATGTACACAAAATTACACCAGCAACATTTAAAAAACAATTGACTCAACAAACAAAAATGTGTAAATTGATGATTGGCTTTTATTGTCAGAATAAAAGACCCAAACAAAGGCACACAATGACAATGTACAGACTCAGAGACCACAGTCTCGCCATCGAAACAGGCCGCCACAAAAACACCTGTCTGGCTAAAGAGACCCGGCTGTGTGATCACTGCAACCTGGCAGAGGTGGAAACTGAGACCCACTTCCTACTCACCTGCCCCAAGTACCTCCCCATCAGAGATACACATTTCCTCAAATGTTCTGCCCTAATAAATAAATAAATATCAATACCTACTAGACGCAGACAAATAAAAAATAATCCTTGGGGAAGTCACTATTGCAATAGAGATGGCAGCTCAATACATCTCTGCCTGCCATAATTTGAGAGAGGGTGTGGGCTAAATGTGCTGTGTTCTATGCTTATATAATATGTATGTGTATCATATATGAAACAGAAGTTCATTAATCTGCTTGTTAAAAATTACATAATGTAGGGTATATGTGTGTGGGAGGGGGAGGGTTGTTTGTTTATTAAAATGCTGTAATGTGGGGTACATATATGTGGGAGGGGGAGGGTTTCATGTACGTTATTATTTTTATTTTTTGTGTTATTCTCAAATATGTATTTCAATGCTTTTGCAACAAGTTCACTTGTCATGCAAATAAAGCCAATTTAAATTAGAATTTGACAGAGAGAGAGAGAGAGAGCGACAGAGAGAGACAGGCAAGAGGAACTACAGTACGTGCTGCAAGACAACCAACGGTCACACATTGCGAAAGTCTCTTCGCCCGTCCAGATCAATGAGCGGCTGCAGAACGGACAGCTCCTCCCGACGAGCGCATTGATCGGACTGGGAAATAAAACGAGCTCAAAATCAGTTCCGGCGGCTGCCGGAATTCATTCCAACAACAGGGAAGAGACTCTCGCGCGCTACGTGATCGTTTTTTTCCCACTCGCGGGGCTCCCTGCTGCTCTGTTGGGTGCGTCCGCGATTCCGAGACGGAGTTTCCCGGAATCGCCGCCCCCCGAGCGGCGAGATTGAATCCGATCACGTACCGTAGTGCGAACGACGAGAAACTCCGGAGATAAAAACACTTAAATGCCCTTTGTACTCGCATCGATCTCGGTCGCATCGATCGCAGGTGGTAATGTGTGGCTAACCCTGGGCTTCTGTTATCAGCAGCCGCTACCAACCACAGAGACAGACAGGGGCCCTCAAACTGGTCTGCACCACGGAACGGGCTAGCTCAACAAACCCACAGCTACAGCGGCCTTTGAGTACTACGCTTACATCACAGAAATGGGTAGTACATGTATTATTTAACATGGGACATCAAGTGCTAAATGGCCAGCACTTTAGGAATAGGCAGGGGAGGTTATTCAGTGGTAACCCAGGGCCCTAACTTACACCAAGCTCACCATCTCACACAGGGACACAGTCAATGGTGTCCCGCAACAGGACAGTTCAGACCTAGCAAACTCTTAGAGGTATTAATAGAAGTATTATTAGAGTGTTAAGTTTAGTTAGCGAAGATAATTACTCCCAAAACATGAGAAAACTTCTGCTTTTTACAGCATGTAGTACATTATCCCTTTCAACCTGTATTTTAACATGCTTACATTGGCAGTCACATGGCCTTCAAAAAGGACCCCTCGACATTGAAACTCCTACGTTTCCAACTTTTTACATATGCCATTTACTATGTGCATACGCCATTTAGCAGACGCTTTTATCCAAAGCGACTTACAGTAGTGAACGGATACATTTTTATGTCCCAGTCCCAGTCCCAGTGGGAATTGAACCCACAACCTAAGCATTGTCAACGCCACGCTCTACCTACTGAGCCACACAGAAGCATGTATTTTTTTGTGAACATGTTTTTACATTTTGTTACACTGTCCCAATGCAGTGCAGCACTGCTCAGCTTTGAGGGAGCGATGTCGGGGCGAGTGCGCTCCGGTCTCCGGTCTCCGGGTCTTACCGCTTCTGCACGATGAGGTTGATGTTCCTCAGCGCCACGTACTGCAGCTCGGGCTCGGCCGACAGCAGCGTGACCAGGGGCGGGGCCAGCTTCTTCAGCAGCGTGCCGTAGTAGTCCAGGTCCTTGGGCAGCATCTCCATGAACTTCATCAGAACCTTCACCGCCGACAGCACCACCGCAGAGTTAGCGTGGGAGAGACGCGGCGTCACCCGCTCACAGATACTGCAGAGGGAGGGAGAGAGAGAGAGAGAGAGAGAGGGAGAGAGAGAGAGAGAGAGAGAGACAGAGGGACAGAGAGAGAGAGAGAGGGAGAGAGAGAGAGAGAGAGAGAGACACAGAGAGAGAGAGACACAGAGAGAGAGAGAGAGAGAGAGAGAGAGAGAGAGAGAGAGAGAGAGAGGGATAGGGGGGGGGAGAGGAGGGAGAAGGTGGTGGAGGAGAGAAAATTTGGGGGAAGGGAGAGAGAGAGAGAGAGAGAGAGAGGGGGAAGGGGGTTGAGAGGAGGGAAAGGGTGGTGGAGGAGAGAAATGGAGGGGAAGGGAAAAAGGGGTAGGGAGTGGAGAGGAGGGAAAGGGTAGTGGAGGAGAGAAATGGAGGGGAAGGGAGAGAGAGAGAGGGGGAGAGGGGGGAGGAGGGAGAGGGTGGCGGAGGAGAGAAATGGGAAGGGTGAGAGAGAGAGGGGGATAGGGGGGTAGGGGGGTGGAGAGGAGGGAAAGGGTGGGGGGAGAGAGAGAGAGAGAGGGGGTAGGGGTGGAGAGAAAAGGTAAAGAGGAAAGGAGTAAGAGAAAGAGAGATGGAGAAAAGAGGGGTGAGAGAAAAAGAAGGGACAGAGGGCAGGAGTAACAGAAAGAGGGGCGGGTGGAGAGAAAGGAGGGGCGAGAGAAGGGAAGGAAGGAGGGAGTGGAAAGAAAGACGTAAGGAATGTAGAATGAGGACCAAAAAAAAATAATGAGGCATGAGAAACAAGAGAAGGAAGGAGCGGAGGGACAAAGGGAAGGAACGGAGAGAGGGATGCGAGGGCAGACGGACAAAAAGAAAAGAGCAATCAGGTTAGACTGAGCGCAGTGAGACACTCGTGAGGCTCGTGACAAAAAAAAAGGATGATGGCGTCCCCTCTTCACTGGCAACCTGAACAACACTTAACAAAACAGCGCCTGAGCCAGGCATCCCACTCAAATCACATTTATATCTTCCGTTCATTGTCAAGGGCACAGAGGATAACAGCGATTTAAGGGCCTTTGGTGTGCAACGGTCAAGGCCAACTTGAGATACAAGGCTACTACCGCGAGGTGGACAGGCATTTTGAGGCACGTTGCTTCAAAATATTTTACGTCTACAGTGACCGGCTGACTTTCGGTGGCGGAATTAACATACGAACCAGCGGGCTGTCCGATTGGAATCAGCGCAGTGAAAGTGAGCGACGTCCCCCTCACCTCTGGGACTCGCGGTCGTCGCGGGGCGTGTAGTTGGCCAGGCAGTCCAGGATGAAGATCTGGCCCCACTCCGTGCACTCGTTCAGGGCCGTCAGCAGCTTGTTGATGGACTGGGGGTTCAGGTCCAGCAGGTTGCTGTTGGGGTGCGACTCGGCGATCTCGGAGAGGGCCGCCACGGCGTTCGCCACCACCTGGGGGGGCGCAGATTAGAATTGGAATAGAGGGGAAAAGATGGATGCAGGAAGTTCATATAGAGGCGAGTGGAATCGCGTTACGTTTCAGAACTCGTGCTCTGAGGGGTAATGATTTCGGTAAATGACACAGCCCTAGTATACCCCTAAAGGCTAACAGCATTCAATGTCTACTCATGTACACCTTCGTACGAGACTCCTTTGTGCACAACGTTACAGAATAGGTATTGTGACTGGCAGTGACAAATGAGAAAATATTGTAGAAATACACAATTTCTTTAATGCTGCTAGATAAGTGGACATTGCAAGTTTGGTAAATATTAGGATGGGCGTTTGAAATTATTTCACTATTGAGTACTCGCATGAAATAATTACATTTCATGAGCACTTGCCACAAAATCTAATCAGAGAATATCCCATGCGTGCACAACTCAAATTTGAAATGAATTTATTGAACACGAGAAAAGGGCACATTCCTCTTAACCGGGCTACTTTTAGCCTGTTAAATTCAAAAATGAACATAAATCATTTTTTTAAAAACACTTTAAAAAGTTAACATAAGCAACACTTATTTCAATAGCGTTAACTGAATTCTAAGAGCAAGATGCTCCAGCCACAGATATCGCGGCAACGTATTCTTGTAAGAAAACATCTTAACTGAAGATGATTATTATTTATTCTGGTTAAAAAAAAGGCCATATCCACATGCTCAGGGGACATCCCTTCCGTTGATGATAGACCAGCGATGTCTGAAACAGTGGAAACGTTCACTCTCCCACTCCGAACACACAGTCATAAAAACTGTGCTAAAAAATGTATTGTCATGTTTATTAGTACCATTTTTTTTATTATTTATTAACAAAAATTATGAGATGCTTTAATAAATTAACACGATACATCTTTTTAGTTTTTAAAACAGTGCCTGTGGGGGAGGTGGGAGTGACAGTTTCCGCTATCACAGGTCTTAATTATATTAAAGCATTTCACATTTATTATTATTATTATTATTTATTAACAAAAAAACACAAAGAAAAACATGAATGAATAGTTACATCCTCACTGAGAACTCAAGTGCTCGTGCCCATTCCTAGTAAATATGTTTTTAGCGCTGAGGTGGTTCCATCTATTGTGGAAGGCGGTTTGTAAGAATGAGTAATGGACAAGCACAGACACTAGCAAAAGGAAAATGCCAAATGCACAAGTAATAAACCCGAAACCGAACGATTTATAAAGGCACCTCTTTGACCTTTACGTTTGACATTTTAACTTGAGGATCAATAGCAGAAAACAATCTGAAAACACAATTCCCCCCCCCTTCGTTCGGACTTTAAAAAGGAGAACCAGAGGCATGCGCACTTTGCTCGAGTCCCGGGTAAAATAATGATATGAAATACTTTAACCCCGGGGGGCGTCAAACTCAGGTCCTCGAGGAGGCAGCGTCCTTTCAATTAGCAGTCAATTCAGGCCTCGGAAACGAGGTGCGTGTTGACTCTTCAGCCAATCAATGACAAATTAAAACCGCTGAAGTGCAGAGTCACACCATTAATCAGCAGACACCGTGGCCCTCTAGGACTGGAGTCTGACGCTGCGGCTTTAACCTTTTAGACGCCGGCGCAATCCCCGCAGATTACAGGACAACATTAAACGAGCCACGTCCGTTTTCGACAACATTCGGAACAGAATTCTTCCTTCACACGACTGTACGTTTTGTTTAGGGTCACGTCTCGTTGAACGATCACGTTGAATCGGCAGTGTAAGTGTAATGGTTGGGGAACTGGTCTTGTAACTCAGAGGTTGTTGGTTCAATCCCCAGGTGGGACACTGCTGTTGTACCCTTGAGCAAGGTACTTAACCTGAATTGCTTCAGTAAAATATCCAGCTGTATAAATGCCATGTAAAGAAATGTAAAACTGCATAAGTCGCTATGGATAAGAGCGTCTGCTAAATGCCTAAAATGTAAATGTAAAATGTAAGAACTCTGCAGGAGTGTTTTCAAACTTTACCGCCATCAAAGTATGGCCCATGCCTCGTCCGAATGCTGGGGGGAGGGGGAAGGGGGTCTCACCATGGGGTTGGAGTCGGAGATGAGGTCCTTGAGGGTGTCCAGGAAGCCCTGGTCCTCCACCAGCTGGGCGTTGATGTCGTGCAACTTGGCAACGCACACGGCGGCCGTCTTGCGCACGTACGGGTCCTCGTCCTTCAGGCACTTGCGCAGCGGCTCGCACAGGTACTCCGTGATCTTGTCGACGCGGATGCAGCCCATGGTGCGCACGGCCAGCGCCCGGATCAGCGGGTTGGTGTCCTCGCAGTCCTGTCGCCACGGAGAGAGGGCTTCAATGCACTGGCTACAGGGCTACGTCACGCTACATCCGAACACCGAATCCAGTTACCGAATCAAAATTCCAACACCTGACGGGGAGATTCGAACGGCGTGCCCATGAGCTAAACACATGGCAACTCAAATTAGCAATAAAGCCAGGGACAATGTTTATCTAGCCTTAATGTCGCCTGACCTATTGAGGTGTTATGTTTATGACGGTATTTATGTTTGTATTCATATTGTGCACTGTGCACTAATAAATTCTACCATCGGAAGGATTATTATTATTATTTTTTACATTTTTTAAATTATCTGCTTTGTCGAAGCATGCGGGTGTCACGTTAAACTACGCAAAAATTAAGCTTTGGTGAAAACTTGTATTTGGACCGTTATACCAATAAAGGTTTGCTCCGGCGAACTAGCATTTCTCGCGCTTTGCAACAAAAGCAAGATGACTTTTCTGGGGAAATATTGAAGAGATTTTAAACGAACAATAGAAATCATTTTCCATCTCATTTTTGTACCCAGCAATTTCCCCTTTGGCCCAACCCTTTTGTGTTGCCTGTCTTGGAAAAAAACATAAACTCAATAAAATATTGATCTTTTTTTTTTTTTTTACTAACAATAGGAAACAAGTTGAATCTATTTGGATTCTTTCATGTTTGGGCATTGCGTTATTTTATTTTCTCTGTACCATCTTGTCTTGTTGGCTCTCTCATATGGATCCTATAATGTCTGTTCATGTGATATCTGCAGAGCTGACATCTTTTTTGTTTCAGATTTTATCCCATTTTTTCTCCCAATTTAGTAGCCAATGACACCCGCTATCTTTTTTTATGTCAATCCCCCCCCTAGTAATGTGAGTTCGCTGCCGTAGTCCTGCGACCGGTAGTGACGAAGGCAAAGTAACGTCTCCTCCGAGACGGCACTCGCCAGGCCTTCGACCGTAACCCGGTACTACAGGGCCACTGTTATGTGCAGCAAACGTCCTGTCGGCTTCCCTCCCCCCTCCCTGGGGCAGACAGCCAATCGCTGCCCCCTGGTGGCGCTCCCGGCCAGAGCAGACTCTGGCGAGACGGGGAATCGAACCCCGGTCTCCGTGGCCAGTGTTGAACGTTGTAACCACTGGACCATGCGGGAGGCCCCAGAGCTGACATCTTAAGTGCTAATAGGGGAACGGTGTAACAAGCCGGGAGTGTGGCCGCGAGGATCACTACCGCCGATACCGGTGTGAGTCAGCATCAACCCCCCTGCACCGCGCAATCAGCCCTGTGTCACACGCCACTGCTCCACAACTGGACTTAGAATGATGGTTCCCATGACGTGGGTTCTAGAGATAAGCCCTTAACTCCCAAATGGCTGTTACAGAGACAGGGGGGAAATTAATGTCTGCGTCGTGCATTGTGCAAATGTGATTAATGTTAATTGCATGCTCTTATCTTCTCATCCCCAAGCGGCGCCAGAGGAGGGCAGAACTGTGAGCTTCACGACCGGCCTCGGGGTACAGTAGCGACATACAACCTAATTAGTGTTTAATCGCTCTTAATATACAAACCCGGTGGAAGGCACGTGCCTTAGAAAGGTTTCCCCTAGAGCTGTAGGTAAATTAGGAAGCTTCAGAGGGCTCTGGCCTCGCTAGCTAAATAGCCAGGGTGTCATCAAGGGTTCCAGCAAGCCAGCCAGTCTTCATTTCAAATCATCTTTGATCATACAACGTTTAGGAGCCATTTGAACCTCCACTAATGACATGGCACAACTAGGCTTTGGTCGCACATCTGCTAATTATATAATTCAATCTTAATTAAATTAATTAGGAGACCATAATCTTTTAATTAAATCACATTGAGAAGCACTACATTTCTAAACACCGCCATATCGTACCCACATAGGACAACGTGCATAGCAGCCTTGACACATTGCAACTCCAAAGGCATCCTTTTCCCAGGCAGGAAGTAGCCCTGGAGTGACAATGGCGGGGGCCTGCCCCCTACCTTCACAAAGGTGTTGACGGCCATGATGGCCATGTCTGGCTGGCTCTTGGCGTAGTTCATCAGGTACAGGTACACCAGCTTCTTCAGCTCCAGGTTGTCCGTCTGCATGCAGTTCACCACGTCTGGAAACAGGGCGCTGTGGGACAGAGAGCAACAACGCAGGTTCTGTAGACCGGGGGTGGGCAACTCCGGTCTTGGAGGGCCGGGGTGTATGCAGGTTTTTGTTTCTACCAATCACCCCTGTGGCTCAATTAGCAAATTAGTTGGATACGCCAATGCTGGTTCACTTGTAGATTAGACCACAGTAACATGTTTCATACAGGAACGGAAGAACAGTCTTCAGCTGTCGTTCATGGGCTTATCGAGAAATGTCGCTAAAATGCCAGATCACGTAAATGATGTGGCTAATTAAATCATTAAGAGCAGAAGTTGGCATGGAATCCAGACACGGATACGGCCCTCCTTGCCCACCCCTGCTGTAGACTCATTCGGCTGCGTGACTTAACACCTTTGAAGCCGGAACATTCACCACTTTGATGCGCCTGAAGTGACCAAGGACAATAATGTGGCGATGGCATTCTGCACTGTACTACAGCACCGCGAGAGCCTGTTACCATCCGGAAACCTCCTGTCCTTAAGGAGCTGAGAGGAAGGGAGGAATGCAGGAGCAGGGTATCTGGGGAGTCTATAAAAATCTGTGGCGATAAGGGAATACTGAAATAATTATGTCACAACAGAGGCGACTCATTAGTGAAGCTCATAAGCAGTGTCATTAGCATGAAGCGTCAATTTTCCCAAAATGAACAGGCAGGACTCGCAGCAGCAGCTCCCAGAAGAGAAAGCGCATCGTGATCAATCAAAATACACGGATATTGAGCCAAAACAGCGAACAGCAATCCCTCACAAATCTGAAACCGTAGGGAGATAGGTAAATAGTTAAGATAATGGAAACCAACTGAAGTAACATCAGTCAAAGCAACGTTTAGTAAAGCTCTTCGAGATGCACTTAACATTACATGCATTTATCAACGCAGACATTGTTTTTAACGCTTCGACACAACACTCCTTAACAGCACTCTGTTGGTCTAGAGTGCAAAGACCCACTGGTTAGTTTTTCAAACCAGAGATTTACACAGGGGGAAATAAATAAAATAAATAAAACTTGGCCTTCTTTCACAAACTTGCTACAGAAAATGGAAGACCCTGGTTCTGTGCTAAGACAAACTGTGTAAGCACCGTCTAATTCAGCAATTCATCCTGTGCCCCAAGCACCACTTTCCTTGCCGACAGGACACAATTGCAACCGCCGACTTTTGGATGTCATCACAGCGCTCCCTCCTAAACTGAAATCACGATAATGCTCAATCCTTTATCACTCCTACTCCCAGAAGAAAAATGATCGATCATTTTTAGTTCGGTTTCTACCCGAACCGAGAGCGTAATTTGTTTTCTCGCTATAATTAAATTATATTCCCCACCAGGTTAATGAAGTTGACGTTAATGACGTTACAAGCTAACGGAGCTGCGGAATTGAGTGGGGGGAGATGAATGCGGGCTAGTCCTGACTGCAGACGCTCAATCTCTATTAGAGCGACTGGACAGCTTCGCTAACTTTCCTGGCCTGGGCTTCCTGCAATCGGATTTGTGCCGGCACATTTCTGATGGTGGATTGGATCCGTCTTAGGAGGTTTATCATTTCACGCATGCACGCAAAAGCACATGCCGGGAAGTTGGGCAGAGGTCAACCACATCGCAGTGAGAAGTCAAAAAGGCTCAGAGTTACGAGGCCGACCAGTGAGGCCCAGTGTAGGTCAGATGTGTGAAAGGCCACCGTTTGCTCGTTGACCACCTCCCCGCATCTCCATCCATCCCTCCACCTCCGTGGCAGCTCACCTCACATCCTTCCCCACGGTCATGGAGGCGATGACCTTCTTCACGGCCTCCTTCTTCTTCTCCTTCTTGTCGCTGTTCAGCTCCGCCTTCAGCTCGAATATCTCCCCTGCCAAAGACAAGCCCAGGCTGTGAGACTCCGATCCGGAGAGCGGCTGGGTTCCGTCCGCCGAGTTTCATATGCAAATCGGCTTGATTTTCATTTTAAATGCGTGCCAGTGTGGTGCTGTTCTCCATGAGCGGAGTCAACAACAACAACAACAACAAAAAAAACTTAAGGAAGGAATCAGTGTACCTCATTTTGTGGATCTGTCAGGGTTTGGGTGAAACTGAGCTTGCTCAAGTGGGGAAAATATAAATATTTATCCAAATGTGGATGTGCGTGGGCTTTCGCCACTTTAGCCTGTGGCACATCCATCCATCTTTCACAAGCAAGCCCACAGGCAGACATACAAAACACACACACGCAAACACAACACACACACACACACACACACACACACACACACACACACCACCCTGCCATGCTCAAAATGAAATGGCGCCAACGTGTCGACGGAACATGTCAGATATCATCCCACGTAAGCAAACAAATACATCATGTGACAACTCCTAAATGAGCACAGACGTTGTTCGTTTTCTGCTCTACGAGGGGAGTTTGAATAAGTGTGCCTTATGGCCAAAGGAACAGCCGGCCGGATTAAAAGAGACAAAGCCCTGTAAGCTCATTAAGTGAACTGCCGTTCTGCTCGTGCGCCATCTTCACCTGCCACAGGTGAATTACAGTGAGTGAAAGGGAGTCGGGGCAACACCCACTCCAACCCAGCAAACTGGATTAGTGAGTAACATCCGACGACCCTGATCTTGCCAGGGAGCCCCCCTGCTTGCTTTCGAACAAAATATGTTTTTCTTCACTGCAGTGCAACAAGCCCACTTATGGTAGGTGTCCGGATGTGCATTAAATATGAATTTATCGTGCCATTTGTTTGGCTTAAGACCTTGAGATTCAAACACAGGAAACAGTGTTGAATATCCAAAAGAGAACAAACCGTTTATATTGTTAAAAATAGGTTGTAAAAAAGATGCTATATCTCAATGGGATTTCATGGTACAGTTTACAGTTACATATATCTATATATACATGCATATTAAGTATGAAAACAACAACTGGGGAAAGGGTTGGGTTTCACATTAACTTTTCAAAACAATGTTGTCCTTGAACTTCAAGCTCAGTGTAAACTTAAGCAGCTCTATTTTATTAATAGCTTATAGCTTTTAATAGCTTAAAATCTCAAACACTAGCTCAAATCCCGAAAGAACATGCCCCAAAACAAACAAATTAAAATAACTACAGTAAGTAGTTAGTAGTAGTAGTAGCTATGTGCCATTCTGCTGATACTATGCACCAGACCTTTCTTGGTAGTGGTGAAGTATTTGGAGTCCGTCATCTTGGCTGCGAGGGGTCAGTTCTGCAAGCAAGACAAAAAAAAGAAGAGGGCAACAAAGTTACAAAAACCCGAGGCACATTCTGAGAAGAGGGAGAGTGAATTCTGCTGACGAGACAGAAAATTATAGCAGTGCGGGTCAGGAAAGAGAGGAAATGTGTCCCCATCACTTGGAAGAACCTGCTGTTTACCAAGAGATAACGGCGAAAAAAAGACACACAGCAAAAAGGCATCAAACAACTAAAGGGAGAGAAAAGTCCCTTAGCTAGCACATGCCCCGGCAAAGAGCCTGACTCGACCACTCCGCCTAACCTCTGCCCCCAGCCCTGCGGTGGGAAAGCACGGACAATTTCCTGTTGTTGAATTCCTGCGCTTGATCCATCACCTCTTGCATAAGGTCTTCCCATTTCCAGAGCACAGACACGGGATGGGAATAGACACAGTGGGCAGATTTGGCTCGGAGAGCATCTTGAGGAAATGTCCACAGGGACGCACGTGCGCATGGGAGATCGCCGTAACCGACATCACGTGGCAACGACAAGGACAGAAGAGACAGGCAAAATCCCCTTTTCCAGAGTGACATATGGGTTTGCTCTTCTGATGGTTCCACAACATTAAAAACTCATTTGCTGCACTGTTTCCCAGACGACACCTCGCTAATGGGAGAATGGTATTCTGAGCTGCCGTTATGAGCTCCTACTGAGATTACGGTCACAAACCCGCTAATATTCCTTCAGTGCACCCCCTTATCCAGGACCCTACCGAACTGCTGTCATTCAAATCCAGTATGTCCAACTTACTGAACATTGTTGGCGAAAATTCATCACGATTATATGAAACCTCAACTGCACTTCCCAGGCTGGAAAACATTAACAGGTAGCCTGTGCACTGGGAGTATCCTTTTCAAATAAAGATGCAGTCAATATCATTGTGCAGTAAACACTGGCATCTTACGATGTTCTTTATTTGGGTAGCACGTTGCTTAGTGCACATTGAAAAAAACTCCAGAGTACATTAACTGCCTAACAGGGAATCCAGAACAGCACATGAAAATAATAAAAAGGGAAGGGAAATTGTCTATGCTGCAACAATCCGGTTTGATAAGTTTTTGTTAGTGTCCCAACAGCATTTTGAGGATCAGTCCCGCAATCTCCTCCCTTGTGTCAACTATACGCTTATGGTCAGACTGCCACATCGATTCACTGCGCCATTTAACTGGTTCTTTACTTTTCTGACAGGTATACTGCAGCATCACAAATCCCACGATTTGTGCCGGTTCATAACCCGGGTGATTTACAGACAAGGGCATACTTGGGGAACCTGTAGCCCAACACTGAATGCAATCATACACCTACAACATTTCACATTTGCCTTTGTATCCGTTTATTTTAACGGACATACTTTTAACACACATACGTAAAAGACAGAACAGTCTACTTCAAAATGCTTACATTACAGCAACATTACATTATACGTTCAGACCAACATGAACAAGCTTATTTACATATTGGCTGGGTAATGGGATTACAACTAATTTTTGTCAGGCCTCACTTGTGTCCAAATATCTCAACTGGTTAGCCAAGTAACGTTATCAGAGATCCATTTATTTGACGGCTCTCAAAATAGTAATATTTACGCCCGTGCTCAACCGCTTAATGGTGGTTTTACCAAACAAGCAACGTTTGACACCAATTTAACAGCAATAAGCAGCTGCTTGGAATTAACTATTTAGCCAATTGTAATAGATGTCGAACGTTAATATTTAACGTAGCAACGTCATTTAGCTAGACTTATAAAACAAATTGAGCTAGCCAGAAGAAAAAAATGGTATGTTGTGCTCGCCTAAACTTTTACAACTAGTAACGTTGGCCAGCAAGCTTGGGCCAAACACAATCCGTCTATTCGACAGTATCAATGACAGTTAGCGTTAGCCGGCTAACGTTAGCTACGCTGGGTGGGTAGCTAGATAGCTGCTTAGACCTAGATAACCGTCACAGGTTAACGCTAGCAACCGTTAAACGAGTCCCAATTAATAGTTACCAATAAAATAGCCAACTAGCGACCAACAGCCTTGTGTCAATAACGTCGTTAATAAACAAATATGACAATTAGCGGGCAAACCTGGCACGGGCGCATTTTACCCCATAAACCAGAGTTTAATTTCAAGGTCTAACAAACAGAACCGTCTCCAGCTAAGGTTGTGTGTATTGAGATCGAAGTACAGCTGCCATAACCATCGTCGTTTCGCTACTGTACTGTAAAAAACACTAGCTAGTTAGCTAGCCAACGTTAGTTGGTACGTTCACAACTGATGACTCGACATTCGCTTCCTAGCTGCCAGTGTTTACAAGTTAATACATTTACCACAGTACATTTAGCTTGATTTAGCATTTAGCCATGTAGTACCCAACAGCCAATTCCAAGAAAGAAAGAAACATGGTGTATATCTAGATACCGTTGGGTAGCTGCTAACGTTAGCGAACAAAAACCGCGTTAGCTATCAGCTAGCTAGCGTTCAAATGAATACCAAACTAGCTAGTTAGCTCATAATTGCATATACGTTAACGCTAAAGCAGCCCTATGTTGTTACTGTAGCTAGCTGGATAACTAACTAGGAATACAGCGAAACGTACACCTACATGGACTCAGAAATGAATGAACCTCCAGTTCAAATGAAGGCAGAGTAGGTAAGCACACCTGACGCCAGTCCGCTAGTATTAAATAACGAATTAAAAAGCGAATTAGTTCCCCGGGAGCAAACGTTAGCTTTTCCAAGACGTGACCTTCTCCATCGAATCTAACACGCAAGTTAGCGCTAGCAAAGCAATGAAAGAAAATTAAAACAAAGAGCACATTGACCAAACCGCATTTCCTTCAAGAAGTGAAATGTAACAACGATCATTTAAGCCTTTACACCCAACCTATTAATTCATACAAGATTAAACGTGAATAAGAAAATCACCAGCAATACCGTTTCGGTGAAGTATGGACGGGAGTCGCTACGGCCTTCGTTCCCTCCCACCTCAGACATACGATCATATGCTCCTAACTTCCGGCTACACAGCTTCCGCAACCAGCGAGGCAGCAGAAATGTTCATTTAAATTAAACATTTATTTGCGCAGTGGTGACCTTACCTTCCTCGTGTGTGGAGATCTGTGAGACTCGCTGTCCCGGTAAGCAGCTAACGTTAATGAGCGTGTAGGTTGGAATTGGTACAGTTGGCTCGGAGCTCGCGTCATGTGCCGGTTCGTTACGGTGCACCTCCTTACGCACTGCCGTAACACAAAATAGTTTCTCTTCCGGCCCGTTAGCACTTGGGCAGACACCTGTAACTTTACTTGTACCTTTTCGGTGATCGCCGGAATATGTTCTCCACTTGTCGTTCCTTACGTTATACTTGAGGTAAACGTCACTTGAAAATAACATATAATTTGTGTATAACGTTATATAAATGGAATATATATTGAATAACTAGTGCCATCCTTTAATAAAAGAGAATGTGTGAAAAATACTTTTTTTCCCAAGCGTGTTGAAACTTGTCCAACTTGTAAGGCAATTTTTATTGGATTTATTTTGAAGACTTTTAAAAATTCCATGATTCAGCAACACAGAAGCCACCCCAATGTCCACTCACGTCTTCTATGTGGAGAAAATGACCTTTTGTGAATAAGTAAATATCGGTATAAGTTATTACAGAAAATGATGTCTTCAACACAGAGAATGAGGGGAAAACATTTATTTCAAGGACAAAAGAAACAGCAATAGACTTTCAAGGACGTCTCAGTTTTTCCATATTGCTATTTAATACAGATAAATTATACATTGTCAGCACACCCTGGAAGATAGACTGCCCATGCTGTGCAGTGTGGTTAACATCAGCGAACACATACATCAAAAATA
Source organism: Aldrovandia affinis (assembly GCA_029706075.1). Classification (NCBI taxonomy): domain Eukaryota; kingdom Metazoa; phylum Chordata; class Actinopteri; order Notacanthiformes; family Halosauridae; genus Aldrovandia; species Aldrovandia affinis. The sequence goes on from JAINUG010000237.1 coordinate 939,191, forward strand.
ATGTCAAAGTCAAATGGACACACACATTTTGAGCATTCTGAGATTACTTCCATTACCGTCACAACGACATGATCTAAATGGCAATTTTGTATAATACCAGGGAAACAGAGAACAAGATCATACCATCATAAACAGAGAGCAACAAGGCGCTCAATGTAAAATTGACATTACCATGTATCGGTCTGGTCTTCTTTCATTGAAAGGTACATTTTAGTGTTAAAACTGTTTTTCGAGACCACACGACCAGCAATACCATACATGCTGTACATTCCAAATGATAACAATTCAAAAACTGAATTTAAGAATCCAATACATCGATTAAAACAAATGAAAAATGATTAAAAGTTAAAATGAAAAGTGTTAAAGTTGGAAGACAGCTGAGCTATTCTTCTGTGGGTTTCAGTACAGACAGAGTGGAGGACACCCTTAACTGCCAACGTGTAACAAAAAGATAGGGCCCATCTATGAGGAAGGCCAAGGTTGACTGACATTTAAAAAAACTGGAAGGTTCATATCTCAATGGGACAGTGTTACTGTACCCTTGAGCTGTTTAAATTGATAACGCAAAAATATAAGCCGCGTAAACCACCCAGGATAAGGGTGTGTACTAAGCAAATAAATAATTTAATAAGACCTGGATATTTAGGCTACAAGTTTTGCTTGAACAACACAAGCAGGAACCAATACGGGCTTGTACGTCCTGGTGACACAGCGCCATCTAGTGGAAGGGTTTGTGTATATTGTACTGAGACGTGTATGGACATTCACTTCAAATGTATACAATACACATTGCTAGAAAAGCCTTCAAGCCAGAAGAAACAGAAGTGAGCGTAACACCTCAAGAGTTTAGTGTACCAATATCAAAAATGGAATACAGTTGCAGTCTTATCCAATGGAGTGTCTATGTTCCTTGAACCTTACCCAAAAAAAAAAAAAAAAAAAAAAAAATGCAAGACAGGATTTCACTGTAGACATTAGGACAGGCCTTCTAAATAGGTTACCAACCGCTCCACGGTACAAACGGAAACAAAGAGCATTTATCCACATTCATTCAAAACCCTTCTGCCCACTTTAATTACATTTCCATGCGCTTTAACTCTGAGCCACAGCAGTCACGCACCACCAATTACACTTCAAAATGTATAAATAAATAAATAAATCCATCTACATTGCCTTCTATTCCAATAAACATTCTCCACACATTAGAAAACACATTGATCCCATTCACTCAATAGGCATTCAATTAGAGAACAAAACCCTGAAGTGCTTTTTAACTCCACTGGAACCAGACACAGGTGGGATACCTTTGAAAGAGTTGTGGTGACAGACTCCTCCAATACTCACAGCCCCCTTGTTAAACCAGGTTTCCACAAACTGTCTTTCTCCATGAAGGTGCCCACATCCCTTTTGAAGCCTAGCCCTTTTCAAGCTACAGACATTGTGATGAAAGCTTGGTCAATCGGGATAGCTGTAACAACTCACAATGACATTTTTTGCATCAGAACATGATACCTAATGCATATGATGCCTAATACCCATCTAATCATGAGGTCCATGTATCCATTATTAGTTTACTCTACCAGCAGCAGAACACAGGGGGTACGTAGTGCGCCTCTAACATTTCCACAGACCAACAGGGGACAATTTCAAGACCAAGGTGGAATCCCTTCCTTTTCAAAAATCTGTAATTTGACAGTAAGAATAAAAACTTCCCCCAAATTTCCCCCTACAGCCACTAGGTGTCAGTGTGGAGCCTCAGTTGTTAGTCCTCACTGCAGCGCTGTCATACGTTGCACACAAGATCACAGCTATAGACAGTGATGTGGTTTTAATTCAGTTACGTTTTTTGTACATTGTGAGACTTATTGCCAGACCGTGAACTGACTGGTGTGTTTTTCTCATTCTGACCTCAACTGTTGACATCTTGTGTCGCTTATTCACCGTATGTAATATCCATAACAGTGCGTTAGTGATGCTTGGGTACATTCCATATGCCCTGGGACAGTAACAGCATTCCACCCATTGGAGATGCTTCTGGTGGTGATCTGGTGGCGATGACAGTACAGCCTGGACGCATTCTGATTGAATTGAATCATAATTGTGCTTGCAAATATGTATTCTTGCATGCAAGCATTTGTCATGTGGGATAGCCATTCTGGGCATAGTTACATTCACTTTCAAGGCTCAGATACCACTCTGTGCTGTGCCGCAAGAGTTGTCCAATTTTGTGAGCATTTGGAGCACACCGACATTCACATACACCCACCCACTCACCCACCTACGCACACTCTTTAAGGCAAAGGGAATAGTCAAGGCAACTCAACAGCAGTATTGCATAGCTAAGGCAGCGTTAACACACTGACGCCTACAGCAAATATACACACATTTTATATATCAAGGTATATACACAATATTGTCGAATGTGTTCATTTCCCTGGTGAGAACAGCAGCAGATAACTCTTAACAGTAAGGTGTGTTCAGGAAAGCTCCAAAAGCAATCGGATTGCTGGAAGAACGTCTTTCAGTGTTTGGAGACGGTGAAAACTCTTTCTTTTTCCTTCCTCGCGGATCACTCACCTCAGGAAACTTACATTTAAAACAGAGACAATCATAAATGAAATGTTTAAAAATTAAATTAAATCATAAAATTACTGTAAAAGCTTTCTTAACGGTAACACCCACACAATAACGCGAAACGTTTCTCACGGACGGCCACACCGGGCGACCGCGGAACATGATGTGCAATTGACGTCAGACATGAAAAGACCTCGATGTTCCTGAACCGGGGATGAGGGGCCGTCGAAGGAGCTCGGGGTAGGCGCAGTGACACCACGGGCAGCGGTACATGTAGCGTTTAATCGATTCGCTCTCTGCGACAGCCTAGTGTCAAATGAAATACAGTTTCAAGAGCGCAGAGTCTGTGCGATAAACACGGCGTGCAGGCTGCCTGGAGCGGAGCGGCGCGGCAGAACGGGCATATCGAGCGACAGAACGAGGCGCCTCGACGCATTTCTTTTCCCTCGACAGCTGATACACTTCCACACTTTTTTCCTCTCCTTCCGCCATCAAGCCTGGTCGACTCGTCCGACGGGGTGATCGGAGCGTACAACGATGGAAGTGTTACCGCGACGATGGGGAAGAGGCAGACCGCAGCCACGTGTGGTCACGAGATCAGCCGTGCCAATATAGAGAGGGTAGAGCCATCTGCCGTTTGTGCATTTTGCACTCCCCCTCCCCTCCCCCTTCCCCTCCATCCTCAGAGTCAGAGCTCCAGGGGCTTCCTGGTTCCTCAAGCCCTTCAGTAGTGTTAGAGACGTCCTCCTATGTACAGGGGTCCTCCTATGTTCCATGAGAACAGTTTGCATTCAAGACAATGGAAGTCAAGCATTGCTTGGATTGTGGCCCTCGTTGGTTAGCAACCCCCACCCATTAAACACAAGAAAAAAATCCCTCCATTTATGTCTCCATAAAATCCCTCCATTGTCCACAATATGAACAGCACGATTCAGTCCTTTGGTAATAAATAAATCGGGCCTGGAATGCTAAGTGGAACCGGATGGGATTTGCCATCGATGACAAACCTGGAGCCCTGGAGGGGGCGTTCCGCTCCACATCTGCATCGCCGGGGAGGCTGCATCTGCTCCAGCCCCTCAGCTCCTCTCATAGCCGACCGCAGTGACTAATTCCTGAGGTCATCTCAACCTCTCTCTGCACTCCAGTCCAACTACCGTCATCCCTCATCTCCCCCTTCCCCGCCGCACAACAGAAGAGAAAGAACCAAAAGCAACCCAAGAGGAATCGGTGGAGGTAGGTAGCGATAAGCCCCCCCCATGATAATAGTAGCGGCTCATCGTGATCACGAGACGCCATCGCCGATTTCGTCGGCGGTTCCTGCTACATCCAGGCCTCGTCGTCCTGGCTCCCGGACTCCACGGAGGAGGAGCAGTCCCTCCGGCCCAAGGGGGAGACCCGAACCTGGGGGTCGATCAGATCGGCCAAGGCCTGGTGCAGGGCCTTCCGCGACTGGGGGTGCCCGTTGACCCGGGAGATGTGGGGGAGTGGGGCGGGGTGTGGAAGGGGGAGAGGCCTGTGCGCTGCTGCTGCTGCTCCTTGTAGCCGACGGGCGTGGGGATGCGGGAGGGGCTGTCCTCTGGCCGGTTGTCGGTTCGAGGCCGGATCCTGGGCCTCAGCTTCAGCTTGTAGATGGAGGGCACCCGGTCCGGCTTCTTCACGCCCTTCTTGGGGCGCAGGACCACCCCCGCGTCCCCATTGGCCGGCGGGGGCGAGTCCTCGGAGTGCGGCTCGCTCAGGCTGATGCACATGGACGAGCTCTCGCTGGACGAGTCCTGGAACGAGCCGTCCTGGGACGGCGGCAGGAGCACGGGCGACGGGCACTCTTCGGGGGGCGGGAGGTCGTCGTCGCGGTCGTCCGCATCGAAGGAGAAGCCCGGATGGAGGTCCGGGTGTTCTCCCCCCTCCTTGTCCCGCCTGGTCCAGTCCAGCCGTCCCTGCCTGCCGTCCACCTGCGCCCCCGTGTTCTGGTTGAGCAGGGGCTGGGGGATGGACTCCAGCCCGTAGGCGACACCGCCGATGTCCCCAGAGCGCAGGGCGGGCTGCGTGAAGCCGTGCGACCGCGAGGCGGCCAGCTCTCCCAGGAACTCGACGCCGTCCTCCAGGGAGCCAGAGAGAGTGGGAAGCGTCCCGTGCCGGGGCCCGCGGCACCCCCAGCCCTCCGGGTCCAGGCGGGGGCCGTTGTGGGTGCGGATGTGGTTCGGCGAATCCACCAGAGTCGCGGCGTTCTCCAGCGGACAGGGCAGCGGGCTGACGGGGGCCCTTTTGGACTCGCGGAGGTCGGGCAGCGGCGTCCCCATCTTGCCCCCCACGTTGAGGGAGGACGTGGAGGAGCTGGAGGAGGAGTAGGCGGAGTCCGTGACATTGGGGTCCACTGGTGTGGGTGGCGGGAGGGCTCCCAAACCCGGCTGCTGGTGATGATGAGCGACGGGCAGCTGCAGGGTCTCCGGCTCCCTGCCCCCGCCCCCCCTGCTGGAGTCCGCCCCCGTGGCCAGCTGGGTGTTGGCCAGGAACTCGGCCTCGAAGGTGCGGTACAGATCCTGCTCCTTCTGGGGGTCCAGACTGGGCAGGAGCCTCTCGGGGGGCGCGCCCCCCCTTCCCATTCGGCCGTGACCGGAGGTTCGCAAGCCGCGGGACGCCCGCGGGGAGCGGGGGGCGTGGTGGTGGGCCGAACGGGGGGAGGAGTGAGGGGAGCGCCGGCCCGTTTGGGACACCGGGGGCAGCAGACGGCTCTTGCCTGTCGATGGCGAGCGGGGCGGTGGTGGTCGGGGGGAAGCCCCGGTTTTCTTAGCAGGGCTGCTGGGGCCCCCTTTGGCCGGCGAGTGGGAGGAGGCCGTCTGTCTCCTGGAAAACCCCCCGGCGCTGAATCTGGGGGAGGCCGTGGGCGCCTGTTTGGCCCGATGGTCCTCGCCCCTGTCGTTGTGGAAGGGCTGGGGCTCCCGAATCTGGGGCCCCGGGCCGGCGTCGACTCGGCTGCTCAGCTTGCCCTGGCTGTGCGATCGCGGGGCCTGGAGCCTGCGGGGCCCCTCGGGGCCCACGGAGCGGCCCCGGTCAGACCTGGCGGACCTAGACCCCTCGGGGGCACCCTGGGGCGGGCTGGGCTTCAGGGCGGCGGGGGCCGGGCGCTCGCGGGAGTGGCTGCGCGCCCGGGGCTGCAGGAGGCGCAGGGCGGTGATCTGGGCCCCCTCCTTGGGCCTCTCGATCACGTGCCTTCCCTCCCTGCGGTTCACCAGCAGCACCACCTCCTCGCCCGGGCGTCGAGGGCCCCCCAGAGAAGCCCTTCCGCCGCCCGTCCCCCCGCACCCGCCCCCTCCACCTTTAGAGGAGCACGTGGAGGAGTCGCTGCCCCCTGACAGCCGGCGGGTTGCCGGTGGAAACGTGTCTTTGTTCCTGCAAGAGAGAGACAGAGACAGACAGACATAGAGACAGGGAGGGGACAGAAAAAAAACTGTCAGCAATGATCACCCGCATCCGGCCCTCACCAAACATCCCCCCCCACCCCCAAAGCACAAGAACAAGATGTCCACTGTTGACTGGAGCTGAAAACCCCGCCCTGCTCAACCACACAGCCAAAATGACTTCCGATCCCTAGAGGTAACCTTTGACCTATGTCCCTCGACAGACGATGGAGAACTATTCCTACTCCCACTCATGCAGTGATAGAAACCCACACCAGTGTTCATCATTGCTGTCTTCAGACATAGCCTGATCCCCAGAACCTGCATTTCACGTCGCCTTTGACCTATGACCAGCACCCACGTGACGCTGCGCCCAGGGTCTTCCCTGTAAGCCTGCAGAAAATGGATTCCGCTGCGATCGACCCAGTTACACGTCACACATGCACAGAGCGCCCAGAGGCTGGTCCGGGGCAGGGGATTATGAAGGTCAAAGGGCGAGTGAGGTGCAGGATTACAGCCGCAGGTTTACCTCCCTTACCTGCCCCTGCAGGCCCACCTCACTCCCCCACTCCACCCGTCAGGACACACTGCCAGCGATCAGCCCTGGGACCGCGATCAGAACGCCATCGCCAGGACGTGCGGGGAACATAGGTCAAAGGTTACCTCTAGGGATCGGAAGTAATTTGACTGTGTGGTTGAGCAGGGTGGGGTTTTCAGCTCCAGTCAACAGTGGATATCTTGTTGTTCTTGGGAGGAGATCTTTTCAACGGGGGAAAGAGTCACGGGTGCAGCTGTCAGAGTGGCCAGATTAGCCTCCTGGCTGCATCGGCGCGAGGGGGGGTTAGACCTCCCGATTAGCTGTTCGTTAATCACCGCTCACCTTGCGTGGGGGAGGAGGGGAGGGGGCGGGAGAAAGGGTTAACGGCAGCGAGGCCGACGCCCTGACGTGCCGTCTGAGCCTATTAATGACTCCGGAAGCTGAGCCACACTCTGGCCCAGTGCCAGTGAAAATGAGTCGGCCACTCTTTCATTGTCTGAGACAATAGTGTTTCCAAACGCCGGCGGGCGGGCTGGTATGAGCAACCCAGCGCTCGGCGAGGCTCGTTGCACTTAGGAAAACTTTTCTACTTCCCCCTGCCCCCCTCTCTTTTTATGACAACGGAGCTATAAAACACTGCCTCAGGGATTTATATAAAAGCCACTGAAATAATAGAGAGAGGACAAATAGAAAAACGCAAAAGGAATGCGTGTTTTCCTGTGGGCCCTCTGGTCTAATTCTATCCATCAGTTCAGCGCGCCACAAAAGACACAATAACAGCAGCGCTAAAAGCCACTCAGGCTCACTCATTAGTGTAATTAACCGTCTGATCGGGCAGCGGCTCCGTGAGGGAAAAAAACGGGGAGGGTGAGCCGGCACCGGCTCCTTCCGTCAGGGTGAGGTTCTATGGCCGTGCCACCAGGGGGCAGTGTGAGCACCGGGCAGACTTATGGATGTGCTGGCAATGTCACCTGGGATTAGGGAAAGCTGACTGCTCTAATCTGCCTGTGTCTGTGTGCGTCTGTGTGTGTGAGTGAGTGAGCGTGTGAGTGAGTGTGTGTGTGAGTGTGAGTGTGTGTGTGCCTGAGTGAGTGAGTGAGTGAGTGAATGTATCAGTGTGTGCGTGAGTGTGTGTGTGAGTGCGTGTGTGAGTGAGCGAATGTGTGCGTGAGTGCATGTGTGAGTGAGTGTGAGAGTGAGTGAGGGAGGGAGGGAGTGAAAGGGGGTGATGGCACCCTGCTGGAGATCATTAGTACTGCATACTGATGGGTCCATTCACAGAAAGGACACAGGGCATGCGATGTGGCTTTGCCAAGGGCTATCGTATCTGGAGCAAGGGGAGGGGCTTGTCCGTGTGTTCAGTGTAGGTACAGCACATAAGGCCCTGTGCTAATCTGTGGTACAACTACACCAAGAGGAACACTGTACTCTAATACTAGTCACGTCTTTATAAGGGGGAAAAAAACAACCTAGCAATTTAATTTGCACTAAAAGCATTATCCTGTGGGTTGACGAAGCGGTCAGCTTACACAGACAAAGGCACTCTGTCTCACTCACACACACTCACACACTGGGGTGAGTGACAATTACATTTCAATTTAGTCAATTCTATAAATGTCCTGAACTGACTGAACTGAAATTGACCCCAACCCTGACATACACACACGCACAAACATGCACGCACAAACATGCACACACACACACACACACACAAACACACACACACACACAAACATGCACACACACACAAACAAACACACACACACACACACACACACACACAAACACACGCACATATACAGACACACACACACACCTGAGAGGGGTGACATGGCGTGGATCAGAGTGGTCCCGGGGCGGGCGGGGCAGCAGGGCGTGGCCGCGGCCAACGTTGGCGTCCAGTTCCACGGGGCCGGAGGGCCGATGGGGGCGGCCCGGGCGGGTCGCTGGAGAGGTAGAGGAGGCGGGGCCGGGGGCGGGGTCCAGCGGGCGCCTGTCGGGAGTCTTGTACGGGACGATGCCCTCGTTCCGCCAGTGGGGGCCAGGGCTGGTGGAGCGGGACGAGTGGGCGCTGGAGGACTTGCTGTGCGGGGCCTGCCCCCCTTTCGACTGCTGGTGTCGGTGAGCTGTGGGACCAATCAGTAAGCACCAAATGACCTCAGCAATCCAAACATAACTCAGCATCAGCCATCGGAGGCGATGATCTACACAGGATAACACGCACACATACTTTTGTTATTGTTCTTTATTTATTTCAGAGGCTTGAAGAAATGACTAAATTATCAATTTAATTATTAAATTATGGTTCAGCTTAGGGTGCATTCAGGGTTCCAGACCGTAGTTCAATACGAGGGCTTAGATGTTAACATCTGTACTTTGGGGAAATGGAAAACCAGGCCGCTTTAAAAATAAAAATAAAAAAACTTCCTCAGTAAAAACAGATGTTTCCAGCCTGCATAGATATTTACAGTACAAAAAAAGCTCCTGTTACAGTGGAACAGGTTAAAAAAGAATAAAAATGTAATGTAACTCCATGAGCTCACTCCACAAAGACCATGCGTAGCCTTTTAAACAGCTGGCTGTCCAATAGAAGTGCCATTCGGGGTGTGAAACATGACATAATGAAAAGATGATGATGGCAGGGTGGAACAACTCAATGGCCACTTTCCAGAACTCCATTTGATTCAGGAAGTGAACACTGATTACAGGAAGTGACCTCACCGAAGGCAGAGCAGCGGCAGGGATCGTGTTTATCCAGGTAGTGCTCCAGCGTATCCCAGCCTCCTCCTACACGCACCATCACGTGAGTGCGAAGCACCTGGAGAGAGTATACAGGAAACAGTGTCAGAACCACAAACACACACACGCACACACACACACACACACACACACATATACACATATACACACACACACACATATACACACATACACACAAACACACACACACACACACACGCGCGCACACACACACACACACACACACACACACACACACACACACACGCGCACATATTCACACACACACGCACACACACACACACACGCACACACACACACACAAGCATGTGTGCACATGTATACATACATGAGTAAGCACACACACGCACACAAAATATTTGCAGGCCAAATACACCACACACCCACACACACACATACACCATTGATGAGGGATATGTGGGTGTGGGTGCTTTTAGCTAAAGCGACAGTTATGACAGGTGAATACTCATACAGTCAAATTCATAAACACCAAGAAATCCATAAACAAAGGTGTGTGTGAGTCCCATAAATAATCAAATCTATATTTACATCAACGATACACAAACCGCCAGACAGACAGCAAAGCGAGAGAAAGTGGACGGAAGAGAATATGCAAATAAAAGAGACGCCATGCCGTCCTGTTCATTAAAGAACCCCTCCCCCTGCTCCCAAAGTTACATAACCACCCACCCACCCCCAAAAAAACACTCTCCAGCACGACCCCCAGCTGCTGCCTTTATGTGGGCTGTTCATCGCCATGCCAACACACATTAAAAGGGGGACAATAATAAAAAGCCACACAGATCTAAAAGCCTCCCCCCCCTCTTCTCAGCTGGCTTCCCTGAGCTTTCAGAAGGACAGAGCAGCAAATTAGCATGGTAACAGCTACCCCCAGGCTCCCACTCCATCCCGATGCTTCAGTGAAGGGGCAGTGGGTGTGGGAGGGGGCAGAGTGTGGGAGGGGGGCAGAGGGGTGTGGGAGGGGGCAGAGTGGGGGGGGGGGGCAGAGTGTGGGAGGGGGCCAGCGTGCCTCCTACAGGGTTTGGTAAGTGTGTCCTCGTCTCCAGCTCTTCTGGTCCGATGTGTCCTCAGGCCCAGGTGTATATTTAGCCCGTGTGACAGTCCCGTGGAGCGCCGGCTCTCTAAGGTTGTGTAACGGCACTGAGGGCCACATGTTCTCACCCCCCCCCCCCAGCCCGAGTCTCTGTGGTGCTGCCAGGGTGAGCATCTGTGAAGAGCCTGTTCCACCCTAACCCCCCACCCCTGCGCCGAATGTGTCACCCCCTGGGCCTGCAGGCCAGCCAGTGTGAGTGGATGGTCTGGCGCCACTCTGGGTTTTCGGGTGAGACATCCCGGCAAGACACGGCACCAGCTATCGCCCCTTACCCCCGAATGGGGTTTTTTGAGGCAGGAGGGCACCAGGTCAAACCGCTCACTTGCGGCGGTCACAATGGCCACCTAGTGGTCACACAGACGGGGGGCCCCTGCGGACGCTCCTCCTCCAGCCTCTCTTCCTGATCTGATCTGCTGCTGCCGGAGGGCTTCTCCCACCGAACGGGAGCGCAGGAACAATATCCCCGTTGTCGTGGCAACAGCCAGGCTATCATCGTTGGGTGTTTAAATTGTGAGGGAGGGGGAGAGAAAAAGAGAAAAAGAGAGAGAAAAATGGACGGCACGCGCGTGTGGATGGATGCGTTACAGGGGTATGGACACCACGAGCGCGGCCGGTCGTCGACTCGGCGGCCGGCATTCCATTTTACCGCGGCACAAAGGGACCCTCGCCTCGCCCCCGACCCCCCAAATTTCATCCCCTCTTCCCCCACCCCCTCCCCGTTTCTCTCTCAGCCCCTCTCGACCCGCGCGGTTACGGCGGATGAATAGGGGGGACTGTTGGCTTTGATCGCGCCTGTGAGGACGCTCGTTTCCCCGGATCAATGGTGGAACGTCTAGGCTGAGCTGGCGTGATGGGGATATGCATAATCACTGTCACTGAGAGAGAGGGGGTAATCTGACAGAGCAGCAGCTCCCAGCACACACACACACACACACACACACACACTCCGTATCACACTGGCTTTATCCCTGCATGTGGCACACTTATCACACACGCTCAGATCCACTGTGAAAGTCTGCCCCAAACACGGTAAGGCAAGACACTGCGATGCTCTGTTCTCCACGAGCCCATGATTAATACAACTTGCCCTGACCCTATTTCACCACCCCACCCCCAAATTAAATGCTATTGATTTTGCTTTCCTGCAATGCCTTTGGATAAGATCGCAGAACGGGCATTAAAAAGGGGCTAAATTGCAAAGGCCAGCAGAAAATGCCAGCGGTGTTATAAGATTGAGGTCGGCAGGAAATGGCACAAAGCGCTTTTTTGGACAGCCTCCCTGTTGGTCTGAATGAAGGGGTTGGGGGTGGGATTGAGATGGAGTTTCGATAATGAATGAATAGGTCAGAGGACTGTAAACAAAGAGAAAACATGCAAAACATGACATTCTGTAACAATGCGGTATTGGAAAGCCTCTGGGACCACAGAGCTATTTCTGCAGCGGTCACTGAGGGCCACTCCAACACAGAGAATGGAATGCATTAATCAGTGACTGAGTGACTGGGTGATGAAGTGAATGAGAGAATGAGTGAGAGAATGAGAATGAGAGAATGAGTAAGTAACCAACCAATATTATATGTATACACTATAGAGATATAATAATTAACATTTTAACAGATTTTAAACATTTTAACAGATTTTATTTTTATTAATTTTATTCTGCTAATATCAATTTTATTCTTTTATTCATCTTTTATTATATCTTCCTTACCTTTTGTGTCCTTGGATTGTGTGGTTTATATATTACTGGTTGTGGTTTATATATTCCCTTGCCTTCTGTGTCCTTGGACTGTGTGGTTTATATATTTCACTATTTCATTATCATGTTTTTTTTCTCCTTGTTTATTTTATCATGTTTATTTTATTCTTTGTACTGTGCTGAAATGTTAAAGCACTTTGAGCTGCATTCTCTGTATGAAAGGTGCTATATAAATAAAGCTTTATTATTATTATTATTATTAATACATTGAAATTGTGATAGCATAAATTCATAATTCATTGATTCAATCATAATTTGTAAGTTCATATTTCTCATGTTCAAATGTGTGTTTTATTTGTATTTATATATATATATATTTTATTTTAATTTTATTTGTATTCTGTATGTTTTTAAATTTTGAATTTGAGAGAATGATTGAATTGAATTGAAAATTGAGTGAGAGAATGACAATGTATAAAAGGAGGAGGAAGAGAGGAAGAGGAGGAGGAGGGTTTGGGGCCCTTACCCTGATGAAGATCAGCGCGCTGGAGTCCCCCACTTTGTACTTCCCCTCAGACACTTTGGTCATGGGAAACTGGGCGGGGCAGGAGCATCGGCCCAGGATCTCTCGCACCTACGCACACAGAGCAGGAGGGAGGGAGGGAGGGAGGGCTTAGTTCCTTTAGCGCAGGAGAGTCCCTTGTGCTCTGTTAACATCAGTCACTCAGCGGAGGGACGGGGAAGTGACTTATCTCTCTGCCCGCCTTCTCACACGTCCACATTTCACTGAGTGCAGTCACCACCAAATAAAAACACACATCTTCCTTTCAGGACGTGCTGAGGGACGTCCCTGGCTGCTGTGTAGTGGATGAAGGTGTCAAAGGTTAACCATTTTACTGGGGTGGGGTCCACACAGGGGCCTTCATTTTGAGAACCTCTGTTCTAGGCAATGGTGGACAGAATTTCTGCTCAGATTATGGTGCACATGGTAAAGAATCACAAATTTATTTGGGGGATTAATATTTGTAGGCCCTCTGCTCTCAAATGAAGAGGGGTGGGGGGGTTCGAGGGATTTTTTTAGGTAGAGACAGACTGTCTGTCCGGACCCCCTTTTCCCAGCTCTATGCTGTCTCTCATGTCAATGTGCAACAATAAACTCTCTTTAAACTCTTGAAACAATATTGTACAAAAATATATATTTTTACCAAAACCCCCTTCCCTCTGGGAAAAAAAACCATTTTCTATCACAAAATATACAACATGCAGCATTACCTCAGTGGTCCATTTGCTACAATGCCCTCTATTGTGAAGACAAATCATCAATTCAACATTCAATAAGAAATAAAGATTTGAGAACCCCCAGTGAGTGAAGTTAAACACAACACTTAAACGCACGGGCATAGAAATCACAGCGGCAGTAACCTTGACAACCTTATTGCCGTAGCTACAGTCTTTTAACCTTGTACAGACCGTTCACTGTGATGTCTTTAGGCATGAATTAGGCAAGGATTGAAAGGGCATGGCCTATTTTTGACTGACAGTATCCCCTTCACAGAAATGAAATCCCAAGGACGTGGGATGTTTCTATTGACGTGTCCAGTACTGAGAGAGACATAAGCATTACTGTGAAAAATTGAACATTAAAAAAATGGCAGAAGCCAGACCTTCTCAGTGTATTTTTACAGTCCGTATTAATTCAAAAACATTCGCAGCGCACCGGGTTTCTCATTTTTACGGCTCAGGGACTTTGTCACAGACGCCGTTAAACGGATTTCTCACTGGTTTTTTTCATAAAAGGGTTTAAAAGCAACGAAATGTACATTAATATATGCTACTGAATAAACAACACAGGCAACAATGTGTCACAGCAGTTAGATGAAACTGTTCATGGAAGATCGTTTACCATCGAATGCACGTGTGCAGCGATTTGAGATGTATACGAATTATGAACTGAGCTTTACAAAATAAAAGATGATTGTTGTTGTTTAGAATTTACCGATTTACCAAAGCCACACATAATTGTTGGGTGCTCTGATAATTTCTTGGCTCATTGCCAATGAATACTAACACACTACACATGCGCACTCCAAAAAGTGGCATATTCGAATTGAAAGAATAAGACTTATTTGATGCTCCAAAAATAAAGGTAAGTGGTTTATGTATAGAGAAACCGCATGAGTTAAAATTATATTTGATACTACACTTTAAACGTTATACTGTATTTGTGGGGCACCAAGTAAGTGTGCGAGTCTTATTTCTTAAATCCTGCACTGCTGATTAATAGACTATATTTAAAATTTGATACTATTTGGTAAATCCCTCGGGACGGCAGTTGTGCTGAAACACATTTGTCTTGTTTCCGTCTCTGTCATTACAAAGAAAGCAACCAGACAGGTGGACATGCCAATCACAGAGACTCAGAATTTCCATTTTCAGCGAGGGGCCAACTCGAAATAGCTTCTGATCGCACAGTATCTGAGGCAATGCACCAGTCAAGACATCACTTTTTAAAAAGACAATAATAATCTTGTCCAGCGTGAGGCGTGATTTTGGCTCTTTGCTGGTTTCCTGACAAACCGCAGAGCACACGTCTTATACAGATCCTCTCCCAAGCCTTGCCTCACCCAGCCGGGATGCTTGGCCAGAACAGGCCTCGGGCTAATTTAAACCTGCTGTTCGGGAGTGCTAAGCTAGCCCCTCCTCTGCTCCTCCTCCTCCTCCTCCTCCTCTCCTCCTCCACCTCACACAGCTCTGACCTCAGGTCTCCCCGTGCCACCGAAGGAGGAGGAGGGCTCTGACAAGCAGAGGGAACGGCTGACCGGGGGTGAGGTGTGTGCACTGACAGTGCCTTGGCGCGCGTTCTGGGTGAGGACGCTGGCAGTGCAGTGATGTTGGGCTGGGTGCCGGGGTGGTTATTAGACACCGGGCTCAGACAGGGCCGCGAGGGCGGGGTGGGCGCGGTCTGCCCTGCCGCGCGGGCCCGTTCCCCTGCGACTGGGACTGGGACTGGGACGCTTTGATGTTATTCCTGGCGGCTCTCGCCAGACGAGGCGTGTGCACACTTGTCGACCCCATGAGCTATTGGAGAGAAGAGCTGAAGGGAGTGAAACAAGAGGAGGAAATAAACAAAGAAAGGGACACACTAGCAAACCATAGCCCTCCATACATACACACACACACACACACACCACACGTACACATACACACACACACCACACATACACACCACACAGACACACACACACACACACACACACACACACACCCCACACATACACACACACACACACACACACACACCACCACACACACACACACACAGACACACCACACAGACACACCACACATACACACCACACACACACACCACACGTACACACGTACACACACACACACACACAAAAGTGAGAAAGAGCAGGGACAGAGAAGGGAAGTGACGGGCTAGTTTTCGCTGTTCGTTTACAATGACGTCCTACACTGTGCCTCCCTGCTTGTGTCAAGCGTCTTTATTACCCCGCTTTCCTCGATTTGTTTTCTTTACAACCAAATGAGAAACGGTTGAGAAACCCACATATTGTGTGACAAGCGAGGCCTCATCAATGAGAAGTGTATGTATAACCATGAAAATGCACAGCGGAAGGCCTTTGACACCTAGTTTTTCTGTATAAACAAAGCAGCCCTGTCATGCTCCCCCTCTACCTTGGAAAGCTGCCCTACTTCTTAAACACATGCAGTCTATAATAGGCAGTGAACATAAACGAACATGCAAACACACACACACTAACACACACTAACACACACACACACACATACACACATAAACACACACAAACATAAGCGTGCAACACACACACAGCTTTTTGTTCCACCAGATAAGGGTCAAGTACAGTATGACACTCTCTCCATCTCTCTCTCTCTCTTGGTCAGTTTCTTTCTTTCGTCAGTTTCTCTCTTTCTCTCTCTCTCTCTCTCTCTCTCACTCTCTGTCTGTCTGTCTGTCTGTCTCTGTCTCACTCTAATCCCCTCCCTACTTCCGATATTCTCTCTCTTTCTTTTCTCTCTCTCTCTCTCTCTCTCTCACTCTCTGTCTGTCTGTCTGTCTCTGTCTCACTCTCATCCCTCCCTACTTCTGATATTCTCTCTCTTTCTTCTCTTTCTTTTCTCTCTCTCTCTCTCTCCTCTCTCTCTCTCTCTCTCTCTCTCTCTCTCTCTCTCCATCTCTCTCTCTCTCTTGGTCAGTTTCTCTCTTTTTCTCTCTCTCTCTCTCTCTCTCTCTCTCTCTCTCACTCTCTGTCTGTCTGTCTGTCTGTCTGTCTGTCTCTGTCTCACTCTAATCCCCTCCCTACTTCCGATATTCTCTCTCTTTCTTTTCTCTCTCCTCTCTCTCTCTCTCTCTCTCACTCTCTGTCTGTCTGCCTGTCTCTGTCTCACTCTCATCCCCTCCCTACTTCTGATATTCTCTCTCTTTCTTCTCTTTCTTTTCTCTCTCCCTCTCCCTCTCCCTCCCTCTCTCTCTCTCTCTCTCTCTCTCTCTCTCTCTCTCCTCTCTCTCCTCTCTCTCTCTCTCTCTCTCTCTCTCTCTCTCTCTCTCCAGGCCTGCTTGGGAAAAGAGGCCCACGCCTTTGAGTTTGTTCTGAGATCTCCCTGGTAACAGACGGCAACTGCCAGTCCTTCCCCTTTTTCCTATCCGGTTTGTTTTCCTTGTCTTTCTTTAGTATGGGTCTTTGAGGCCTGACGCCTAATACACTGAACAGACTTCAATGCAACCTTTCTGTCAGAACCCCATTCCAGAGGAAAAGCGAAGGTTTGAAAATAAAGGAGGTGTGTGGTACAGAACGACTCTACGGGCAAGATGATTAAGGTGTGCTGGATTTAGTGCCAGTGAAAGATGCCAGTTTCCTCTCTGATGCTACTATTAGTCAAGCCAAGGGTATTCAGACTTCAAGTTCAAATGAGGTAAATTAACACCAAGCGTTCTAACCCTGATTTTCACTCGATGCCTCAGTGTCAATATCAACGTAGCGTTCAGCCGACCAACAGCTTCAGCGTAAACAACAATGAGAATTCTCTGCTGGGGGACCTGACATGAAAACGGGACAGGTTTGAAAGATGGAAGAACGCACTCAAGTAGCCGCGCAGAACCGGAGTACGGTGAAAGACGGGGATGAATTATGGATGTAGGTGCTCACAGGGGGAACATGCTGCCAAAGGATGTTACAGATGTTGGAAAAACGGCCTGTATCTCCATGAGGAATTAATCCATCTTCTGTACTACGAACACTGGGAATTCTCACAGCATAACTCTCATACCATAAATATCATATCATAACGGTCGTAATCCACCTTTTAGACATACCATAAATAAATCACCTATAACAATAAATACATACTTTTTACTTATAAAAAAAACCTAAAACTGAAAGGGTTATTCTGTGCTGTTCAAACCCTTAAAGTTCCACCAACTGTCGCTTTAAGGCTGGTGTGTTTGTTTCTTCAGATCTTGTGCTTTATCCTAGCCTCATCTCCTCTCCGTTATCCTGTCTGGGTGCCCAGCCCGCTCTGGTTGTCAGTGACCATGTCTGTGTATTCCCCCCTTTCCTGTCCCTCCAGTGTTGGGACTCTGCCCTTCCTCCCGGCCCTGGAAGAGGGCACCACGAGGCAGAGGGGAACAGCAGTCTACGTGACCCGGCATGGTTGAGGTGCAAAAAGAAGAGTTTGACTGTAAGGCTCAAAGTAATTTTGGAAAGTGTTTTTTGAAGACTGTTCTCCAACTCCTGATCACACTCGACATGAGAAATTTCCCTTGGGCTGCCCATTCATCAACTGTGCCTGGGTGCTGAGCACTGGTGTGGGTCTGAGGAAGCTGTCAGGAACAGGGTCATAAACTGGTATGAGATGGTTAGGCAAGTACAAGTTACCAACATGTAAGGATTTAAAGAAAACCACATCACATATTTCAGGCATGGATTTCTTTGGGGATGTGGCATAACAGAAATGGTCAAGAGTGGTCATATTTCAACATATCCAATGAGGGTGATCTGCTGAAATAATCCAGTTTTAAATTGTGTAACACCATGGAGGTTTTACCCAGGTTGGCATTTTTGGTCTTTGGTTTTTGTTTTTGGAGGGAAAGAGTGCATTACCTAATGCAGTTAGCATTTAGCAGGTTAAAATTAGATAAAAGACTGACCCTGGGGGAAGATTCCTGCTTATTTGGTTTAATCCTCTTTCTCCAAGAGGATATCTAACCTGGACTGGGTCCAAAGCAATTTGCACCAATTGTGCAGAGGGCCTAAGTATGACATTCTCAGAGGTAAAAATAGGATGCAGGATGTGATTGGCAGGGGCAGACACTTTTGGATTTGGAGAAAATACAAAATGGCGTTCAGCTAAGCCTAATTTTTCACGAAGATAGCAGGAGAAATGGTTAGGAGCTGTAACAAACTGGACGCTGGACGTAATCGCTGTCACAACCAAACACAGAACAAGAAATGTGCAGAACACAGAAAGAACATTCTTAGAGCCAGAAGGGAACCAGCTGGCTTTCAACTTCGATGCGAGATGCAACACGGTGCAGATTTTTGTGTGCCGTCAATAAACTGCATCACTCTGCAATTTCTGCAGAGCTGCTGGCGAGCTGGAAACCCGGCCTAGCCCTGCGTTTGAAATATTTGGTTTGCCAGGGTAATGGGGCGGCGCTGCAGGTCTGCAGGCCGAGTGGTGCACTACCTGCGGCCGTGAACATGCAGGATCGGCAGGAGCCCTACACACAGGGTTTGCATACGGCGCGACCCTGGAGCAACAGGACAGACCGGATTCACCGGACAACGCGAGCGCGGCGGGGCAGAATCCAGCGTGCTCAGGAGACGTTTTTTCCTCCTGTGACCACAACGGGCCCGGAGGTTGTGTAGAATCGCTCTGGGCTCCCAACTGGAAAAAAAAAAAAAAAAAAAAAAAAACACACATTAGGCTTGTCTTGCTGTGGAGCAGCTGCAGTTTGGAGAACCAAAACAGGCCGGTGGTTTTGGGCCTTCACCCTGATGTGGAGGATTCATGGCGGAGATGAGTGCGTTCGGGCCGCCCCCGTATGCGGTTGTGACATGTGTGCTTGGTGCAGTGGTGCGCCCTGCGATCCAGATCAAATCCGGACCGCATCAGCGCCGACTTTGCAGTCTCACAGCACGGCACAGCATCGGCCACAGCACGCCCAGGTGAAGGAGTGCTTCATACAGCAGGTAACTCCGTGACTTATCGCTGCATGACAACTCCACTGGTCAATCCACCTGCGGGCCTACAATTACAACTGGGAAATCAAAATGGAGGGACATTTTTTTTTTCTCAAAAAGGAAAAATTGGGTGCATTATATAACGACACATCCTACTGACATACAAAGCATCCAAAACTCAAAGTCGAAGCATTCCCAATACGCAAGGGCACCTGCCTACCTTTCTGACTCCCACCTCCCTAACATATAACCATCATTATCCTCAACATCAGCCAGGCGATATTAACAGCATGACAGGTCTTGCAGTACCATGCCCGGAGTGAACATATTTTAACCAGTAGGATTTTATACATGACACTGAAGAGCTTCCTCAGCTCCTGTCTGTTTGTGACTGCTCTGACTAAACTGTGAATCCCTGAGTCTGTCTCACCTGGGCCAGGCAGAGACAGAAGCTAAGCCGCGAAATGCATTTAACGCGGTCACCCGCCGTGGCACGGCAGGCGCGAAGCTGTGAGGAACGGATGCAACCGAAGGCGGCAAATTCACCAGCGCGAAAAAAACAAACAAACGCGGGCCAACCACCCTGATGCAGCACGAGGGGTCCAGGGCAGTGTGAGGTGGGGAGGTGGGGAGCGGTGGTCTGTGTGTACCGACGAAGTGGCCGGAGCCAGGAATCAAATGGCTGTGATCGATGAGCTCAGCTATTTACTGATCCCATCTAGAAAACCATTCCTGGTAGTGTGACGCTGCAAATAAAACACAGAGACACATTTCCAGCAAAGCCTCTGAGCTTGACCCACTGCAAGCCATGCTGACCTACTTTCCCCCTCTCTCTCTCTCTCCCTCTCCCTCCCTATCTCTCTCTCTCTCTATCTCTGTAAAATCCATTACAGTCTGGTTTACCAGAGTGTACAGTAAAGGCACTCCGGGCATACTAGCCGTTGTGTGTGTTCGGTTTTTTTGTATTCTTAATGTGGCGTGAGCTGGACCATAAGAGCAAGACACTGGTGGAGAGACAGCCCGCATCACCCCCTCATCTTCCCAACCCCCCGACCTCGGAATCTGCCGCGACCCGATCCCTATCGCACTCTCCTGCAGCCGCGAGGATGCGGTCGCCTCCCATCAGCCCCCGCTGGCCGAGATGAGAGCCGCAGATTGCCAGCAGCGCTTGCATCTCTTCTCCCCAGCCAATAGAAAGCAGAGCGTTTCTCCCTCCTTATCAACTCCAAGGGAAGTGGTGGATGGGCGGGGGGGCTGGGAAGTTGAAGCCCGAGGGCACAGGAGACACATGAACAACACCGTCCGGAGAGAGGCAAGAGGGAGAGCAGGCGACGGAGACACACGCGCTCTCTCGCGCACAAAGGCCCCCTTTCAGCCACGCCATTCTCAGGACCGCCGTTGCGGTGGCTTGTGAGGCTGTACGTTGGCAGGCGCTCTGCGTCTGCGTCACTCCTCGGCAGTAGGGGCTGTATGGGAGTTTTTAAAAATAGGCCACTCACCTCAGGGCCTGACTGCTCTCCAAGCCCGCAGCTTAGAGGTAAACAGAGAGGCCAAGGCCCAGTGTTCAAAAACCACCGAGAAGGCACTTGTTTGTTTTGTTTGCTTCATGGCTGCTCGTTACCAAAAGGGAGGTAGGCGTCCGTGAAGCTGCTGGCTTGGGGGCCAACTCGAAGCAGTGCCATTATGAGCAGGAAGGAGAGAGAGAGAGAAACAAAAACGGGCCCATATGCTTGGCAAAAAAGGTAACGGCCAACCAATATAACTTAGAACTAATTTTGCCTGATTATTTAGGACCAGTGATGTACACAAAGCCAACTGGTTATCTATAGTTAGAAAGGCCGAAAGCAGGAAGTGGAAAAGGAATATTCCTGGTATTGAGATAACCGTAGGTTCATCTTTGGTGGGGGTTACCCCTAAAAGGTTGGACAACCACAATCAGGGGTCTTTGAGCAAACGGGCGCTGCGAGCGGACCACTGGGTCATGGGAGCCATCATAGCGTGGAATGCTTCACAGAATGTCAGCTTGTGGTCGCGTGGGAGCCAGTTAGTGTTTACCCCGCAGTAGCCAGGAAACAAACAGAGGAACTGGCCCAGTCATCAGATATTCCAGGCTTCCTGACATGACAAGAGCTATCTAGCATTTAGATCACACCTTCCTGAGATGCAATACGGATAGGCGGGGTGGGGTGGGGATGGGGGTGGGGGACACACAAAGAGCATCTGAAATTCAGTTCCTCTGGAACGATGATCTTTCGATTCATATTTCAACCACGTGGGTTTGACACACTTCTACATTTAGGAAGTGTCAAGTGTCCAACTGCAAGGAGGAACATGCGGCGAAGACAGACGATGGAGAACTATTCGTACTCCCACTCGCGTAGTGATAGAAACCCACACCAGTGTTCATCAGCGCTGTCTGCAGACATAACCTGATCCCCGGAACCTGCATTTTCCCATCCCCTGTATCGTGGCTGGCTCCCCAAGCCCCCGAGGACGTTTTAATATTTAATGCGCAGGACATCAGAACCATTCCGTTACGAGAGGAAAAGAAGGCGCGATTAATGAACAAAAACGCCTTCTCCTTCCAAGTGAACAATCGTACCATGCAAACCCCCCCCCAAAAAACAATGTCACTATGGATATCACTTATTTTTAGCAGGGCCCTTTTTGAAAAATGGGGGAAAAAACAGGACAGAGTTCACAAAATGCAAGGTTAAGGTTTCGGGTTTCTGGGGTGGCAGATAGCGTAGCGGTCTAACGCACCATATTTTGGCTGGCTGATACAGTGTGCGCTGCCGTTTGAAAGTCGTCTCTACCAGATCGGCCCTGATCGTCAGCCCTCAATGGGGGCGGCGTTTGGCTGTCCGCCCCAGGGGGAGGGGGGAGGGTGAGCCGGCTCAGGTCCGCTGTGAAGCGCGTAAGGGAGTCTCCAGAACATAGGTGGGCAAATTCTGTCTGGAAGGAAGCAGAGTTTGCTACCCTCTGAGAATTAACTTGCCTCGTAAAGATGAGCGGTGGACTCGTGTGGGGAGGGTAAGTCGAAATAAATAGAGGGTGCAATTGGCTACCAAAATTGTGAGAAAAACGGAAAAATCTGAAACAAATTTAAAACATTTAAAAAAGATTTCGGGCTTCTTTCTCTGCTAGATGTTTATCCCCTTTTCCAGAGACAGCCATTTTCACTTTAATGATTCCTTTAAAAGCATAGTCGTAACCTCCTCGTATTATTGTATTTTCACTTCATTACAGGAGTTGAAGAGCACGAAGCTAAGCTGCCTGCAATTACACTGTAAATTACCACCAGCAGACCTCCTGGGTTGCTCAGTCTGTACAAGGCCCTCACTTTGAACACAAGCTAAGCTGTAGAGCCTCTGCACTGCTGGCTCGGTCTGGGCTGTGCGGTTAGCCATCGACGACTGGGGGTCCACAGCATCGGCACACGCGCCACTGAAGGTAGGTTGGGTGGGCTTAAAGTTTGGGACACTTTCCTCGGGTTACCTTGCTACCACAGGTTTACATTCAAGCACCTAGCAGACACTCTTCTCATCTCAATCTTCGCGCTCCATCTTATCAAGAGCTTACATTTTGATTTACGTACAATCCATTTACACAGCTAGATATTTATGGAAGAAATCCAGGTTAAGCACCTTTGCTCAAGAGTACAGTGGCAGCACCCCGCCTGGGAACCGCTGAGGCAAGCCCAGTTCCCTAACTTATTATTATCTCAGGAACTACACAAGGACTCCAATCCCCTCAGAAGCTATACTGGACTGAGTAAAGGAGAGGGAACAGGAGGAAAAAAGGGACTTTGGTCTAAAGTGGACGACCCACACTGGCTTGCAGGACCTCCAACGTCTCTGTGAGTGGTCTGGCCCACCTGGGTATCACCAGCCCCCACCACCCCCCCAAATGATGGCGCACACCTTAGACACTGAAGTGGATCCATCATGCTGGGGATTCAGCCCATTACAACCCATTTAGCCAGCTAAAGCCCATGGGAAATACAGCCATCGCCATTGAGAGCCCAGACACGGTCAATTCAGAGAAGGGGGAAATCATTTAAAACAAAGCTGAGCATACCGAGAGACAGATAAATGTGTGTTAGCAAAGCACATACACAGTTTTAGCTCATTTACGAGAAAGCAGTAACATCATACTCTTGGCCCCAGCGTGCAATGACATTGAATGATGCAGAGGGGAAATGTATTCTCTCTTTTTGTTTTTTTTCCCACTGCTCTTCTGGCTATAAGCCTCATTGTGTTGATGTAAGCAGTTTTTTCCAACCAGCCTCCTTTCAGGTACAGAGGGAGAAGGCAGGAGGGAGGGGGGCAGACAGGGTGGTTGTTGTTCACAGCGGCCTCACGACTGACTCACCGGCCAGGACATGCCTCCTGCCCCAAGATATAACACAGCGAGTCGGGCACGCCCTCTCGCGTCTGTCGGCCTTGGGACACCGGAGCTCCGCGTTCCAAGGACAGCCATGACGGCACAGATTACTCACAGGTGACAGGGCCCCCCACACAGCCCACATTACCTCACACTTACAGAGAGCCATGCCTACCACACACAACGATCACAGACAGTGAAGATTCAGGGAAGGAGGTGTCTCAAAATGCAAAGGGAGCCGACACAAGCTTGGTCCGATACGTGGTTCAGCCCACAGCAATGAGGCCTAAAGCAGAGGCTTATGACAAACACTTATGGTGCATGGCAAGGGAACCTTTCTCCATGCTGCTGCCCCCCTCCCCCTCCCCCCCTTGTCCCTGCACACAATGCATACTCCTGATTGGTCGAGATGCCCCATGTGACACATCTGGGCAAATCAAAGAGGCTGTGTGGGAAGAGAAGTGCAATGTTGCCCATTCACGGCACACCTTTACCTCTCATGTGTTTGCAAATGGGAAAGAACCAGTTTGCCTCACCCCTGGCCTGTGAACGTGTTGACACTTCTGTCTCTGGATGTTCCAGGCCATACCCTGCGCTGAAACCGGTGTTTACACTTCTGTGAGTAAGCAGAGGCAGAGGCAGCAGATGAAGCAGTAATGGCAGCAACATGCGTTTGGACAGGCTCGTGGGAACTGTGTACGTTTGATGAGCGCGAGCGTGACAGATGCTGCCGCTGCCGTTTCTCCGCCGATGCCCTGACAAGGCTGCCATTGTCCTCGTGGGTTTCAAAGGCTATACCTCAAAGCACGCACAAAATACTCCTTCCCTTCCCTTCCCTTGACCCTGACTAGGCCACACACCTCCCATAAACAAGTCAGGGGTTTCACGGGGCTCTGTTAATATCTCACTCACACGCACTCACAGACACAGACACATACACAGAGACAGACAGACACACACACACACACACACACACACACGCACACACACACACACACACACACACACACACAGACAGACACAGACACAGACAGACACACACATACACACACACACACACACACACACACACACATACATACACACACACACAGACAGACACACACAGACAGACAGACAGACAGACACACACACACACACACACACACACACAGAGACACCCCCACCCCCACACACACACACACACACACACACACACACAGACACACAGACACACATAGACAGACACACAGACACACAGACACACACAGACACACACACACACAGAGAGACCCACACACACACACACACACACAC
Organism: Aldrovandia affinis; assembly: GCA_029706075.1. Lineage (NCBI taxonomy): Eukaryota > Metazoa > Chordata > Actinopteri > Notacanthiformes > Halosauridae > Aldrovandia > Aldrovandia affinis. The sequence goes on from JAINUG010000237.1 coordinate 964,179, forward strand.
ACACACACAGAAGGCCTCATACTCAGGTGAGCAGCAGACAGAGGCACCTCAGGGCGATGAGGGGGCACATAGCTGCCCTTAGAGAGCCAAAGTAAATCAGGATCCCACCCTTTGGAGATCATTGTGAAAATGCCACTGGCTGACACTAACCTTTGTACCTGGGTGTGAGAGAATGTGAGGAATGAGGAGGCAAACAGCCACTGACCCTGCAGCGAAACCGCCCCCATCGCACTGCTGAAACACAAACAGCTCAGATCCGGCACTTACGGAGCGGCACAGAAGTGTTTGCTGACAAAAGGTGCTGAACGCTGCTGTGCTTGAAGTCATTTTGCAAGGAAACCAACGCTGCCAGGTGTGCACTGCCTGGTGCTTGTGTTCAATGGGCTGCTTTGCTTTCGCTGACACGGTATGAGGGGGTCACTTCTCAGGCAACTGGCAAAGCTGAGGCACGTCATACATAGCATAGATCACAGAGATTATTTTCAGTTGCCACCCCCCCAAACCCAACCCAAAACTCAATGTGAAGACACCAGGACAACACATGAATTCCTGAGAGCAGTTCCTGGCTGGAATCCATCGGAACGAAGTGCAAGTCATGAAAATAACCCTGCAATAAAATTAAACTGTATTCGGGCCGGAAGGGCAGCCTATGTCTGCTGAGACAAAGGCTGGGGCCAAGATAATGAAAGACAAGGCCTCAATTGTAATGGTGGTGCATATTTCGAAAACAAAAATAATGGCAATCATCAAACTCAATTCATTAATTGGAAAGTGTCCTTGGAACATTATTGCATTTTCAATTAATTTCCCTATAGTTGTCTAAATTGACCCCAACCCTGGCAGTTGTAATTCCCACCAACGGCATTTGCACAATTAATTTGTTCATTCCTCACAGTAACATTACACTAGGCCTGTGTTGCAGAGGATGTGATATTAACATATGCGTATCACAAATGTATTCAGATCAGAACAATTTAAACAAAGGTGTGACTCCTGGCTAATGTTATATCTACGCATTTCCATCGACAAACGGTTGCCTCTGACATAGACGTCAAACTTACCAACTCGTCCAGGTTGCGCATGTCACACAGAACTCTTTTCTGCTGCCAGCTCGGGTACACGCTCGGGTACACGCCAGGAGGGGGGGGGTCTCCAACGCTCTCCGTGCGGCTGAGCGCCCTAGTGGGCGGACTGGGCTCCCCGAGGATGTGCTCCTGGTCCCGGATCTCCTCCTCGATCTCCTCCTCCAGCTGGATCAGCATCGGCGCGAGCATGCCGAACTTGGCGCCGCGACGCGCCACCTCCAGCAGGCAGAGCACGAAGTTCTTCTCGTTGCGCCGCTGCACCAGGTCGTTGGTCTCGAACATCAGCACGTCCTTGATCCACAGCTCCTGGCGGCACCACGCGATGAAGTTCGACACGTTGTCGCGCGCCAGGAAGGACCCCCCCGGCACGACGTTGCGCGACTGGAAGACCACGTCCTTGCTCGGCACGCGCATGGCGTGCGCCGCCTCCGGGTACTCGAGCTGGAAGTCCAGCGCGGCGCGGTTCACGTTGTTGGCGTGGCGACAGAGGGCACAGCCGGTCTCCAGGCCCTCCATGAAGGCGTCGGCGCCGATCTCCAGGTCGTACAGCGTGTTCAGCCACTCGGCCAGGTCCTCCTTCATGGCGTAAAGGTATTCCTCGCTGGACTTGAACGGCCGAATGCTTTTAGAAGCCGCGGACTGTATATTACTTTGATCAGCCATATTTTTAGAAAATGTATATATATATATATATATATACGTACTCCGATTGTGTTACTTAATAATGCGGGTAATGTGCCCTTACATTATGAACGGTGCATGCATGCAAGGGAGCAAAATGACCGTACTGAGGCAGCCATGACAAAGTGTGCATGGGGTCTCCCTAATGAAGTCCGTGAGTCAATTGTTTTCATAAACAAAACACCTTGCCGGTCGAAGCAGCTGCGACGCGTGGACGTGTTTTCCGAATGCCAGAACGATGTCCTTTATTGTGAACATAGCTGTTGCTTGAGGAATTCCAACTGCAAAAGGTAGGGAAAAACGTTTTTTTTTCTTCGATGGAAAAATTAAACAAAGACAAAAAATGTACCAGATGACATTTCCGATATGGTGACACGCAGCATGCGCCCGACAAACAACACTAGCCTGCACACATGGACGAGCCGAATGCGCTGTAATAAGCTACCTCCTCCTTCCTGATTTGACTGAACATTTCAAACCGCTGACACCTGCCCCCCTGGTAAAATCGCTGCATCTCTCCACTGATCTGAACGCTAAATGTAAAACGCGTTGTCCTTCATACGAATCGTTTCGCTTACTGCACCGGCCTGTGCTTCAGGCGTGTTGACCTGCTGTGGCTAAGACGGGGCGATTCTGTGGCACATCTCATTATGAGAGGATAAGCGCCCGTGGGAGACGAGAGGACGAAAAAAAAACTTAACCCTGTGAAGGCTTCGCTGTCTGAATCGAACCTAACAGCCTGTTCTCGTGTACAGAATTTGCGTATGCGAATTGTGCTTCATTTTAAATAATTGTTCTTATTCAAATGACCAGGCGACCTTTGGACTACGGGTTAGCAATATCACCGATCGAAGACTAGCTGATCAAGGGAAAATTTCCTATTATAAAATAGGCCGATCAACACTAATTGACAAGATACATAATTAGCTCTTTTTTTAACAGTGGTGTACCTGCATATCGACTGTTCCCCGATACCATATCAGAGAGTAGACAACAGTAGGCTATTTGTAGGCTAATAAACCGACAGATGGGACGCCAATTCTTGATAATCTACAGTAGCCTACATTAAACATTGACATGAATGTGAAACATTCGGACGGGTCTATTGGCCACATGACAGAGACAATAATCCCATCAACTACAGCTGATGTGGGGCGATGACACGGGAGTCCCCCCTACGCGACACCCACTCCCTGAAGATAAAAACAGATTTACGCAATTCTGTCATCTGAAAGGGGCATTCCAACTTAGACACTTAAGATGTAGAATACTACCGAGAATAGTAATAACATATTGTATCCAATTGCATCAAACTTTACTTCACATAGCCTTTACGAAATAGTAGCCTATTTGATTTACAATAGCTCCCATTTTAAATAGATTTCAATCTGTTATCTTAGTTAAGATAGGCCCACCGGTAGGCTAATGTAAAAATCATTTCGCCATATGCTTTCCTTACCGTGGATCCACTGGAGAAATCCATTCGGAAGAAAGCAGTCCCCGAGGTCTGAGCAGTCTCACGTCACCCGCTTTCAAAATCGAACAAAAACCAACCAGCTAGCTACGTTGTTCGCCACATTAGTCTTAAATCTCCCATTTTTAAACCGGGATATGTATCTTCCTAAGAGAAACAGAAAGAAGCAGTCTTTGAAACAGTTCCCTGAACATGTATCAAAGGTTGTTGCGGACGGGATGAAACAAATCGAAAGTCAAAAGCTGCGAAAAAAACAAGAGAGATACCTACACACCCCGAAGGAATCACATCAGTGTTCCGACATTTCACTGACGGCATATTCGGAGAACGTCATTTAAAAGTAGGCAGATTGCTAATTTTCCTCGCTCGGCTCTCGCTATTTTACACACTGTTCCAACTGCATATTTCATGACCAACTGAAGACAACTGGGAACCAACTTTCCCTCGGGGTTGAGGAGGCGGACAGCCAAGAAGAGGGTTGGCATAATAGCCAACTGGGATATTAGCGTGTCAGCAACCAGTTCTGATCGCGACATAACGCATTATTAAAACGTATCTATGGCAGTGATTTCGAGCCGATTATCATGCTTTTCAGTCGTGTTCATATCGCTTCTTGCCTCCCGTTCAGATGGGCAATTTCCCGGAGCCGAGAACACCCATTCCTGGGGAGTGCTCACTCCCTTTCCGCTGGTTTCTGGTGTTGACTGCGTTTCCCCACGTTGCTGCTCTTATTCGCTGAGTGATGTTGGCTGGATTAAATCGAAAAAAGTGGTCGATGCCGATGCCGTACTGAAACGCTATGGCTAGATAAGGATTGTATTGTCAGGTCAGGAGTGGACCAATAATATATGTCATTTAGTAGACGCCTTTATCCAAAGCTACTTACAGTAGTGAATGCATACATTTTTCAGTATATGTGGTCCCAGTGAGAAATTAATCCACAACCTAAACGTTGCCAACGCCTTGCTCTGCCTACTGAGCCACACAGACTGATCACTTCTAATTTAATGTTGATAATGCATTGCCGTGTTAGCCATCATAGACATGTGTGCTGCTGCACGGCTCAGTAGCCTGCATGTAAACCTTTACAATGAGCATGCAATAGTCTCGCGAGGTCACTTTTCGCTTCTGGAAAAATAACTACCCCCCCTCGCGCGTAAAACCAATCGAAATGTTTAGTGATGCGTTATGGAATTGTGGTTTTGGGAGAGGTCAACTAACACCTGCGCCCTCAATCGAGGCCATAATTAAATTACACGGCACACGACAGACTAACTAGTAGCCTATATGCTCAGCGCGTGGCAAGCGTGGTACTGGTCACTAGCGGGGGAAAAAAAGTGAATTTAACTGTAAACTCCTTGGGGGTACAGGAATTGCGTCCGATGAAGAGGAAGTTTAGGGAGCAAAGTAGGTTAACGCTCATCCCTGACACGGCAGCGCGATTTTAATCCACGCCTCAGACGAGCATGTGCCTGACCCACGAACACATAGAGGAGGGTACATTGGCACGATTGTCCTCGTGTCATTGAAGTGTGATTTCAGAGTTACTTTAGACTTGCATACAAATAAATGACACCCTTGTACGCATGCCGACCGGCGCAGATCGTTTTGAAAAGTAGGCAGAACGGACATACTGTACTTGTTTGTAATATAGTATACTGACTGAGTAAACGTAATCCTGCCGCTGACGGTGCTACAACTGGCCTTCACTCTCGTGCCCTTTACATGTCTAGCTGTCCTCGCGCAGTGTTGTGATTTTTTTTTTTTTTGCCGAGTTGCACTGCTGGTTCTCCAGGGAGATCCGCTCCGGTTGACAGTGATGCTTCACACGTCCTCTTCCAACGGCAGGCAGGCAGGCGGGCGCACCAGTTTAGTGGTGTGATCATTTGAATTCAAGTGACTGGCCTAAATAGGGCCTTGTTTTCATTTGAAAAGACTCGGTTGTTTCTTTAAGAGAGAGGGAGAGGGATACAGAGCAGGATGAGGTCATCCTCCGAAGCCGGATGAATCAGCTTTTCTGTGTGTCACTCACACACACACACACACACACACACACACACACACACAGCTAGTTAAATCTGCTCCCTGAGGAGAGCCGCTGGCTCCCATTCTTGACTGAGACTTGAAAGTTTGGTATTTAACCCCTGGGGTGCGGAAACCAAACTCATAGATGGGACTGACCATGTGCCACAGAATCATACAAAATCCACACAACCTGGTGCCCATCTACATTAACTAACAGTTGCTGTTTGTGGTTCTGTGTGGCTCAGTAGGTGGAGCGTGGAAATGACACCGCTTAGGTTGTGGGTTCGTTGGGTGTTTTCCCATCTGTGGGTGCTTTCGTTAAAGCATCTGCAAATGGCCTATGTTATGTTACGGTTTAGTTCAGCGCTAAAACAAAGCATGATAAATGGTTTTCAGTATTGACAGCAACGAGTCAGGGATAAGGAACCACTCCAACAGGTATACTCAAGACAAACATTTCCAACTTGCTTTCATTAACAGACATTGAAGGGATTTATCAAGAATTCAAAACATTTTAGGAAGCATATGCTTCACAGATGCAATATTCTGGATTCATCTGTGGAGCATATGAGAGTAATAAATGTATTTCCATGACTGCCTTTTCTTTAATATAAAAAATGGTTGTACCTCCTATATGCCACATTGAGTTTAATTTGGCAAGACACATTTTTGGATACCTTATAGAACATGAAACTTCTAGAAGGCATACAAGTCTCATTTATAAATAAAAAAATGACTAACCTTTTCCTTCCCAGTGTTAGAGGTATGGTATGCAGCTGCCTACAACAATGTCTGTCACTGTATTACTGCACTGATCTCTTGCGCGAACTATGATTGTTCCTACCATGTATCAATGCACATCTTGTAAGTCGCTCTGGATAAGAGCGTCTGCTAAATGCTTCAAATGTAATGTAAACGTAGTCTCGATTCTTATTAATGCTATCAATTTTAAAGCGAAGGCAAATTACGTGTTAATAATTTCCTTCAACTGATATGACAAAGGTGCACCTCGTACTATGACCTTCTCAAAACCTTAGGAAGGCAAGTCATGACGTTTTATGTACAAGCGTGCAGCACGGCAAATGCCCGTGGTTTACAGTTAACTGGTGAAATCCTATCCTCCCATGTCAACATGGCCAGCTTCACTGTAAATACTTTAACAAGTTGGACATCTGCCCCGCACACCCCCTTAGCAGATGTGCCACAGCTGACAAGCAGCCCGCAGCAAAAGCGTCAACATGGGTTGACACACACACATAGGGGTAATCACCGAGGTTAAGGAATTTTTACGGTTAAATACATTTTTACGAACACAAGGAGAGCACATGATTGTGTACCCATCTAAACCTTTAGAATCTCAAGAGCCTTTATGGACATACATTTGGTAAGATTGCCATATTTGCACACAGATTAACAGTAATTATTTAAGGAATTTAACCACTAAGCTTTCCAATTAAAACAGGCCACAGGGACCGTATGAACAATTCATGCAATCATCAGCACTTGGCTATAAATACACATTTTTATACTCTATCATATATCATCTACACTGCTTCATGTGCAGGTAAAACAGCTGGCATAAAATAAACCTCATCTATTTTCCCATGGTTCAACAGTAAATCTCAGTGAAGGCCATGTTCATATATTCTAGTTTGAGGCATGCTGCCACCCAGTGGACATGGTTTGCACATACAGCTTACAGTAGACCCAGAGGATGTACGGGTAACCCCCAAAATAAAGGAAACACTTGAGTAAATTAGGAATTAAATGTATATTGAAAGCAGGTGCGTCGTACAGGTGTTATTGCTGAGTTAATTAAGCAATTAACATCCCATCATGCTCAGGGTCATGTATAAAAATGCTGGGCAAGTCCAGTTGCCTACTATTTATTTTTTTAAATGTCAGCTTTTCCAGTTTTTCTCCCAATTTGGTGGCCAATTATACCCACATTTCTTCAATTCACCCTCCTCCACAAGCCCGCAACTACAGGACCAGCCTCCACCTCGGGGCCGGGAATCAACCGCTTCCTTCGAGATGGAACTCGCCGATTCAGTTTCATCAAGAACAGCCCGTCGTGAACTTCAGAGGGATACCATGGTCGGATTGCAGTGCTTAAATCTCGTATTAAGACCTAAAAATGCATGTTTTCGAGTAAAGTGGTACAAAGAACACAGGCTGGTCTCCTTAGCAGTGGAAAAAAGTCATATGGTCAGATGAACATCCTGCACCGTTCTCAACAAGCCGACCAGGGCACGTGAGGCACGCCGAAAGAAACCTACAGGCCTGACTGCTTGTTTCCCATGGTGAAGGGTTCTGGCGGCTCAGTTATGGTGTGAGGTGCATTTTCCTGGTATGGCTTGGGTCCACTTGACCCCTTGGGTAAATGCCAATAAATAAAAAGCCATTCTGAGCTATCACCTTCATCCTGTGAAGCATTTCTATCCTGATGGGAATGGACTCTTCCAGGATGACAATTCCCCTCATCCACAGGGCATTGGGCAACCACGAGCCACCAGAACAGCTTCAAAGCATATTGGAATAGATTCCACAAGTGTCTGGAACTGTACTGGAAGGATGCAGCACCATTCTTCCAAGATAAATGTTGTAATTTGGTGTTTTGTTAATGGTGGTGGAAAACGCTCAGGCGCCGCTCCAGTGTGTGTTCAATTGGGTTGGAATCTGGTGACTGAGACGGCCATGGCGTATTATGGTTTACACCGGTTTCATGCTCATCAAACCATTCGGCGACCACTCATGCCCCGTGGATGGGGCATTGTCATCCTGGAAGAGACCACTCCTACCAGGATAGACATGCTTCTCCACCATGATCACTCAGAATGGCTTTGTATTTATTGGGTGTTTACCTTACCCTGCAAGGGGTTGAGTGGACCTTAACCATGCCAGGCAAATGCACCCAACACCATAAGAGTCGCCAGTATCCCTCATTTACTCAAGTACTTCCTTTATTTTGGCAGTTACCTGTATGTAGGAGGGGAAAGAGAGACTAGACAATTTCATTTCTGAAGTTTTTACTTTTTATTCTCAACACTGTCTCGGGGACAGGAGTAAAGTACCAGGAAGAGGGAGCAACAGTTTAAAAAAAAAAAAACTAAAAAAACAATATTTAATAATTTGTCACAAGGCTTAACAACAACCACTCTGCACACCAGAGAGCATGCGTGTGCTTCATGTCCACTTGGGTTTCACCTGAACCGAAAACATCAAAGTATAAAACGAGAAAAAGATCACTGAAAACTATTTTCCTAAACAGAATAATCATATTCCCATAACATTTTTATAAATATGGAATTAGAAATTTAAAATATTCTTTAAAAAATAAATCCTGTCCTAAATGGGAATTAGTTTTTTGCAAACGTGCTGTACTTCAATAGGGCCTGTCCCTGCGTTCCTGACGGTGGTCTCCCCTGTGGAAGAGGAGGGACATCGTTACTCTTCAATTCTCCACTTCGGCAGCATAAAAGACCAGGGTTAGGGTTAGGCTCCAAACTTCTACTGCAGCAGGGTTACTCAAATCTGGCCCACCAATCCAAATGCGGTCCTGGTTTTCCTTTCTCTCGGGTAGTTAATTGAACCATTACTGTAAATGATTGGCCAGAGTGTCTTCACACCTGACTCCCAGGTAAAGGAAGGGTGGAAAAACAGCAGAAACAGAGGAACCATGATTCGAGGAACCCTGTTCTACAGAGACTCATTACATGACTCAAGCCAATTTGGGGAAGATGCTATTCAACTCCTAAGTTGTTCTCATCTTTAACCACTGCAGACATGGATTTAGTTTTTGTGTGTGTGTGTGTGTGATTAAGAGACAAACTGGAAGTCTGATAAGTCATTTCAATTGAGGGCAGCTTTGCCAACAGTGTTTCAGAAAATCCATGTGTGGGGGGGTTAATAATACATTTATAAGCTAGGCATTTTGGAAGTTATACAGGTTTAAATCTACCCTTTGCATTTGAGAAGCTGCTCTTAAAATCCAGGAAAAAAAAAAACCTAAAGACTGAGTCGCCCAACAGTGTGAGTGAGGCAACACTGAAGGTGACCCAAGTGTGAGCAACCTAACAAAAGGGTCCGATGCGATGCATTACATTGCAGGCATTTAGCAGACGCTCTTATCCAGAGCGACTTACAGTTTACATTTCTTTACAATCCACTTATACAGCTGGATATTAACTGAAGCAATTCAGGTTAAGTACCTTGCTCAAGGGTACAACGGCAGTGTCCCACTTGGGGCTTGAACCTGCAACCTTAATGTTACAAGCCCAGTTCCCTAACCATTACACTACCACCTATTACCACAATGCCACTCACTTCATCTCCATCATCTTGCCAGGGGGTCCCATGCCTCTCCGGGCTCCTCTGCCACCCATTGGGTCCATGGGGGGTCCGCCCCGACTGCCCCCTCGGAATCCACCTCTGTCCATCCCGCGGCCCCGGAATCCACCCCGCGGTCTCCGCCCCCCCTGCCGCGGAAGGGCCCCGGGCCCCCAGGGCCCCCCATGCCCCCGCGGTCCATACCTCTGCCCCCACGCATGCCCGGGCCCCCTCTGCCACGGTCACCACCTGCAATCAAGAGCCCCCGCCCCCCGTTAGCTCACACGCAAAGCCACCGCTGACACACACAAAGGCATTTGTGGTCGGCATTCCTGGCTGTGGGAGAACGTCACTTCCAGCAAGTGAACCAACTACTCTCTCTCCTTTATTAGCACACTACCGAACAACACTAACTGCACTGAGACAGACAAATGGTACATGGGTGCAAAACCTAGCACTGAGGCGTCTTAACTGCCACACTGTGGCACACTGACATAAAGCTACGCCTGGCCAACAGGCCCGTTCCCACCCTGAGGGGAGAGGCAGAGTATCCTGGGAGGGGAGGGGGGGCAGTCACCTGAAGGGGAGAACGGGGGCGGGCCGAATCCCTCTGGCTTGGGGGCTTTGCACTGGTTACACTCCATCCTCCAGGCAAAGTTCTGGTTCCCACAGCTCCTATTAAGAAATCATTCACGTTAACCACTAATTGAGCAACATTTAACCATGCATTCCCTATCCTGTAATATAAGAATATAATAATATATGCCATTTAGCCGACGCTTTTATCCAAAGCGGCTTACAGTAGTGAATACAAACTTTTCAGTATATGTGGTCCCAGTGGGAATTGAACCCACAACCTAAGCGTTGCCAACGCCATGCTCTACCGACTGAGCCACACAGAACCACACGTTCTGTTCTTGTGTCTATGCACGTCTTGTGTCTGTGTGCCACCTTCTAAAAAGGTAGGTGGGAGGGGCACGTCTCACACACCTATTGGATCCCTCGGGTGTAGCATTTGAACTGACCGGTGAGAACATTGTTCTGATGAAGACCCGAGGGTCGAAACATTACCTGCATGGTTATATAAAGACCTTATTTTGAAGCGTGTGTGTGTATTCTTTAAACTCTACCATGCCACTTTGACTCTTTGCACCTTATGCCAAGTGCATTACGTTTATTCTAATCTCCCCAGCTGGGACACTGCCGTTGTACCCTTGAGCAAGGTACTTAACCTGAATTGCTGCAGTTAATATCCAGCTGTATAAATGGATTGTATGTAAAGAAATGTAAACTGTAAGTCTCTCTGGATAAGAGCGTCTGCTAAATGCCTGTAATGTAATGTAATGTGTTAAAGCCAGATCATTCTTCATCAGCACTGAGATCCGCCCACACTACATTTACATTTGGGTATTTAGCAGACGCACTTATCTAGAGCAACTTACAAAAGTGCACACAAAATAGGCTAGGCCACAACCAGCAACGATTCCCAGACATCAACAATTACACCAACGCAACGCTTTACACCCCTGAAAGTATGCGTCATTACGCAACATATAACATTTCGTTAAGTGGCACAGTAAGAGCTAAGGGAGTTTGAGGACAGGGTCCTTTTGGGGATTTCAGATCAGAGTTGAGGGAATGGCTACTTTGAGCTAAGATGCAGTTTGAAGCGGTGGGTCTTTATAATAATAATATAATATACGCCATTTAGCAGACGCTTTTATCCAAAGCGACTTACAGTAGTGAATGTATACATTTTCAGTACATGTGGCCCCAGTGGGGATTGAACCCACAACCTAAGCGTTGCCAACGCCGTGCTCTACCAACTGAGCCACAGAGAACCACACTTTACTCTGCGGCAGAACATGGACAGTGATTGGAAACATGCCAAATTGTGTCCCAATACCTAAACACAACAAACAGCGATTTGTGGTATCAAACAGCAGACCAATACATTTATTACCCCCAATAAGTTAAGATGGAAGATAATAAGTGATCATATTTAGGAATACGTGGATCATAATGAACTCATTACTGCCCATCAATATGCTTATTGCAAAAAATCATTCAAACATTCACAGCTCTTAGTGACCAGGGTGAACTTGTGGGGGTTCTGCTTCTTCATTTTAGTACAGCATTGCACTTCATGACCACGAGACATTGCTAATGAAATTAAGTCCTTATGGGTTTGATGAAATATCACTTAAATGGTTACAGTCCTATCTGACAGATAGAAAGCAGGCTACAGCCTCATTCAGTGCCACAGAGAAGATGCCATGGACCACTTATGTTCTTAATGTATATGTGGCTCTGTGTGGCTCAGTAGGTAGAGAATGGAGACCACATATACTGAAAAATGTATGCATTCACTACTGTAAGTCCCTTTGGATAAAAGCGTCTGCTAATTGGCATACATTATATATTATACGAACAAACTCCCTCAGGTGCAGTTTGCAGACGATACATTAATCCATGTATCAATTCTGCCAGATAGGGTCAAGAGGCTCTTGAATCTGATCTGGTCAGAATTGTAAATCGGGTAACTCTAAATAAGACGGTGTTAAATGGAAAGAAAAGTTAATCTGTTGATATGTTCTACTAGAGACAGGGGGAAAAAAACAGACTTCCCTGCAACTGAAAAATGGGGAGGAATCTGTAGGGAGTGCAAAAATCATCAGAACCTCTTTTGTGATAAGGAGTGAAGTTCTTTCCAGAGCAGATTCTGAATCAAATAAGCACTTCTCAAGCACTAATACTCAAGTCAAGTAAACTACCGCTACCACTGGCTCCGTTTTGCCATGGGGCTCTTGGAAGACCAGGCGATAGGCTGAAAGAGATCCTGAAAACAAACAAAGGAGCAAACTGGGCCGCCCTGACTGAAGTGGGGAGCTCGCTCCACCACTGCGGGGGCCAGAGTAGAGAAGAGCGTGTAGAGTCTGGCTCAGAGCTGGGGGGGCGGCGGGAGGGGGCGATACGTACGGATTGGGGCACTGCCAGTCTCCGGCTCTCTGCTGCATGTTTCCCCCGGAGGGCCCCCCCCTGCCCACTCCGCGGGGGCCGCCCCTGGGGATGAAGCCTCCCCGGTCTCCCCCACGGCCCATCATGCCTGTGGACGAACGACAGCGTTAGTCATTTCAGGCCCTGCGGCTGCCGTTTGGCATTTACATTTTAGGCGTTTTGCAGACTTATCCAGAGTGACTTAAACAAGAGCAAACAAAAAGGATTGTGACAAAGAGGACAGAAGATACCTTGTTATCAGTGTCACGACCAATGGCACTGGTCATTACATAAACTTCTAACACAACGTTAAGTGTCACAGTACGTGGAGTAAGAGGGAGGTTGAGAATATAGTGCTTTCAGTGGGAAATAGATTTGAGGGTACGGCATGTTGAATGTAGCATTATTAGGGGCGTTTTAACCCAGAATAAACGCTCAGGGTATGTTGAAGAAAGATGCAGTGTAAACAGGTGTGTTTCCAGTCTGCAGTAGAGAGATGGTGAGGAACTCAAACTTTCTTCCCTTTATATATATATACATTTTTTTTTTTTAAGTGTCTCCCCACAAACTCATTGATTTGAAGGTATGGTATGATAGATACAGCATTATTAGGGGTGATTTAAGCCAGAATAAATGCTCAGAGTTCAGGATATGTTGAAGAAAGATGCAGTGTAAACATTTCCAGTCTGCAGCCAAGAGAGAGGCAGTGACTCAGCTGTCTTGACTGCAGTGAGAAACTCAAACTTTCCTTTTAGAAATAAAAAAAAGTGCCTCCCCACAAACTCACTGGCATGCTCTTCTAACACCCGAACACCTCCGACCGTACCGGAAACAAAACTTCCCGTCACTCTCTTGGTGTTGAGGAAGATCACACACCATCACCCTCCCTCAACTACATTGTGAAAACCTTCGTTCCAGGAGAACGTGCGTTTAAAGTCGAGCGGCAGGCGCCCAAACGTGAGAGGACGAGACGCACCTCCGCGGCTCATCATGCCCCGGCCGTCTCTCATGGGCATGCCCCCGCGCATCATGCCCATCATGGGCTTGCGGCGAGCCATGGACACCTTCAGCTTCTTGCCCTGGAACTCCTTACCTGTGGAGGGGAGAGGGAGAGGGAGAGGGGGCGTGAGCCAACAACAGTGCACACATTTACTTCGCTTACACCCTTTCAGCGTCAAGGCTACCGCATGCGATGCGGCTTGGTCTTCCTTTCTGATTTTGACCTGTCTTCATCCTTTCACATTCATCACAACTGCTCCCGTATGAAACGTTTGTGTCGGTTACCAGAGCAACCGAGACAACATTCTAGACCGTAGTGGTCCTTCTTGCGAAGCGTCGCGTTTCAGGCCAGATGTGATTGTGACGCATTTGCAGCCGTTCTTAAGGAGCATCAGCAGGCTTAGTGCCATTCTCAAATATGGCGTTGTTCAGATCTCTAAAATAACACTGTGTCTAACCTCAGTTCACCCCCTTTCACACTGAGGAGAACACTGCTTACCAAAAAAACAAGGTTATACTGGTTACCACAGCAACTAACACAACATTCTACATAGTAGCGGTCCTTCTTGCAAAGCGTCGGGTTTCAGGCCAGATTTGATTGTGACGCATTTGCGGCCGTTCTTAAGGAGCCATCAGGCAGGCTTTCCTTTCAGATGAACAACAGCACGACCGCATCTAACGTGGGTCGAAACCAAATAAAAAGGAACGGTCTAAAAAAAGCCACGTCCAATATTTCACATTGCAGTTGTTACCGCATCCAACCCGTGTCAAATACTGTTTTTCAGCTCAATGAGAAATGGATATTAGTCCAAGGACACACGAGGCAGTCGGTAACATAGTACTCTAGACAGTGCAAAGCACACAAATAATTTCAGTGTTTCCCCCACGACTGGTTTTAAAGCAGGATGCCATAAGTAATCTGCTGTAAGAGATTTGACATTTACATTTTTAAAATGGCAGCTGTCCTACTAGCTTTGAAACGAGACTACAGAAGCCCACTTCCTGTGTCAGAAATACGCCTGCCAGGGAACACTAACCTTTTCTTCCCCAGTGTTACAGGTATGATACACAGACGCCTGCAATGATGTCTATTGCTGTATTACTGCACTGATCTTGTGCGCTAACTATGATTGTTCTTACCATGTATTAATGCACATCTTGTAAGTCGCTCTGGATAAGAGCGTCTGCTAAATGCTTAAAATGTAAATGTAAAAATGTAACATCTCAAATGGTGTCCCATGTAAAGCTGAACGTGGTGTATGAAAGTCCAGACGAAAGGAGCGGGTCGTACCATCGAACCACTCGACAGCAGCTTTGGCACAGGGGGGCTCCTCATAGGACAGTGTGGCATCGCCCTTGGGCTTCCCGCTGTCCTTGTCTGTGTAGATGTTGATGGCAGGCTGGCCGAGCCGTTTGTTAATCTGGGGAAACAAGAGGAATTCACGCTCACTCCTCTGTTCATGCACAGAACACACGCCACAGGCGTCATCTTACAGAGAAAAGAGCTTCCATTGAGGGCAATCTTTGCATAACACCAACCGTGAAAATTGAAAACGCGAGCCTATGAAAGGACTAATGCTTGCTAACAGTACAGTTGGTTACGCCAACAGCGTAGTTGTTTTTTCCGGCACTACTTGTCGCACTGGCACGGGTTCAAAGAACATAACCCCATTGTATCCACTTGTGCACTTCACTTTGTCAAGCGACACAAAGTGTGTCAATTCAATTAATGTAATGAAAATCGCTTTAAGAAGAATCTACATCTAAAAAAAAAAAAAACACTAAAAAAAACCGCTCGAAGTTTAGGGCTGTGCACCCACCCGGATGGTCCCGCAGTGCTTGAAGAATTCGGCGAGCTCCTCCAGGGTGGCGTTCTCCGTCAGGCCCGTGATGTAGACGGTGCTGTTTTCAGAGTCGTCCTGCTCTTCAGGGCGCACTGGAGAGAGAGAGAGAGAGAGAGAGAGAGAGAGAGAGAGAGAGAGAGAGATGGAGAGAGCAAGACAGAGAGAGAGAGAGAGAGAGAGAGAGAGAGAGAGAGAGAGAGAGAGAGAGAGAGAGAGAGAGAGAGAGAGAGAGAGAGAGAGAGAGAGAGAGAGAGAGAGAGAGAGAGAGAGAGAGAGAGAGAGAGAGAGAGAGAGAGAGAGAGAGAGGGGGGGTCACGTTTAACCACACACGAGCGCGGAGGAGAACGGACAAACACAGCCGCGTCGCCGCGGGTTAAAGTCAACGGCATGGTTGTGTGCGGGTCGAAGCTCCGCCTCTTACCAATTTCACGATCCGGTCCGTCGTTCAGGGGTCCTGAGGCGCGCCGGACAGGAGAGGGAGGACAACAGCAAGAGTTAGTCGGTGCTCGCTGGCCAGGCCCACTGCTTCACTATACACATTTATGTTTTTGTTTTTTTAAAGGTTTTTTTTTTTTTACTGCTACTCAATATCAAATATTCACCCAGGCACACTTCCGTGGACATTTTGAAAATTAGAACCATGTGGCCTTCCTTGTGTACTCCAGGGAATTTAAAGTAGATGGTCAATGACTCATTTTAAAAAAATACATAAAGACCCAAATTAAGTGTGCCATCAGAGAAGTGGCTCTCAAAACCACTGAAAACCCTGAATGCTAGGGGGCAGACGGTCAAGGACTCGTTAAAACAGACCCCACTACGTAGGGTCTTTAGGAAAAAGACCGCAGCAGCACAGAAAAACCAGAGTACTAGGGGTGCATGGTCATGGTTAAAAAACAACCCAAGACAGACCATTAAAATAAAACTTGTCATTAGATTGCAAAACCTCAGAAACCCAGAATACCAGGGGTTCTAGGTGTGACAAAAGTGTTTTTCTTGTGTTTTCTTTAAAAACCATTCTTCAAAACCCTAAATACACAATGATTTTGGAGGGGGTCATTTGCCACTAAGACTTCAATGTGAAATACATTTTTAAAAACACTGAATTTTTTACTTCTTTTTTTTACCTTTGGTCATGATTGATTTACTCAAGACAGGGAGGAAAAAAAACACCCAGGAGGGATTGTATGTTTTTACCACTCTCTCTGAAGTTTTAAACTGGAGACCCTTACTAGTACCCAACTTAGTAGCCGGCAGTACACTTTACGTATATCACTTTATGTGACTATGACACTCTGTACACCAATGCAAGTGCAAAAAATACTCTTAGGAGGTTAATCTAGTGTATGGTCTTATTTTTACTAGCCAGTGTAATACTCATTAACTTACCACCAGGCTTAATGAAGCCACCTCTGTCTCCAGCGATGCTGGGGAAATAAACGGAGATATGAAGGCGGTTTCCCTTAAAGAGCCACTTCCGTACACCGAGCCCCGCCCGCTCACTTGTGGGGGAGGGGTGCTGGGGATTGGGTAGGGGTGGGGGGTTGGGGGTGGTGGACACAGTTCGGGTTTGCTCTCTCAACCCCAAAAGACAGTTCTTTACACATGGTTTTTGGATCTTACACATGGAGGTGGCGACAGTATTTTGGTGGCATGGCTTCCCCCTTTTTTCCTCGTACAAGTCATTCTTCAAAAGTGGGTGGTTGCTGAGCATTGTGGGGGTTTTGGTAAGGGGAGGGGGCAATCTTTATTACCGTTTTTAAGGGAAAAAATCCCCAGCATTTTATACAACAGAAAAGACAGGATTATTTCAGATGCCTCTCTTCCATGAGCCGGTACCTGATATCCCAGCATCAGTGTCTGGGAATAACTCCCACAATGCAAAGCACTGTATTTAAACTAAAAACCCTTTTACCAGATCCCATTACCACCATTAACAAAAAAGACAAAGCAAGCAGTGAAACGCTCCAATTTAAAAGAAAAGCATCTGGAATAATCACTTACAAAAGAAAGCTGGAACATTCAGCTTTTTAAAAAAAATACACACCATGTACATGGTTTTTTTTTTTCTTTTTTTTTTTTTTTTACACAAAGATTCTTGGCTGAAGTTACACAATTCTAAAATACAAAAAAAAGGCTATGTGCCACATTACAAAATCCATTGAAGGTACAAAAAAATGACATTGTTTTTCAACGTGATGTGGTTCTCTCTTTACATTCGGTTTTTATACACTTGACACTCTCCGTTTCTATGGCGACACGATTCTCTGTTTAAGTCCCCCACTGTTCATTATGCTGCCGGCTCAGTATTGAGTACGGGTACTTTTAAAGTATTGATGTGTTTACATGGCTCTCACTTTGTTACCTGTAGCATATAAATGCGACAAAGCATGTTAAAAAGGTGTTCAGAGATAACGTCACAAAAAACAATATGCAATTCCAACGACATTTTTTAAAAACCACATTTGAATGCCCCTTACCTGTGCAGTGGCAAGGTGAAAGCGTGTCACTTAAATCTGTGAAAGACCCTCTTTAGATTCTCCACAACCATCAATCGTTATTGCTATGGTCACTGTCTCTAGGGAGACTGCTATCCAGTAGTGCACAGTCTCCACCGAGCCTTTACTTGGTGAAGAATGGGTCGGATGGGGCGGAAACAGATGTTTCTCCCTAGCGACAGTGACTATAGTCTCCAATTTGCACCAAGAAGCCATTGCCAGCTGAAAGAGCAAGCTTGGCAGGAAAATGCAAAAAAAAATGCATTTCGCTCAAACACAGAATGCTGGTTTTTAAAAATGGACAGTGATGACACTTTCACCTTTTTAAATAAAAACAAACTCAATGACATTTCCCAAACTCGGTATAAAAATAGGAACCCCTTGGAGAAGGACCGTAAAGACTTCATATTGCAATCCTTTAAGTTAGTCTGCCATCATTCGAGTCCCTGACAAGTAAAACAGTGAAAGAGTAAACTCACATATACCAACATGTGAACGGCAAAAACAGAATCTACCTTACAGCTAAAGGGGTTCCATCTGGTTTATTTCCCTCTACCCTTTTGGTGAGGCACAAAGACCTTTTATAACACATGCAGGTTGCTACGGCAATGCTTTGATAAAAATAAAAATAAACCCTGTCCACACGTCAGAGTATTCGAGGCTCATATGACTTACCGTCCACATGACCTACGAAGCTACAAAACCAAACCAGGACTAAAAGCTTCATACTTAACTCTGTCGTCTCAAGAGCCAGGGAGACGTGCGGTACATTGAGATGGCGGTCTTTTCGCCCAGAGAAACGCTGGGCCTGATTGCATTGCCAGTAGCATCCTGCATAATGGGCAGAACAGAGCTGGAGCAAAACCAGAAGGCCGCTCACCGGAGATCGGAGGAAGCCTCGCTCTGCCCCGGTGGCTAGGAGGTCTACTGAGGCGACTGCCGCACGGGGAAGCGGACCAGCCAGGGACACATGCAGCAGCTGAGCTGTTCAAAGGTGAACAAATCGACCAATGCCCATCGAGGTTTGCTCCAGCTCTTTGGCCAACTAAAAGCATCATTACCTTCTTACCTTTGGCCATACTAACAGCAGGGCTGAAAGCACCATACTACTGAGGGAAGGCAACCGTGCACGGCCGACAACCAAGAGGCCGGGGCCTACTGCTCGTTAATTTAAAGTGGATTTTGCGCCCGTTTTTTCCCCCTGGGAACAAGCTGTAGGAAGGCCAAGCTAAGGAGCGAGGGGGGGGGGGGATTTTGGTGAACTTTCAGCCCTGTGTGACTAGGCCGCTGCCCCTGTTTTGTGGGAGGAAAGGTAGGGTGAGCGTAGGGGGTTGGGCGAGGAGCACTTACCCCATGCCTCCACGACTCATCCCACCGCGCACCATTCCTCCGCGCATCATCCCGCCCCTGTCAAATCCGCCCCTGCCCCGGCCGCGGCTCTCCGCCGCGCCCATCCCGCGGCCCTCGCCGGGGCCCGAGTAACCGCCAGACTCCGAGCTGGAGTATCCGGCACTCATGCTGCTGCTGGACCTCTCCTGCCTGTAACTACCTGCGGGGGGGGGGGGCACAAATAACAACATCAGAACACACACAATGACAAGAACGGGGCCATTCGGCCCATCTAGGCTCGTCAGTTAATGACAGTCTAGGCCAGTTTTCTCAATCCATTCCTATAAGGCACAATGCCCTGCATGTTTTCATTCCAACCACCGCTCCCAACCTATCATCTGCATCGGGCGTCTGTTAATGATCACTTGAGCACGATTAAGCGGTGGCTGGAATTAAAACATTCGGCGCAGTGTGCCCTGTAGGAATGGATTGAGAAACACTGGTCTAGAGCAGGGGCGGGCAAGGAGGGCCATGTCGGTGTGATCTGGCATTCTAGCTAAATGCATTCATGAGCTCACGACAGCTGAGGACCATCGTGTCTCTATACAGAACGTTTAACTGTGGCCTAGTCAGCAAGTGAAGCGGCATTGCTGTACACAGCCAGTTAGCCAATTGACCCGGAGAAATTGGTGGAGACAAAAACGTGAGTGCACACCGACCCTCCAGGGAGTATCCAAACCTGGACTTGAAACACCCCAAGGGGCGTCTGCCTCTACTACGTGACCTGCCAAGCTACGGGCAAAGAGAAGCGGTACATCTCCTGCCTTCTGCACAAACAGCTGGTCAATACGCCTTCTCCAAACACGAGAAAAAAAAAACGTATTACTTTTGCGCGACAAACGAGGACAAGCACAAAGAACAACCAACGGGGGTTCAATTAGACAAGGGTTGGGGTCACAGACAGAAGTTCACATTTTAAAAATAAGGAGTAAAAGAACGAGAACATACCCTGGCTATACTGACTGGTTGGGTTGTAGCTGCTCTGTTGCCCGTAGCTGCTGCCCCCGCCACTCTGCTGGCCGTACTGGCTGGGTGGGGGCTGCCCGTAGGAGCTGGAGGGTGGAGGGTAGCTGGAGGGCGGAGGCTGCTGCTGCTGCTGGGGCGGAGGCTGCTGCTGCTGCTGGTAGCTGCTCTGCTGGCTGTAGGAGCTGGGCTGGCTGTAGCCGGCCTGCTGGCCCTGGTAGCTGCTCTGCTGCTGGGAATAGGCCCCGGACTGGGAGTAGCTGTTCTGGTCGTAGCTGGAGGGCTGGCTGCTGGCGCTGTAGCTGCGGGCAACAAGACCACACGGGGTGGGGGGGATGGGGCGCAATTTAGAGACCAGTGCACGGGGGGATTCATGGAGAGGAAAAGAACAAAATGATTAAATGATAAGATTAATATGGAGCTTGTCCTTTACTTGGGCTGTGCTGGAACCTGTTTGAGAGAGCGGCTTATGGGTTAAGGTGCTGCGGAAGTGAGGGATGAGGAAACGAGACCGCTTCAGGGCCTTGTTACAGGCGATAGAAAATCAGAGAAAAGAAAACATGCATCTTTTCGAGCAAGGCCTCTTGCTTGGTTCTGCGAAGATTAGGATTAGGAAGTGGATTTGAGATTTTTACCCCCAGGCAAGTGCAGTAAACAGACACCAGGAAAAGGTCAAGTGGAACCGATCTCACAGACGAAGGAGGGGGAAAAAATGCAACAAAAAAAAAGGACGGGAGAATTTTGCCTTCACCGGTGACGGGCTTAATAGTCACAGGCAGACCCAACCCTGTGTTACCAAGTGCTTTCATGGGCCTGCCTTACCTGGAGTACCAGGGGCTAAGACTGCATGGGCATATTTACCTGGAGGTGGGGTAGGAAGCCTGGGCATTGCCTGAAGGCAGAGGGTATGAACCGGCCACCTGCGAGTACCCGTAATTATTCTGGCTGTATCCCTGGCTATAGGCAGCTGGGTTACCCTGGGCGGGGGGAGTGTCTTGGGGCTTGGTCAGTTCCTGTGCTCTAAAAGTTAAATTAGCAGTCAGGTTACAGGCTCCTTCCACACACAAATAAGTCAAACCAAAAAAGTAAAAGGATGTAAATAAATATATAATCTATTAAAATATTTTTTATGTTGCATTCATTTACACAAGTGCCTTTTGTCTCCTCCCTCGACTTAATTGAAGTGCGACAAACAGCCGCAAAAGGGAGACGCTTCTCTGGCCCAGAGAGCAGGGGAGCACGGCTGTTGGTGACAGATACTAGAGTGGGCAACACACAGCCAAGTGCTTTCATTCATGCGGCGCCCGTCAAAATCATGATGGTCCCCGTGTCTGAAAATCACAGCCACCTGTTAATGAAACCTGCATCAGCCTGCGTGTTAAAAAGGGGACGTTGGGCAAGGGTTGAGGGGAAATATATTATATTTATATTATATTATATTTGCCATTTAGCAGACGCTTCTATCCAAAGCGACTTACGGTAGGGAATGCATACATTTTTCAGTATATGTGTTCCCAGTGGGAACTAAGCGTTGCCAACCCACAACCTAAGCGTTGCCAACGCTGTGCTCTACCTACTGAGCCACACAGAACCACAAAAATCTGGTCAGGAGAAACCACTGAGCAAAATGCAAAATATATATATATTTTTTAAATACAAAAAATAGTGACAATTGAGAATTATACCTCCCAAGAACCACACTCCAAGCTGATGCCCGTTTACACTGCACATTTTGAGACATGCAGTGTTCCACAAATCCACAAAACCTGCTACAAGAGCAACTCCAATAAGGCAAGAAAAACTGGAAATACAAGGTTTGCTCCCAATTGGTCTGAATGACCCGAGAACCATTAAATAAAACACTGGCATCCCTGGCTATGCCCCGGGCGCCCTTAAGAAATAAAAATGGAGGTAAAATGAAGGTCAGGCGTGGGGTGGGGGTGGGGGTGGAGGTTACCTTGGCGGCGCAGTGGAGGCGGGCTGCTGGCTGTAGCCAGCGTAGGTGGGCTGGGCTCCGTATCCGGGCTGGGCGCCGTAAGAGGCCTGGGTGGTGGTGGTGGCGGCGGCAGACGCGCTGTCGTAGCTGCTGGCGCCGTAGGCCTGCGAGGGCTGGCTGTACCCCTTGGGGGCAGCGGGGGTCGCACTGTACCCCGCTGTGGGGAGAGGAAACACACAATCAAAACCTCAGCACTGGGTTAAAGACATACAGAAACCTCACAATGGCGCCCATTAGTTCAGCATTCAGCATTCTCCCCCCCCACCCCCAACGTTTCTCTTCTACACATGGCCCACGTTCAGTAACCATACGGCCACATAGGTGACTCGCACTGCCATGGCAACATCCTGATTCCATTGCCTGCATCAAGGCTGTGTTTTAGGGGGCTAACCACTGCAAGAGTTGACACTGTGGAAGGGATGCGAAGTGACCACAACCACAAAACAGACTTGTCAGAACGGTATATTTAAATGCGTGACACCGCCGTGGTCTATTTCTTTCCGGTTTTGTATTCTCAAAAGTTGTTTCATTTATACAAGTCTGCCTCGTTTTAAGAACAGTAAATGTTATGTTAGTGGTTGCAGCTTCTTACCAACTAACGTTTCTTTTACGCGACCAATCGATCTGCAGGATGACCATTACTGAAATAAGGCCATTTTCACAGGTGACCAGTGCGCAATAAGGCAGCAAACACACTCAAATCGGTCACGAGGAACACTTTTTTTTTTGGTCAGACCACAAAACACACACACACACACAGCCACAGGCAACTGCACGGAGCCTTTTAGGGCTGAAGTCAGTGACGCCTTTGGGTTATAGATCAAGCACAAGTTAAGATGCCATGAAATGGAAAGGAGTGCATGCGAAAACAACAATATTGCCCAAACCTGTAGTGGTCCCTTCTGCTCAGGGATGGCAGTAATAAGAGGAGCAAGAGGGTGAATTAAAACGCAGTATTCACAAACAGCGCTCATTGGAGGCAGCAGTCAGTACGTCTTGCAGTTTCACATCGACTAGACCGACATTGCAGGTACAGGAGGTGGCAAACAGCCAGAAGCATTGCGCAGATCCAAAAAGGTATGACAGAGTACAGACTTTGTCGAATTTTGTAGGAGGGGAGGAAAAAGGAAAATAAACGCTGACAGGATTTACATGCGGATAGTATCCCAAGTACATTAATTCTGGAAATACAATTTGGAAATGAACATTAAACCTGGTGCCCCATTTCAAAAATTATTTATAATGAAACCATTGTTTATAAAGTCTGTTTGCTCATCACTTTGTTGTGCGGTAAATAGGGCATTTTGTATCCACAGTTAGACCTGTGATGCACACCCATGTGGACATTAATCTATTGGAACTGATGTTGCTTACATGACTACTGTTGGAATTATCAGATGAAATCCATATTCAGGCATATTAACAGGAGTACAACAAAGTGTGCGAGGCCTAGCCTATACTACACACAGAACAGCCTACATTACATTTTCGCCACCCAGTACAAAATTGAGGAAAACACTGAGAATTCCACTGAAAAATTACTAGTGGTGTCAAATTAATTCAGCAAAATGTTTAAAGGTGAAGGAAAGTTTAAAACGTCCACCAAATTCGAATTATTTAAATTGTAAAGCGAGTAACCGCCCTAATTCTGCCTTCAAACACTGGGGCGGTGTGCAAACGGGAACACGGATTGGCCTTGGGCCTGCTGCGTGCCGGGACTCACCGGTTGGCGGCTGGCCGTAAGAGGATCCGTACGCTGGCTGCGTGTAGCCGCCTGCAGAGGACCCGGTCTGCGTGTACGCTGAGTCAGCGGGCTGGCCGTAAGACCCGTAGCCTTGCTGCCCGTACGCTTGCTGTGAACAGAGTCATTTACATTTACATTACAGGCATTTAGGAGACACTCTTATCCAGAGTGACTTAGTTTACTTTTATTTCTTTTTTTAAATGGAACATTTTTCCCCCCCAATTTTACCCTGTTTTTCTCCCAATTTGGTAGCCAATTACCCACTGTGCTTAGTTCAATCCCCCTTCCCTCATAGTTCAAGGGGTACATTTTTTTAAAATATAAAGGTTACAAGCAATAATGTTATCAAAGTGTAACAAAAACTAAACTTGGGGGTTTGGCAAACAGTTTGGAATCGACTAAAGTAATCCAAGATGATTTAAACAAAATCCAAAAATGGGCAGATAAAGGGCAGATAACGTTCAATATTGCTAAATATAAAGTTATGCATGTGGGAAATAAAAACATTAGACAGGAGTATTTTATGGGAGGAGAAAAGTTAGGTGTTCAATTTGAAAAGGACTTGTAATTGTAGTTGATCAAAGCCTATCTGCATCAAAGCAGCGTGCTACAACAGTGGAAAAAAGCCAACAGAATGCTGGGATACATAGCAAAAAGTATTGAGTATAAATCAGAGGTTATATTAATGATATAATGCCTTTGTCAGACCTCACTTAGAATACTGTGTGCAGTTCTGGGCACCGCACTACAAGAAAGATATTGAAGAACTGATACCTGGTATGAAAGGTAAAAGTTATGATGATAGACTAAAGGCACTCAATCTATTTAAACTTAGCAAATGCAGACATAGGGGGGATTTGATTGAGGTTTTTAAATTCCTAAAAGGGATTAACAAAGTAAAATACCAAAGATTTTTAAAGATAAGTGGGGTCAGCAGAACAAGAGGCCACAGGTGGAAATTAGTTAAAGGCAAATTCTGCACAGATATCAGGAAGTTTTTCTTTACACAGAGTTGTCAATGCCTGGAACAGCTTGCCAGGTCGGGTAGTAGAGGCAGAAACGCTTGGGCTATTCAAGTTCAGGCTAGATGTAGTACTAGATACTCTTTAGATTAGGACATGATGAGCCTAGATGGGCCGAACGGCCCGTTCTCATCATTATGTATTCTTATATTCTTATATAATATTTGACTTTATCTAGGGGTTAAACCCATCTCCACGAAATGTGGAGAAACCAAATGAAGCTAGATCAAGTCCTGGCTGCACGACCTCTAGACTCACCTCAGACCTGTGCTAACAGCCAGGTCACTCTCGAGGCGGAAAACTGGCGATTTTAAACACTGAAGCCAGAGAGTGGCCTAAGAGAGGCTCAGAGCTTTGTGGCGGGGTGTGCGGTCCGGGGGGTTCTCACCTGTGTGGTCTGTCCATAGGCCTGAGAAGTCTGGCCTGAATAAGAGCCATACCTGTACAGAAGAGTCACCCGATCAATACACAGCATCGTTGCTTTCATTACCATCACAAAGGGCTTGCATATCAGTGAGGTAGTACATTTACATTACAGGCATTTATCAGATGCTCTTATCCAGAGCGACTTACAGTTTACATTTATTTACATACAATCCATTTATACAGCTGGATATTTTTCTGAAGCAATTCAGGTTAAGTACCTTGCTCAAGGGTACAACGGCAGTGCCCCACCTGGGAATTGAACCAGCGACTTCTGAGTTACAAGCCCAGCTCCCTAACCATTATACCACACTGCCGCTAGTACACTTCAACATTCACATAGAGGAAAAACCTCTTCATGGAAATAACGTAGAGTATAAAATCTGAGCTGTGCGTGGACGCAGTATCATCAAGGACGTGTACGGAAGGAATGAGCGAGACGTGAACCCCGTGCTCTAGTTATTTTTCCACGGCTCACGCCTTCTCAACGTTACCAGTGGAA
Organism: Aldrovandia affinis; assembly: GCA_029706075.1. Classification (NCBI taxonomy): domain Eukaryota; kingdom Metazoa; phylum Chordata; class Actinopteri; order Notacanthiformes; family Halosauridae; genus Aldrovandia; species Aldrovandia affinis. The sequence goes on from JAINUG010000237.1 coordinate 990,147, forward strand.
GACGGCCCGTCTTTAATTGCCATGGCGGGTGCGGGCCTTCCGTGAAAATTGACTTCTACTCAATCCGCTTGTCCAATTCATGTAATATAGACATTTCTCAAATCTCAATGGACGCCTCCCTGTCCTTACATAAACAGGTTTGGTTGTAGGTAGCGCTCTAAAATTTGCATTATCAAATCACACTGTGAATGTTGAATGGTGGAGGAGGACAAGATCGCAGGGAGAAGCAATATAACGACGTCCCCTCATGTTTCTTATTCGGTGTGGAAGGGCAACTGCTGGAAACCAACTTCTGCATTAGAATGTTCTGCGTTGACATTTTCATACATTTAAATAATGCGCTGTAATATTAGATCAGAGCAGTTCACTGGCTGCGATGTGAAATTAAAGTCCAGGAACATTTTTCTGTCTGACTATGTCCCATCCATAGCAAACACATTTAATGTATTAGGAATGTGGCTTTGCTAGCATGTTGTGAGGGCAGTTAAACCTGGGTTGAAATTGTAAAGGGTGTATTAAACACTAGACTACAAGGTCTCTGCAATAAATAAAAAATCTCAGTCCTCAAAGTTTAAGTCTAAGTGGTTAATAATAACTTGGTAACTCACCCTTGCTGGGCCCCAGCCTGGTTGTAGGAGCTATAATCTGTGAATAAAGAAAATGTATAAACATTCGTGAAACTACTCTGCACATTGTCACTGTGTTCAATTACAATACAATGTATTCTACATTCTGCAGTGCATGTCTTCAGTGGTCTTAACTACACAACCTTGATATTGATACATTTACAAGTCAGTGCTCAATGTGCAAATGAGCCATTGTGACAGGCTTCAGATGGTACTTGATTAGTTCCCAGGAAGAGAGACCTGGAGCCAGTATTCACATATCCCTACTTAATTGGAGTGAGTGTGACTTAATTAGCACATTTTGTTATTTGTAATTTTGTGTGATAGCGCAACCGTGTCATCCAGCAACAAAATTTGGAACAATTTACTGGGGGCATCCCAGAGTCCTTGGAGGGCTATAAGGGATTTGTAATTTGCTACTGGTGGAAAGTGCTCTTAGTTCATACATTGGACAGACAGGACTGTGGGCCAATCACTGTTAGGAAGCCATTTGTTTGTATTCCTGTACAGAGATGCTGCATTTGGACTTCCTTAACATTCAGTTTCCCATGCTAATTACTAGGGATGAGTCCTTGAGTACTTGATAAGGATGATACTATTCATGAACATTTTTTATTTATTTCATTTTTTTGAAATAACAAATGTGAAATGTGATACATTTTATTAACACAGCGTTTATAACAGTGAGTGGGGGGGGGACAGTTTCCTCTATTTCAGACATCACTGGCTATCACCAGTGTTACATTCTGAATAGAACAGAATTTTTAACGGTTATTTTTTAACAGTTCGCCATTTATGATGTTTAATTAGAATCAACTAGAAAGTTATGGCATGTTCTAAAACAGAGCAACAGTACTCCTCAAAGTGTTAAGATTAATTTACAGTATGTTCATTCTTTTTTATGATTTCATTAATTTAGAATCAACTAGAAAGTTATTTTGGCATGTTAATACTTTTATTTATTTCTTTATTTAAAAAGCCAGAGTTTTTTTTACAATGTATGTACATCCACCATTTTTTTTGTTTGTTTCTTTGGACTAAAAGTAGCGGGAGAACATGGTTAGGAGTTCATTTTTTTTTTTTTTGCTAAAAGTAGCCTGGTTAGGAGGAATGTGCCCCCTTTCTCATGTTCAATAAATGCATTCCAAATTGCACTTGTGTTCTTATTTAACTTAATTTACATATATGTGCGTGCATTATATTCTCATTAGATTTTTAGTAAAATCATTTCAAATGTCCATCCCTACCACTTACACCATACATTAATACCTACGCAGCAGTGGCAAGGTTAAATCTGAGAACTTAAGGTGGAGAGACAGGTTGTTTGCATCTTATCATCATTAGCGATTGAATATTCCACCTTAATTATCCACCCCACTCTGCATGCCCTAGAAATTCGTCAGAGGATTACTGGAGACAATGTCTACGCTCAAGGGCAAACCTGTCAAAGGGAATGAGGAAACAATATCGAGAGGAAGAAATTCAACACCTTTGGGGAGCTATTTTGGGATTAACACACAGAAGGGCAATTGGCAGCAATGAACAGAAACGGCTGCGATTTCATGAGATGTTGAACGGCGCAGCACAAAGAAATCACTCGGCATGTGCATGTGGGGGAAACCGGAGAGTCACGCGGAGGTAAAAGTAAAAGGAGTCTGTCTCGTGTCATATAGCCTGCAAGTGAACTCTGATAGTTGGATCCACGCCAAATACAAACTACCACTTTTTCACCTCTGGAATTGACCTAAAATACCCTACCGCAAAATGGACTGCAGTGTGAAAGCGCTCCTAGAAATCTCACCAAGAAATGTACTTATAACGGCACTCAACTTTTTCAACTCATTTCAGCTCTTTAGACTTAAGAGCAGTTTCACAATAATGCTAAATCTGCCGACCTGAACCAACAACAAAAAAAGACAAAAAAATAACCCAACAGTATTTTTTCTTTAATTCTTTACTACCAAGCTCATAGCAATGCTATGCCATGTGTTCAAAACAGATCACGGTCAGAGGGCTGGGAGTTTGGGAGTAAAAATAAAATGACATGCTTTTGCTAAGGCACAAGGTTAAAGTTAGGTGGACACAGTAAAACAATGTAGCTAGCTGCCAAGATCGAACAGTTAACTGGATGGAGGTAGTTCGCTGCTACTACACTTGTTTTTATATCAATGCATAAGCTGCACATATTAATTTAAAAAAACATTTATTTATATTAAGAAACACTATTCATTGAACCCACTATATCTGCTGATAAATGCAAAATGAAGATCCACAAATTTGCACAGCACTGACTAGAAAACAAAATGAAACTCCAATTCTAACAGCTTAAGTGTACAGGCTCTGGATTATTTGCAGTGTGCCAGAGTTGTGTGAACCTATATGCAATATCCCTACAAACTTAGCAGCTAGGACCACTTTACCACAGCAGCGACATCAGTACTGCACCACATTCCAACTGAGGCACCACAGCACTAGAGCATAGCCAATTATCCTAGTGTGTCTTGCTTGACAATAACTGAGCTACAAATCAAGAAGGCAAAACTCTTTAATAAAACTACTGGTTTTCTAAACAAAGTACGGATGCCCACGGAGCACAAACCATTACCCCGTCCCGCGTGTGTAAACAATGTTCCACAATAGAAAGTCATGCAAACCAAATAATCCTTAGGAAAACGACTGCATTCCAACCATTGACTCGTGTGCTTTCAAAAGTAAACTGGAATGCTAGATAGACACACGACGCAGTACATGAAAGACAACTCGCTGCATACCGAACAGACCCTGCCTGACGACCATAAATGATGACGTCGCACATGGAAACGCAAACGAAGGGTTTCACGTGCAAAGGAACTTTCAATTCATGCTATGCTATTAAGTCAATCAGCCCAAGCTAGTGACCTGCAGAAAAGCGCATTTTTATGTTATTTATATTAGTAATGCTGAAGACTCTCAATCCCACGCTATATTTAATGTTTAAAATGTACATCTCTTAAAACCAAGTCAAAATATATCTACAAATGTCAACCATTAACGTTAACGGTTACTGTGTCTACAACCATATCAGCTAAATTAGCTATAATATGCAAAGATTTGATTTAAATCGAAATCATACATACAAGTGAACAGTAGGTTTGGTATTTTGGCTGTAAAATCCAATTCCATAGCGTGTTAGCCAGGTGGATACATTACCTATCAAAATAGTTATCTTTCCGTAACTTTACGTAAATTCTGTGTTAAATCACATCCCTCGCCGACTGTAGGCCTCTAGCTGGACATACACGCGAGCGTATTTCATTCTCGAGGGCTAGCATACCTGGAATACTTCAAATAAATCCATACCAGCTTGTGTAATATATCTGGCAAATATTATCTGCGAACAATAGTTCAAGCTAGTACGTTAGCCAACTAATAAATATATTACACCAGGATACGCGGTAAAGCACGGGTGTTGATGGTTAGATAGACAACATTATGCTACTAGTCAGATATTAGACCACATGGACAATAGTGAAAACATTTAATTGCTGAAAAAAGACTAAATTTTGGTATTTAGCAAGCTGTATATTGGCTAGACATTAAATCTGCTACGTCGTCAGCGCTACGGTTACCGGGTAACTTAAGGTGGCTGTTGTGCTGGTTAGTTATCCGAAACCACATCCTCGCCAATCAAGCGCGAACAACACGGCGATAGCTCGATACAATTAGCTTGCTCAGCTAGCTAGGCAACTACACAAAACACTCATGGTCAAAATTGGACGCATAAGCTACACTGCTATATCATTATAAAGGTAGGTTTGCTTGATAGCCCCAATTAACTAAAACTCCACCAAGCTATACGCAACAATAGCTAGCTGGCTCCAATTATTCTCGCCAGATGCTACGTTAGCTAACGTAGCACCGTCCCCCAATTAAAACACATTTTTGTTACTTCACGTCGAACTGTATCATATGCAGAACATTAAATGGAAGCACAATAAGAAAACAACGAAATGCTTAACCCAAACGTATATGTAGGAATTAAAGATATCTAACTAAATAAATGACCGGTTTTACGGCCGTCCTCACCAGCTGCAGACGCCATTTCGTGAGTCCTCGGTTTGTGACCTCAAAGAGCGCATGCGCTAATTTGGGACTTAGGGATCTTCCATTCTTTCTATGTGAAAGGGTGCGTACGTCGATATTTTGCTCGTTTTGTTTATTTTTTTCAACGCTGATTTGATGAAAAAGAATACATAAACTTTTTAAAATGTACACATACGATTAATCTAAAGTTTTACTATTTTAATGTCCATATCAACTTTAGAATAAAATCGTCCTGAATGACGTATTCGAAAACAGGAAGCGTCTATAAGTGGGAGAGCAAAACTAAAAAGGACGTCAAACTGTAAACGATGTGCAATTTGCTACAAACCGTAAGCTAGCTACTTCAAATACATTCAATTTTAAATGTAAAGGAACAAACGTCACAGAAAGCATAAGCGTATCTGAAGCCACGGTAATATTACAAGTAGCGATACCTTTTTAGTAGCTGTATCCTAGCTAGCCAACCAGCCAATTTCCAAGCTAGCAACACTTAACTACAACTGTATGATGCGTAGCAAACTATGTGACAACATTTTACACGACGTAAAGGAAGGGACTAATTTGCATAGGTCCCTTGCTAGAGCGGCTTTTGGCAAGACTTGCGCATGCACACACACAAGTAGTGAGTGTGTCACTACACACTAGAAAGTGAAAACCCAAATGACAAGTGGTGACGTGCAATTGCCAAAGTTGTATGGTAGCATAACGACCTTAGTTAATTAGCAAACTATTAGCCAGACTATGGTTATTAGGCGATAGGAGCCGGTTTTTATTGAAATGCATGACATTATAAGCTCCGTATGGTCTCGGTTTGGATCAAATCGCTCAGGGTTTCCTCTTGGAACGGCATTTTTATTAACCCTGATTCTGTCAGTGTGGCTCGGAGGCATCCAAACCGAGCTCTGTCTCGGCCCGGATTCAGTGTTCCCGGGACTTCAAGGTGAGCAAATTTGGGGATGGGGATGGGGATGGGGATGGGGATGGGGAAATGGGGATGGGAGTGGGGGGTCACATAGACGGCAAACCAATAAATTAATACCCACATCAGTTAGAAAAACATTACCTAAACTTTGTGAGTGTAATTCACCATTGCTAACCTGGAGCGAAACAAACGGAAACCAAATCGAACAGCAATACAATAAATATTTGAATTGACGTCGAACATTTCTCTCCCGACAGTTCATCGCCTGGCTCTCCATGCTGTCAGTCACGAGGAGTTGCACGCCCTCCTCTACAGTGCCGCCCTGTTGTTGTGGCTTGGACAGGGCCAGGAGCGACGATTTGGCACGGGGGCATTCCTCGGCCTCTCTCTGCTCTCCATGGCTCTTCCGCCGTTGCTTTACATCTTCCTCCTCTCTCTGGGCGGCGAACAGACCCGCCGGATTTGTGGCTACTCTGCCGCCCACCTTGCCATGTTCACGGCTCAGTGTGGTGACGTGCAGCAGAGACGGCTCATTCGCTGGGCACCTACGTGGTCACTACCTTGGCTGCTCTTGCTTCTGAGCCTCACGCTCGTGTCCAACACATCTGTCCTGCTGCATGTATGCGCCATCTGCGTGGGACACTGCTGTATCCTTTTTCAGAAATTCTCACATGCATGAAATCACGTTTTGTTGAGTAATTGTTCGTTTTTTACCATGCCATGGTGCAAGGAAGGTATTTCCTTAGCACCTGGCCTCAGACAGGCCAGCAGGTGTCATTGGCAGGCTACAGCAGGCCGAAAAGTTTGCAGTTTGGGGTGTCTTGCCGACATGGGCGTTCATTCCCTGTTCCAGGGACTGGTTGCCCACCAGCATCACCACACAAAGGTACAGACTTCACCAGATGTGGAGGAAATCTAGAAAATGCACAGAATTGCCTAGAGTTCAAAGTCCGGTTCATTACAGCAGCTGCAATGGAAATACCCAACAGGGTGTGAGGTATTCGTTTTAACCTCAAACATAGAACCCTTTCACATTTGACATTCAGTCTAATCATCTTTCACTTTCTACTATCACCTTGGTAGGAAACAAGATGTGAGAAAGGATTTAGTTTTCCCATTGATGAAAAGCTAAGTTTAATTAAAAGTATTTTTTAACATAGTGTAGGGATCACGTGCAGGGTAACGTTGCTAGGAAGAACATTTTGTCTGGAAATTCCACCCTGTCAAGGGGTCAAATGCTGCTTTGCTGTAGAATGGGAGACCAGGGTGTGGTTCGCAGACCAGTCCAGTCCAGTCTTTGCCTCCTTGAGAATCCCCTGCTCCTCACAATGCATCTATTAAAAGCTATTTGCTTCCATTGTAGCTATTAAGAGGGGTGTGGACTACATCCTGCACCTATTGTTTACTATAGAACTTGTTTGAAAATCTGCAACTTTGGGTGAGGGCTGGTATTCAAATGCCTTCGATTGGCTTTGTTTAGCTTTAGCCATAGTATTCATGTATTGAGTGATAACAGTGCCACCCATTAATGTATTTGGCTATTTTTAAAAGCATCTACAGTCAGCTCTAGGAAACAAGGTGAGGATCTGAATCACTTCCTCAAACTTGACAGGAGATCCCTACGTGACATCAGGTCCCCTTGGTCTATGATGATGAGCAATCATGTCTGAAGGGAGATGGTTTTGTGCGGTTGTCCAATTCACTCGGCTCCATCTCTTATCATCCTTGTTCTCATTACAACATAGGTCCTCACCTCATGACAGTAGGGTGTTCATGACTGAGCCAGTGCCCTGTCAGTTTCCCACTAACATATACAGAAATAAATAAGTAATTTATTCCTAAATACAATACTGTAGAGAGCAGGGGTGTCAAACTCATTCCATTGATGGCCGAGTGTGTGCAGGTTTCTGTTGTAACCAATGCATTACACCAGGTGATTTCAATTAGGTTCCCTCCTTAGTTGAAGAAGTGAGCTAATTAGTTAAATCACCTGGTGTAGTGCATTGGTTACAACAAAAACCTGCATACACTCGGCCCTCAATGGAATAAGTTTGACACCTGTGCTGTAGAGTAATGAAATCATAAATATGCTTTAATAATGTAGAAATAAAATGTATAGGGATATTAAAGTAATAAACAAAATTCCTATTGGAACATCTGAGCCTATGAGGATCGCATTGGGCTTCCCGAGTATACAACCATTTTCCCTTCCTGTCACTTTACTGGGAAGGGGTCTGCCTGATATGAGGTTCCTCTGAACTATACACATTTCATATAGGCATATTATATTCACTGATTATAGCCTGAATGTACACTCCTGAAAAGTATTTCATTAATTACTGGTTCTGTGTGGCTCAATAGGCGCTGACAACACTTAGGTTGTGGGTTCGATTCCCATTCGGACCACATATACTGAAAAATGTATGCATTTACTACTGTGAGTCGCTTTGGATAAAAGCGTCTGCTAAATGGCGTATATTCAGATGATATTCAGATTAATGAGCAGTGTTTTGAGATGTATAATGTTTTCTGTGTTACAGACCGGCGCCGTTCCTTGAGCCTTCATCATTGGAACAGTCTGCATCCTCACACAGACATCACTGGGAGGGTTCTGATCCAGTTCCCCCACAGCCCTGGCCATCCCCTGTTCCCAATTGGCTCCTAGAGGGGGCTGCAGCCGCTTCAGAGGTTCAGCTATTGGAGGACGAGCTGCTGAGGGCAGGAATTTTAGCCTCCCTCCAAGGTACTCCAGAAGAATCGGGGGACAAAGTGGAGGTGCCCAAGTCCTCAGTTTCTTCCTTACGGTCAGTATTGCCTGAGGCCTTGGTCCCCCTGTGCACAGGATAACCTGTTCCTTGCATTGTGGTAATACTGCTCACATACCCAATACCCAATTCACTATGTTGCAAGATGTGTAATTAAAACCACACAATCCCCCATGTGGCTTACTTTAAAAATGTAATAACTGGTCACAGGTTTCTGTGCGCTTTCATGGAGTTCCATTCACATTTGTAGAAGGGAAGCTTTGGTTTCTCTGTTAACTGGGCAGTCAGTAAAACCCCATCGTTTAAGGTTTTGACCAATTCTTACAGAATAAAAAAACGAATGTTTATAGTTCTAACCGTTTCTTTTAACACTTTTTAATATCCCATGAATTTAAAAAAAAAGTGAGCTTTTAAACACAATTTTCGGTTTATGTTGATTGGTCAGTCGCGAGCTAGACAAGATGTCTCATTACTTATTGTCTTAGATTTATGGTTAGCCACACCTTTATGATTTTTTTTCATATTCATCTCAAGATTCATTTTGAAAAGAAGAGCCATTCTGCTGGATGCCTGTGGTGATTGTAGGACTGAAGTGCCTCGTGCGTATGTCTTTTCCAGTGAATAGAGTGCGTGCCCATGGTGGAAAAAGTGCTTGTTTTGTTTCCGGAACAGGCTTCAGCAGCTGGAGAAAATGGGCTTCCCCACAGAGAAAGCAGTGGTAGCGTTGGCGGCCACGGGAAGGCTAGATGGCGCCATCTCCCTGCTGATCGACGACCGGGTTGGCGAGGAGGCTGTGGTGACATCCAAAGGGAAGAGCCCGTCATAACCACTGTGCACCTGAGCGGTCCTGCGGAACACTGTCACTGAGGGGAGGGCCTTGAACACTTTGGATGCTGGAAAGGTCTCCAGTTCAAACACCGGAGCAAAATCCTCTGAGGGTTAACCCGGAGGGTTAAGGAGACAACAACGGGTCAAGCAGAAGCAAGCAGAGCAACAATGCTGGGACACTGGCGACTCAAAGCAAACACATGATTGCTTGCTGGAAAAGAGGAAACTGGCCATTGACTCAATTGACTGAACTCACTTGGTTTATCACGTTGTATCAGGTTAATTTGGGGTGTGTGTATGCGCCAAAAAGTGTACTAAAATCTGTTTTCAAGAACCAGAAAAACAGAAAAGGCTTTCACTCCCCAGTAAATACATGTTTACATAAGTTATATATATTTACATATGCATTTGGCATTGGCAGTCCCTTACAATCTCATTAAATTCAGTGTGCTGTCTAACCAGGTGAAGAGAGTAACACACACCCTTTTCTCATTCCTACCTTGTCTATGAAATAGTGGAGCAATACCACACAATCCTAGGTCATTTATATTGTTTACACCATGGACATGTTAAATTGACTTTGTGCCAATGTCAATAAAAATGTATAAGTAGTTTGAATCCTGAAATCTGTAAAATACTTCATGTTGATATTGTGGGTTCCTAAACTCGAATATTGTATTTCAGATTGGAGATTTAGAGTAACAGACAGTAAATTAGGAGAGTCGTTCCAGGTTTAGTATACATGCATTTTTGCTTTTTTTGAACATACTATGTCAGTTCAGAGTAGACTAGTTTTAATTTTTTAATGATAACTAAGAAGTGGCGACTGACATTGTGTGTTTCGTAGGAGAGCACATATTTATTTATCTAAAAGTGATAAAATGTTGAAGGAAAGTTGATCAGGACTCACAACAAAAACCCTCAATTGGAAAAAGGCTGAATGTTCCATTATTTATTTACACTCTATAGCCAACAAGCAAATGTAACATCCCATTTTTCTGCCTTGTGGCTGGGAGTGCTCTTTATTCTTTGGTCTCATATGTTACATTACAGCACCACAATGCTGTCCAGTGTAGGCTTACTAAGTATGTTGATGTGTTTTTGGTTTTTTCTTTCCTATGCTTACGCTCCCCTACTCTCGCATAATGCTACTGGCTATAGCACTGCTTTTTTCAGACTGCATGTTCTCTTCTCCGCCTCGGCCTCTGACTCTGGGGCACCCGCCCCCGAGTCCTAGATCCTGCGAGAAGTGTGAGCTGCCCCCATCAACCCTCACACCCACGTCTACCCCAGTCCCTGGAGCTGGACCCCCTTCGCATGGTTTAGCACCCCCCGACTGACTACCTAACTCAGGAGGCGCAAAGTCATCCAGCCCTGAGTCACCTTGGACTGACCATGATACGGTCTTTTTTGGACACATCCTGTGCCGGCCAGAAGAGGTGGGCTCCCCCCCTTTTAATCTGGTTCCTCCCAAGGTTTCTCCCTATCAAGGGAGTTTTTACTTGCCACTGTTGCCTTACCCCGCATTCTAACAGGGGGCGATACAAGGCAAATAAATCGCCCAGTGGGCGTTCACCACGCTTGAATGGCTTCCTCAAAAATGCTTCCGACGTGCTTACAAATTTTTGCATGGTAAACGAATAGTTCATCATAGATTTTGAGAATCTTTATTATAAATATTAGTTGGCTAGCAGTATTGTTTCCTTCAATCATGAACCGCAAACTCAGGCTTTTTACAATTACAGCCATTTACTTGTCTCCAGTACGTTTTTCCAAACGTACCCATGCGATACAAAATTGCCTTTTAACCAACACAAACATTAAATAAGATGTATGTAGGCCATATAAGTTTAGCTAGCTATAAATATTTATTCTTTTAGGATTAAATAACGTATGGCGGTACTGCAGACCGCTGTTATCAGTTTCTCCTCATTCATGTTGAAGTGTCTGAACTAGGAACAACATTTCGGTGTTGTGTTGGTTTCCGCGTGGGAGGTAAAAAGAGCAAGACATGAATTTGATTGGCTCTTACCGGGCAACATTTCCCGAAAGTTCAGAATTTTCAACTTTTCTGGGCCACCGCCACGCCCATAAATCAGACAATCGGTCAGGCACCGGAAGTCGCTCACTCTCATAGAGAATCAATGCATTTCCGGCAGCTCGTCGCCGAATCGCCCCCTGTTAGAATGCGGAGTTAGGCTTGCTTTTGGTGGGGGTCTAGGCCTGGGTTCCCTTCTGCTAAGCGTTCTGTGACAATTCATTTGTGAAAAGCGCTATACAAATTGATTTGATTATTTTAAGTAGAATAGTTTATCAGGAGGAACAGGAGACACACGGCTATATTGCCTCCACCAATGCGTACTGTACCATAAGCCTTTCAAATCGGGTGAGAAGGCGCCTGATGACCTGATAGTAGGCTCAGTAGGTTCAAATCTACTGATTGGAATTGTGATTTCTACGGTTGCGTACATAGCCCCTGTTGACTATATAACCACGCACGTACAGCAAATAGCAATAGGTTATACGGAAGTTGGGATGATCAGAACGGCAAATTAAACGTTTTTATGGTCAAACAGAGTAGTCATATTTGCAGTCATTTAGTTGAATTTAATGTAGACCTACCCACCACTTGACAGGAATATTTGTCAATAATTGATTATATTTATTTAAAATACAAATATGCATGGGTGTAATTTTTATTATAAGTGATAGCCCCATCTAGCGTCCAACTTAGTGAAGCTAGAGCTATTATTTTGGAACTAGAACTCGTATGCGCAACATAGGTAAACTCATTACTCAGGTAATCTTTTTTTCAGATAAAAAGTTTTGGTCTAGGTAAACTCATTACTCAGGTAATCTTTTTTTCAGATAAAAAGTTTTGGTCTAGGTAAACTCATTACTCAGGTAATCTTTTTTTTCAGATAAAAAGTTTTGGGCTGCAGTCGTATTGCTGCAGTAATAGTGATCATCTTGGTTTCAGAGAGTTGTCTTTATTTAAGAACAAGGAACATTATACATATTTAGGAACATAGACATGCTCCCCCCGCCCCCACCTCCCAGTCATTTCCTCCCGGCTCAGGCAGGCATACGGAGAGACGGAGGGAGATTTCTGTCAGTGTTTGACACACACACACACACACACACGCGCGCGTGATATCAGTTTGTTGGCTTGCTGATTGTTTCATTCGCAAGCAAGCGAACTAAAACGGAACAGTTCATGTACCGACGATAATTGAAGTTGCACTAACGTACATTACATCCAGTGAACATTCACTGCCACTACCACTGAACTCTGTACATCTAGCTAATTGTCATCACCACTGCCTGCTTACTCCATTTAATTAAAAAAATCGAACCTTTTCCCTCCCAGTGTTACAGCCAGGTATGGTATGCAGCTGCCTACAACGATGTCTATCGATGTATTACTGCACTGATCTCTTGCGCGTACTATGATTGTTCCTACCATGTATTTATGCACATCTTGTAAGTCGCTCTGGATAAGAGCGTCTGCTAAATGCTTAAAATGTAAATGTATGAACACAAACTGAAATCTTCAGTTTTCACTGCGGTATCCTGCACGAAGACCACCGACGTTCAGTTAAAACGGAAACAACAAGCTTGTGTGAGGGGAACATTTCATTAGGCCTTCCGACAGTCCGTTAACACTTTGCTGAATGAGTTGTTTATGCTTCCACTCACGGGTCAGACATTGTCTGGATAATGTTACGTATTGGATACGCAGGTGAATGCAGGTAGGACCCAAGCGCAGGACGATGACACAGGATGATATAGGTGAGGGTATTTATTAAATAAATACACACAAGGACTGGAACAGGGGAACACAGGTAAGGGCAGACGAAGGCAAGCACGTAGGGAAGCTGGCTTGGAGGCAGGGCAGGGAGCTGGCTGGTCCGAGGGCATGCGGCAGGACAGGCAGGACAGGCAGGACGAAAAAACTACTGGATACCAACGGGGAAGGAGCCAGGCAGGGAAAACACACACAACGAACTGACACCGAATGAAGGGGAAAACCGGGGTACATATACTCTGCAGGGCTGATGAACTTGATGGGAGGCTGGTGTGCCGGAATAGGCAACAGGTGAACATGATGAGTGGTAACGAGGGAATGATAACGGGATAATTGAAAATAATAAAACAATTAACACAACAATCACAAGGGAGAAAAGGAAAACCGAGACAGGAACAAGGGAAAAACTGTCAGGAAACACAAGGGAGGTGGACAGGACGGGACGGAGACGTAACAGATAAGGTGTTACATTCAGGAAGAGATAAGCGAGTGTTGCTAGAAGTGAGAGACAATGGAATGAGAAACATTAGGATGTTTGGGTTGGAGAGCGGGAAACGTTGGAAAGGTTGGTTCTTTGGGAATGAGTTTATTATTGTGCTGTATAAATCATAATAAAACGGATGGAAAGTTCTTACTGGGTCATAAGTGAGAGTTGCCTTAAGAACATAAGAATACATAATGATGAGAACGGGCCGTTCGGCCCATCTTGGCTCATCATGTCCTAATCTAAAGAACATCTAGTACTACATCTAGCCTGGCCTTGAATAGCCCGAGCGTTTCTGCCTCTACTACCTGCCTTATCCTAATGTATGCAAGAAATGTGTATGTTGGGAGGGTAAAACATGTGTTTGGACCCATCAATAAAGGAGGAGTTTCAACCATGACCAATGGGTGAAACTCCAAAGGGCGATGGTCACCTAGAATGTAAAAGATATATACTGTTGTATTTCTTTGATCTCGTTGGAGATACTCTGACATTCTTCATGCGAGAGCGTTAGACTGCTCCCCTGTTTCGAAACAGTAATAAAACATGATTTGAAAATTGAGAACACAGTCTCGCTTCCTTTGAATAGTAGAATTTCCACGACACTTGTTGAAAATTCACTTTTATATAACAATGGACGTTAATGAAAACTTAAATTACATAATGAACCGTAGCGAAATTATACAGAAAAGCATCCGCGTATAAAGCCAACGTTTAAGGGCTGGCAGTGTAGTGTAATGGTTAGGGAGCTGGGTTTATAACTCAGAGTGTTGCAGGTTCAATTCCCAGGTGGGGCACTGCTGATGTACCCTTGAGCAACGTACTTAACATGAATTGCTTCAGTAAAATATCTAGCTGTATAAATGGATTGTATGTAAAGACATGTGAAATGTAAGTCGCTCTGGATAAGAGCGTCTGCTAAATGCCTAAAAATGTAAATGTAAAATGTACTCGCATTACTGTTTAGTTTAAATATTCGAACTAGCCAATGGTATAAAGGGGGCGTTACCATCGCGGTAATTTCGAATGAGATTAACCGGTAAACACTAGCTTGCTAACGTTAGCTGGCCACAGACTGTGTTTTCGCCTCACATAATTTACTTTGATAAAAAAGTTCCAAAAGTAACTCTAGCTACTAGCTGTTTTCCTGATTTCGACAGCGATGGATGAAGACAATGTCGTTCGAAAACTTTCTGGACAAGGTATTTCTGGTTAGCTAAATTTGGTAACGTTAGCTTGCTGACTGTCTGTTATTCAGATATTGTAAACGTTAACATTAGCAGCCAAATGGCAGCCTAGTCATATTGGCATCTAGTTAGCCAGATGTACAGTAGGTAGACGGTCGTATTTTCAGATGGTTTGTCATCTTTCCGTTATGGTTATTAAAATATAACAAATGTAGCCCTCTAAGGTCGCCAGTCTAGCTAGCTATCTAACGAAGTTAGTTTCCTGTATAGGTTCTAGCTAACGTGTAGATTAGAATCTCTGATGGAACCGTGCCCACAAACGTGATCATTGTCATATAAAAACATAGCAATTCGCTAGCTAGATTAGCCAACACTGCCGTACTCCGCTAAAGTTGGATAGCTGGGGGACTATAGTCGGTCTTAGTGAAAGATCAGTAACCCACCTATTGCGAGCTAATTGGGAGATACTGGAGTGGCACCCGAGACAGCATTTTCTACCACCATCAACAAAACCCCAAATTATAGGATTTCTTGTGGAAGAATGCATTTACATTACATTTTAATCATTTAGCAGACGCTCTTATCCAGAGCGACTTACAAGATGTGCATTAATACATGGTAGGAACAGTCATAGTTCGCGCAAGACATCAGTGCAGTAATACAGTAATAGACATTGCAGGCAGCTGCATACCATACCTGTAACACTGGGAAGGAAAAGGATAGTACATTTAAAAAAAAATTGTATTTATTAAATGGAGTAAGCAGGGGTATATAGTGTTGAGCAAGTAGGCAGTGGTGATGACAATTAGCTAGATGTACAGAATTCAGTGGTAGTGGAGTCTTAAAAGGTGGATTTTGAGTCTCTTGTGAAAGATCACAAGTGATTCTGCGGTCCTGACCGATTGCGGAAGGTCGCTCCACCAGCGAGGGGTCAGGACAGAGAAGAGACGAGGCCGCTCGGAGCGGCTGCCAGGCCCTCGGAGGGATGGGACAGTCAGTTTGTCAGAGGAGCCGGAGCGGAGGTGTCTGTGTAGGGTGTGATGAGTGTCTGGAGCAGGGGTGGGCAATCTTACCCTGTGTGGGCCGGTGTGGGTGCAGGCTTTTGTTCCAACTGAACAGTGACACACCTGATTCCACTAATCAAAGCCCTGATTGAAGACTTTGATTAGCTGATTAGTCAAATCAGGTGAGCTACTGCTCGGCTGGAACAAAAGCCTGCACCCACACCGGCCCACACAGGGTAAGATTGCCCACCCCTGGTCTGGAGGTATGGGGGAGCAGTACCTCTAGCTAATTAGCTTCCTTCTTCAACCAAGGAAGAGCAAGAAATCACCAGTGATTTTAATCTGATGCGTGCTGGTGTTGCATGGTGTTGCAGCCCTGTTCCAGACACTTGTAGAATCTGTGCCAAGGCTCATAGAAGCTGTTCTGGTGGCTCGTGATGGCACCAACGCCCTATTAGCACTTACCTGTACATTACAATGCATATATTGCTGGCTAACTTTTTTGTCTCCTAATCATGTCATCTCTACAGTCTTGGTGTGTCAGCTATAAAACGCCTAACATTTTGTTACACCTTTATGTTAATGTCATGTGTTTAACTGCTACTTTTTCAAAAAACATTCCACAGAACTACGCCTGCAGAAGTTAAGGGAGTACCTTGCAGGAAAGGGCAAGCTGAGACCTAACCCAAAGTAAGCAGAAAAAAGCATTATTGGCTGGCACCTTGCACCTTGCAAACAATTGGAGACCGATCCACTCTGCTGCCAAGCCTTTAACCCAAACACACCCAGCGTTTTTTTTTTAAGGAGGGTTACATTCCAGTGGCTTTGTGCTTCTGACCTGTAGTGCTGCTATTCAACACAAGTACATTTAAAAAATGAAAATCTGGTGTGTGCATATCGTATAATTTCCAGACAATTTCCCCCAAAAACCCTCCGCTTTTAATAAATCACACACTTAAGAATTAAATGCATGTGATTGGTAGGTTGATTCCTATTAAATGTTATGCCATAAACTGTCTATTCATGGTTGTATGTGTGTATATATATATATTAGTTAATTTGTGACTCCGTAAAGACTCCATTTGTTTAGATTGAGTGGAATATCATTGTTAGTTATGCTACAATATTTGACAGTGTAGGTCACCATGTGTCTGTTTTTTGCTAAGTTGGATTTCTTGCATCCAACATCACAGCAGTGGTTTTAATCTTAATCCTCGACAGTACTATTTAGACGTCAGTAAAACGATTAATTGTTAAAGCTGTATGTATTGCGTTCCGTTATGGAGCACATCGATTTAAAGAGGCATGAGTACACATATTCCAGACCAACAGACTTCTGTTTGCCAACAGGATGGTGACTTCATTTCAGCCTTCAGAAGAAGGGCAATATAAATTAAAAGCTTAATAAAAAAATAAAATGAAATGTGTTGGGTCAGCCAAGTGACACATCCTGTTAAAACCTTTTGTACTTTTTTTTTAAAGGATTTTATTTCTTTGTTTGAATGTTACCCCCTAATATGTCCCATGTGTCCTCAGAGCTTCCCTGCGGGAAGGGTCCAATAAGCCTAAAAAGCTTGATGGAAATGTTGTGAAAACTGGCAATGTAAGTACAGACTTATTTTTGGTTTGGTTGCCAAGTTACTGTTCAGTGTTTAACATTATGCAATCGGTTTGCTCTTTACTGAAAAAGGATCTGGGCCCGTTTTCACAAATAATTTTATCTTACCACTAGGAGTACTTCTAAATCGCACTAAAACCTTTTAGTTAGGAGTCCCACCTTAAAACCTATTCACAAAGCTCCAAAGACCAACTCTTACTAAGGAATTCCTACAATTGTGAAACTAAGAGTGAGGGCGGGGTTGACGTCGTTGCTAAGGATGACGTTGTTTCTCATGAACGAGCTTACTCAGAATGCCCACAGTGATTGGCTGATATAGGGGATGGGTCTCTGCCCGCGTACGGATCAACCCCCACGGTTCAGCACACATATGATCCGCGGATTAATAGCTAAATTGAACCATCATAGAGAAATACAAATACAGCCGCTGTTATATAAACCATATATGTTTTGGTTTGCTTTGTTTTTCATACTAAATGCCTTTCTGGGAGGCATGTTTTTAGAAACGCGACCGAATTAAATAGAATTGAAACATTAGCGATCTTTTATTTTTTTATTCAATTAATTCAGGCATAAGACCACCCTAGTTACATCGCCTAAGGCGTACTGAATCTAAAAATGTATTTTGTGAAATTTTCGAATAAAGATTTCGTGAATGCATGCAAGCACTGTCGCCTCACAGCAAGAAGGTCTCGGGTTCAAATCCAGGCCGGGGGCCTTTCTGTGTGGAGTTTGCATGTTCTCCCCGTGTCCGCGTGGGTTTCCTCCGGGTACTCCGGTTTCTTCCCACAGTCAAAGACATGCACGTTTAGGCTAATTGGAGAGTCTAAATTGCCCGTAGGTATGAGTGTGTGAGTGAATGGTGTGTGTGCCCTGTGATGGATTGGCGACCTGTCCAGGGTGTATTCCTGCCTCTCGCCGGAACGCATGCTGGGATAGGCTCCAGCACCCCCCGACCCTGACCAGGAATAAGCGTATTTTAGACAATGGATGGATGGATGAATGCATGCATTTCGCCATGCATAGTACATCCAAAAAAAAAGTCTAAGGCACACTTACTTCAGATGCTTAGTTAAAAAGCATGTATTGCTCCAGCATATCCATTAGGATAAGTTTTAAAAGCCTGAAGCGGCTGAGACTACAGCCCACGTGTATCGGCTCAGAATGCCTTCAAGGTGTCAGTGTTAAGCCCAAGCAATAATGGTCTATTATACCCTCTATTTATTTCGGTTAACCCTCCCCCACAAACTTGCCACCCGTCTCTATGGGGCAAATTATTCCCAGAGGCTGGCGATGATCCGCCTCCTTCGAGACCACAAAGGAATTCACCGACCCGCTTTCTGGTGACACCCTTGTGTGCTTCACAGAGAGTTCTTGGACAGCCAAATGCCGCACCCGATCGGGGCCAGCGGCCAGGGCCGGTCTGGCAAAGACTGGTTTCGAACCGCGTCCCTGATAGGCAACTCACACTCATACAGGACAAGCCAAATACGGGTGCGTTAGACCGATACGCTATCCGCCAGCCCCTCCAATAAAGGCTTTTAAGTGTGCCTTGGACTTTTTTGGATGTGCTATGCATGGCCTTCCCATTTTTTATTTGCCGTAAAATGTGTTTGTGTGTGTCCTGTGTATGCAAAGATCATCATGTTTTAACTCTAGTGAATGCCCAGCTGATTGTATGCTTTATATGTAAGCCTTGTATGTACGTTTAACATGCAATTCATTCAGTGTTGAACACTCAGACTTGTCACACAGATTGCACAAAATGACACCACTGACTTGTATAACTTGTATATATTGTCACCTGTGCTGTACATTGACGTCATGCCATTGTGCATTTCAGGAAAAAGAGAACCAGGGGACAAACCCTCCAAGGTGCAAAGTTGGCTGAGAAGAAGCCCCAGCCCTCAGCTGGAAGGACCAGAGCGCCTCTCCAAGCTGCTCAACAGTTCTGTGCTTCTGCCACCGTTACCACACAAGCCACAGAGCGTTCCCACTTTCCTGCTACTGCGAGCACATGCCCTCCTGCAACCACCCGAGCTAAAGCACCCCCCCACAATGCTGTCGCAGTCCAGGCTACGCCTCTCACGGCCAATGAAGGCCCCACTGTAATCAGTCTGGACAGAACATGCTCCAAAACAGTGGTGTCAGCCAGAAATTGCCCCAATGCAGCCGTCACAGGGAGACCACCACTAGACACAGGCACCCATAGTAGAATACGGCCGGTTACAGCTGCTGCTGCCAAAACTGGTCCCATAACATCATTAGCCAAAATAGGCCCCATTACAACAGCCCAGGCAAGGACTCGCCCCAACACCACCACCCAGAGTAGAACACGTTCTACCACAACAGCCCCACCCAGAACACAGCCCAGCGCTACCACCCAGACTACAACACGTTCTACGACAACTGCCCAGGCCAGAGCTGCCCCGTCAAGAACGGCCCACAATGCTGCTGCCCCTTCCAAACAAGGCCCCAACAAAGCCACTCTAACCAGAGCAAGTTCCAGTATACCTGCCGCAGCCTCAAAAGCTGCCGCCAAACCCATCGTCAGAGACCGCAAATCTGACTCCGGCTCTACTTTGACCAAGTCACACTGCGGTACTTTTCAGAAGAAGGCTGCAGTACAGATGGGGAAGGGCGGGCCCGTTTTGAGCAGTACTGGGTCTAACACTATGAACTACGGCAGGCGCGCTGAGCATGGACAGTCTGTCCTCAACAAGGTTTCTTTGAACAAACCTCAGGCTAAGGCCACGCAGGGTCCCACACGGCCAGCGAATGTTGTCGGTAAGGCTCCCCAGCCTCAGAGGCCCAACCTCAAGGGCGCCGCACCCCAGCCGAGTCGGACAGGGAGTCGCGCCAAGGCGTCTGCCACGCACCCGGGAGGCGCAGCCGAGGGGCAGCAAGTCGGAGCGCTGCAGAGAGCAGCGCGTCAGGCCGTGGCTGAAATGAGGAAGGGACGCCAGTGGGCCGAGAGCGGGACAGGCGTGCGCCTGGCAGAGGGGGAGAGCGAAGACGGCCGCCGTGCGACGATAAACCGGAGAAGTCCCACGCTGGCGCCAACTGGCCGGGTCGGCTTTACGGACCTCCGGCACGAGAGGGAGCTCGGCAGCACCTCGGAGACAATCGGCGCGGTCCCGTCCACAGTTCCCCGTACCACCAAGCAGACCAGCCTGCCCAGGGAGCCCTCTGGCCTGAAGACACCTGCGAGGGCAGACGGGGCTGGGCCGGGGCCTGGGATCAATGGCACTGTCCCACCGCACGGCAAGAGGAGGCTGACCGCAGCACAGGAGGAGAGGCTGTGAGTTAGATTTACATTTTACATTTTAGGCATTTAGCAGACGCTCTTATCCAGAGCGACTTACACAGTTTACATTTATTTACATACAATCAATTTATACAGCTGGATATTTTACTGAAGCAATGCAGGTTAAGTACCTTGCTCAAGGGTACAACAGCAGTGCCCCACCTGGGAATTGAACGTGCAACCTCTGAGTTACAAGCCCAGCTTCCTAACCATTACACTACACTGCCAGTTCACTTGCTCACACAGAGGAAACAACCAAGGATTCTAATGTCACAGCAGGGCTAAGAAGCTAACATGTACAGTACCCTCAAATTATTCACACCTTTGATAAAGATGAGATGAGCATCTTGCAAGTTGCTCCAGTGTTCCTTTGTTTTACAATAGTTTATATACCTTTCTTAATAGTTACATCATTGGTTACCTCATTGGTTTACCTCATTGTTTTACTTTCTTGGTCAATTTTAATTAGTCTTATTTATGCTGACTTAACACTAATCACTTGGAAATAATAGTGGTTTACCCTTAAATGGTTACTTCCTTTTTCAACCCCCCCGCAGGTGGTCCCTTCTCAGCTGACCATTACACCATAGTGGTGTTTTGCCATGTGCCTCACCCATCTCTTTATAATGGTGGTTCCGCTAACTTTATACACATAAAAATAATAGTTTATTACATACTATTACACTATTCCACACCAAGCCATTTTAAGCACATTACAGGGATATAAAATACCTAAGAACATAAGAATACATAATGATGAGAACGGGCCATTCGGCCCATCTTGGCTCATCATGTCCTAATCTAAAGAGCATCTAGTACTACATCTAGCCTGGACTTGAATAGCCCGAGCGTTTCTGCCTCTACTACCTGACCTGGCAAGCTGTTCCAGGCATTGACAACTCTCTGTGTAAAGAAAAATGTCCTAATATCTGTGCGGAATTTGCCTAATTTATCGCCCTCCAGGTCCACTGGGGAGTTTCCACCTGTGGCCTCTTGTTCTGCTGACCCCACTTATCTTAAAAAATCTTTGGTATTTTATAGAGATGCACCGATTGCGATTTTCTTGGCGATTCCGATTTCCAATTTTTGATTAGTCTAACTTGCCGATACCGATTTTGGCGATTCGATTTTTTTTTTTCCTAAAAACAATAATTGACAACTTACACAAACATTTTTGTAACTTTGCTTTAATAGAAAATTAAGATTGACAATTCTGAGGTAGGTCAGAAGCATGAGGTAGGTCTCACTAAAACACATTTCAAAATAAAAAAAAGTGTTCCAGGTTACTGGACAGAGCTTTTCTTTTTTTGTGCAAATTAAATTAAATGATGAATAAAGAGAATCCAACAACAGTGGCATGTAGCCTTTAAGTAATAAATAAAAAGAAAAACAAGAGTAGTTTAAATGTACTGACATGGTGACAGACCATTAGTCCGGAAATATTTATTTAAAACACTAACGTTATATTCTGATGACAGATGACACAAGCCCTTTTTCCATTAAATAATTATATGGCTTCAACTTGATGTGCATCAGAAAGTTATTGCGACAATGCTAATGGAAAACAGGTTAGTTCGAACCTATGATGCGCTAGACTAATTTGTTTGCTAGAGGTGGATTAGAGTAGATCCCAATTCTATATAGTGCAATGGAAAACACTTGTAGCGATATAAGGGCGGATGTTTCAGTTGCGGAGCTTGTCAAAGGCATTGAAACAAGCCGCTCTTCAGCAGAATTTCGTTATTTGCGTGAGTCAGGTAGCCTAACGACTACGACTTTAACTAGCTTCAAAGCCTAGATAAAAATGTTTCAAACTAGGAGTAATTGGAAAAGAGGCAATGCTGCTGTTTCTGAGTTTGTTTGATAGTGGAAACGCACAGCTGGTACCTTCATGCACAACACAGTTAATACACCATTTGTGGTTTAGCTAGAAATCGTGAGATGAATTTATCATTAGGTCTAATAAGTTAGATTTGTATGAGTGAATAGCACTGTTTCATAACGTCACTCATTAGCGAACATAATGATTTCAGTGCAATTCAGTGCTTCAGCAGGGCATTATTACGTCAAGTGTATGCACTACCACCATGTTCTATTAATGGAAAATGGTTCAGAGGAACCGAACTAGCGCAACGAAGTTAATTATTAATTAACCCCGGTACCTACGGTACTGTAGAAAAACGAGTTGGTCAACCTAAATGATTAGGTTGGTCGTTCGAGCGTTTTGAGGTTGTTCCTCCGCGGCTTATTTTCGATTGACATGTATGACAAACTGAAAGCTTTAAGTGTTCAGCGATGCGCTCATCTGATCTGTCTGCATTGGCTCACGGGTACGCGCACGTCACGTGAAAAAGAGGGGGGCGAGGAGCCAACCGGCGCACAGAATCGGCTATGTGGAGTGATCGGGATCAAGTCACCGATTGAGGCCGATCAGCTGAAAATCGGCCATTTCTGGTCAGAGGCCGATCGATCGGTGCATCTCTAGTATTTTACTTTGTTAATCCCTTTTAGGAATTTAAAAACCTCAATCAAATCCCCCCCCTAAGTCTCCGTTTGCTAAGTTTAAATAGATTGAGTGCCTTAAGTCTATCATCATAACTTTTACCCTTCTTGCCCTTCTTTGGACTTTTTCAAGAGCTTCAATATCTTTCTTGTAGTGCGGTGCCCAGAACTGCACACAGTATTCTAAGTGTGGTCTGACAAAGGCGTTATATAACATTAATATAACCTCCTTTGATTTGTACTCAATACTTTTTGCTATGTATCCCAGCATCCTGTTGGCTTTTTTCCCTGCTGTAGCACACTGCTTTGATGCAGATAGGCTTTGATCAACTACAACTCCTAAATCCTTTTCAAATTGAACACCTACTAACTTTTCTCCTCCCATAAAATACTCCTGTCTAATGTTTTTATTTCCCACATGCATAACTTTACATTTAGCAATATTGAACGTCATCTGCCATGTATCTGCCCATTTTTGGATTTTGTTTAAATCATCTTGGATTACTTTAGTCGATTCCAAACTGTTTGCCAAACCCCCAAGTTTAGTATAATCTGCAAATTTAATTATTTTGCTACTAATGTCCATATCCAGATCATTTATGTAAATAAGGAAGAGCAGAGGTCCCAGCACCGATCCCTGCGGGACACCACTGCCCACAGCACCGAGGTCAGATTCGGCCCCACCTACTGTTACTCTTTGTATTCGCCCTTGCAGCCAATTTTTAACCCACTGTGAAACTACTCCTACAATTCCTACTGATTTCATTTTAGCAATGAGCCTCTCATGTGGTACCTTGTCAAATGCTTTCTGAAAGTCGAAATGTATAACATCATAAGCCTGGTTCAGGTCAACACACTTTGTAGCCTCTTCGAAAAAGTCCAGGGGGTTTGTTAGGCATGACCTCCCTTTGAGAAATCCATGTTGGCTCTCCCTTAAAATACTATTATTTTTCAAGAATGATTCCAACTTATCCCTAATAATACATTCCAGCATTTTACATGCGATGCAAGTTAAACTGACAGGCCTATAGTTCCCTGGGTCAGTACGGTCCCGCTTCTTGTATATTGGAATTATACTACCCTGCTTCCAGTCATCTGGTATTTCTCCAGTGATTATGGATTGACTGAAAATATCTGTCAATGGTTTATATATAATTTCCCCAAGTTCTTTGAGTACTCTGGGATATATGCCATCCGGGCCTGCTGCCTTATTTGTCTTAAGTTTTTGTAGTTTTTGTAGTACTTCTACATCCCTTATCTCAAAGTCCTCCAAAACATTCTGTACCTTGTCTATACATTTAGGCATATTTATAACCTCTTCTCTAGTAAAGCTCTCCACAAAGTAACTGTTTAGTGTGTTTGCAATGTCCTTATTATTATAAACCAAAGTTCCTTCCTTATTCTTAATGCACTTGACCTCCTCCTTAACTTTCCTTTTTCTACTACAATATTGAAAAAATGTCTTAGGATTACTTTTTGCATCTTGGGAAATTTTAATTATAAACCGCCTTTTAGCTGATCTTATTTCCTTTTTTTTAATTTTTTTTAATTATTTTATTTTTCATTTTCAACCAACTTGGATACAGAACATGGTCAGTATAAAACACGGAGATCTACATAATCCACCTTGGCTCTTTTTCCCCCAATCCCTCCCACCAGCCCCCCCCAAACACTAAAATAACAAAGATATACACATACACAACAGAAAAACAAATAAGTAAAAACACACAAAAAACATTTACATCTTGAAATCTCTTATATGTCAGTCACAACTTGCCATGAAGATTCAACATAGTTCTACAGAGTCAACTATGGAAGTGTACATATCTTTACATTTTCCATATACGTCAGAAAAGGTTGCCACATCTTATAAAATCTATCCGTAGAGCCTCCCAAGGTACATCTCATCTTCTCCAAGTGTAGGAACCCCATCACATCTCTAGCCCACTGGACATGTGTGGGAGAGGCCTCCTGTTTCCACATCATAAGTATTAGACGCCTAGCAATTAGGGTAGTAAAAGCAATGACTTTCGAGTACTTTACGGGAATAGGCATATCCTCTGGTACCACTCCAAAGATTGCGATTGTGGGGAAAGGTCAATCTTGACTCCAAACATTATAGAAAAAGTATCAAATATAGATGTCCAATAGTTATATAGATTTGGACAAGTCCAAAATGTATGAAAGAGAGAACCCGTCATCGTCTTGCACCTACTGCACAAAGGATCTGCCCCTGGATAGATCCTAGCCAACTTTTCCTTTGAAAAGTGCAGACAGTGCAACACCTTAAACTGTAGGAGCCCATGTCTGGCACAGATCGAGGAAGAGTGAACATTCCGGAGAATAGATTGCCAATGTTCATCCGAAAATTTCACAGACAGATCATCCTCCCATTGAGATCTAATAGCGAGAGAAGGGGAATGTAGGGCCGACAGCATATCATACAATACTCCAATCACTCCCCTGCTGTATACATCAACATCAAGAAATTCATCTAAAGTTGTTTTTTCAGGCATGTTTGGAAAATGAGGACATTTGTTGCGTACAAAATCTCGAATTTGCATATAACGGAAAAAATGAGTTCGAGGAATGTCATATTTTGAGTCAGCTGAGTAAAAGAGGCAAAAACCTTGTCAATATACAGATCTTTAAAACTAGATATACCCTTATCGCTCCAGATCCTAAAAGCAGAGTCCAATAGAGACGGTGGGAACATATGATTACAGTGGATTGGTGCCGAGATGACATTGATTGTAGACCAAACCTTTTCCTACACTGTACCCAGATTCAAGAGAGTGATGCACTACCGGGCTATATCTGTAAGCGTCCATTTTCAACGGAAGGGCTGAACTAATCAAAGCTCGTAACGAGGTTTTGCCGCAATGGGAGGACTCGATGTGCAACCACGCTGGAGTCTCAGTCGACAGATCCCCCATCCAGTAGAGCATATTACGTGTATTTGCTGCCCAATAATAAAATTGAAAATGTGGCAAAGCCAGCCCCCCTGATTGTTTCGTCTCTTGTAAAAAATGCTTCCCAATCCTTGGAGGTTTGCCATTCCAAATAAATGCAGAGATCTGTTTATCTAATGTGTTAAAGAATTTTCTCTGTAAATAAACTGGGATGCACTGAAAGAAATATAAGAATTTGGGCAGGACATTCATTTTAACAACGTTGACACGGCCAATTAGTGATAAAGGAAGCCTGTCCCATCTTTGAAAGTCTGATTTAGTACGTTCCAGGAGTGGTGTGAAATTTTCCCCGTATAGATTTTTATGTAAGCGAGTAACCTTGATGCCCAGATAAGTCAGATGATCCGCCACAACCTTAAATTGAAATGCCTCAAATGAGACCTCCTTAGCTTTACTGTTAATGGCTAACAACTCACTTTTGTGCATATTCAATTTATATCCAGAGATACAGCCGAAATCTCTGAAAATGGTAAGAGCATGGGGAAGCGATTCTAAGTAGGCCGGGAGCCAGGTCCACCCCTCAGGATGTTGTTTGCTTAATTTTTTTCACTATTATTTCTTGTTAGCCTATACCTTGGGCCATCACAAGTTCATACTGACCACTCCCAACTCGGGCCGTTTGGCCTCAGGGGCCAGAAAACCCCTTTTTCGGGAAATGTTTCTGGCGAAATTATGTAAATGCAAATATTAAGGTGGTGCAACTGCATAGATTGTCCTACACGTATGAAATTTTGCATGGAGTATCCTGACACATAGGGGAAACTAGCAGAATAGGATTTGGGGGCTTACTGCCTTTCTATTGTCAAATATCACCCTCATGATACCCCAAAAGACAAAAAGTGTCAGTCCGCCTGACAAATTCACATCAAAAGTGATTATTTTCAAGCACTTTATTGTACATGTCACTGCCCCATTTGTGTACAGAAAACTTCCCAGCTTTATGAGCTTCAATTTAAGCCCAAGATGAACCTTCTGTCTTGAAGATTACACTTGCTATGGCCTAAGTTCTTCACTGTACCTCAAATCGGAGAAAACTGAATTTTCAATCACTACCCTTCCAAATTAGTGGAGCAGATAACTGCAAATTACAGGAGAATCGTTCATTTCTGGAAACAAGCACCAAAATTGGCACACATACCCCTTGGGGATTGCTCTTTTGATAAAACCCGTTAGCCACCAAAATTCAAGATGGCGGCCATTTTTCAAGATGGCCGCCATTGAATATACAGTAATATTGCATTTCGCAATAAAATCGCAGAGACTTGTCCTATCTGAATGATCTTGGTGTCAAATCATAAATTTTTCACTATGTAGAAATCGAATTTGGAACCATGGACTTACTCACTGGCTTCCTTGTACCATATATCAGTCTCGGAATCCTAATATTCTGCTAAATTAGAGGTTCATGTTACGTCTGACTCGGCTAAAATGCATGGTAGTGTATATCGTAGTAGTGTTAGAGGTTTAGGTAGGCTTTGTATAGTCATTCAATCTTATCGCATTATTCATTGACAGGACTAATGCTGTCCATATTCCATTCTAAACTGTCCGGGTTCTTCCGGCTCTGTATTTCTCACAGTTTCTCTGAATAAATGATATTGTACTATGTGGTGAAATGCATTAGCTTATGATAGAACTTCAGCGATCCGGTGAATTTTAATCATCATCACTTTCATCCTCTTCCTCATCATCATCCATAGTATGGATTTCATCAGCTATGTCATCCTCATCTGTGTCCTCTTCAGCTAGGACATCAACGAGGGCTTTGGGGATGACGTCGCCCTCAAACCATAGTGGTTCTAGCTTGCCAGTCTCAGAGTTAATATGAAACCCATGGTCAAGAGGAGATGGGATTTCCGGGTAGTGCTCATGAGCCCTCTTCCAGACGCATACTTGGAAGTTGACCCTTTTCATGTGCTCCAAGAGGACCCTCTTGCAAGGTGGGAAGGTTGAGAGGTCAACGGAGAGACCCTGTCGAAGCTCGAGGCTTGAGCCACAAATCTTCTTGATCTTAATCTCTCTTGCCTCATCAACTTTCTTGATTCGAGGACTAAAACCATAGAGGCGACAGGTGAACTCTTCAGCACCACTGAGAACAAGCTCATCGATCTCCCAAGAGTCCCCCACTGCAGCAAAGATCTGAATGAACTTTGAATTCTGATTCAGAATCTTCATCGGTCGCACCTTTCCTTTGCCTTTGAATGCTGAAGTGCAGTCAGCACCAGTGAAGGCATGCAAGGCTAGCAGAGCTGAAATGTGTTCTTGTGAATAATTTTCAGCCAGCTGGTTGATGTCGATAAGTCTATCTCCCATGTCAAAGATGATGTTGACTGTTGATGATCTGGCATAAAAGAGGAGAATGAAGAAAATGTCAGAGTCTTTTGCTCTGACTCTGACTGTTCTGATGTGAGGCATTTTGGTTTGGATGTACTGCATGTAGACGATCACCCTCACATCTGTTTCTTCTGCCCAATATTTATTGATTTCACTTCCAATCACAAAAGAAAACATAGCTGGCCTATAGGAAGACTGTGCTTACCTTTATCAAAGAATAGCGTAACTGGGTTGCAGCATCTCTTGTAGGAGCATGAAGCAGCATATTATATCAAGTGTGGTCAAACTGGAATATGGATTAACGTTAGCACACCAAACAACTAATAATGAATATGCACACACACACACACAAGCGAGCATTACACACACAGTGTAAAAACCTAATGATAAGTGCAACCTAGTTAGCTAACATTAAGGACAGCAACGTTAGGTAAGAAGTTGCTGGCTAGCTAACGTAAACGTTAGCTCAGTAGTTGTGCTAGCTTGCGTTAACTTTAGATGTTTATCATAATCATACTGCTACGTCATCGTGTTAGATGATGAAGTTTTATTTCAGGAATCTCACATTTAGCTATAAGCCTTAGGCTACCATTGCTAATGTGAAACACTAACGTTAACTAACGTTAGCTACTGTAGAGCATGTGCGATCTTGATCACAATCATCCTGGGACTTGTTAACGTTACCTTGTATGGCTAACGTTAGATATAAGCTTAAATCATGTTAAGTATGGTTGAATATCAGTTCCATTTAGTGGAGCAGATAACTGTAACAATCGTTCATTTCTGGAAACAAGCACCAAAATTGGCACACATACTCCTTGGGGATTGCTCTTTTGATAAAACCCTATTTGAATGATATTGGTGTCAAATCATACATTTTGACTACGTAGAATACGAATTTGGAACTATGTACCTACTCACTAGCTTCTTTGTACCATAATATCAGTCCCGAATCATAATTAGGGTAAAAAGTGCCCATATCATAGGCACCATCAGTCCGATATATTATTGGATGTACATGTAGGCAGTAGGCCTATACTTGTTTGTCACTTATTGTCTTGCTGCCTGGATGAGTATACTACAACGCTTCTAAACCTCGCATCTGCAGCTGCACAGTGCCGTGCAGGTCAGACCAAAGCAGTAGCATTTGCATCGACTGCAGCATTCCGACTTGCATCCACACTTGGTCAGCTGCTGGCAACTCTCTGCAATGGGTGAGAGCTCTGTCCAAACGATCTGCCACAGATCTCTTCTTGGTCCAGCCCCAGTTGGCAGGAGTCTGCGTTTCTGGTTGACGACTGTTGACTGACTCCAGATGCAGCCCGCCTGGTAGGCAGCACGCTTCACATGCTGCTTCAGCGCTGATTGGGTTGGAGGAATGGCTTCATACGGCCTCTGCTTCCGAGCAAACATGTCCAACCTCGCATCATCGACACCTTCAGCTGTGCTGGATCTGTCGTACATCATGACCACGAACTTCTCCAAGGTCTTCAGGTCTTCATCATCCACTACCGGTGGGTACTGGCTGAGTTTGCTGAAGACACCGGAAGCCTCATCACAAACATCCCAGGTTTGCCAAGCAGACTTCTTCCCTTTGCCACGGAATGCTGAAATGACATCGCAGCCAGTGAAGGCATGGAAGAAGAGCATCCCTTTGCTCTTTTCTGCAAGAGTGCAACACAAGTCATGTACAGGAACCCACCTCAGGTGCTGTCCTTGGCCAAAGGCAACCCACAACTGCTGCAGACCTAGCTCCTGAAGTGCCTGCAGAACACTGACTGCGATGACGACAACATCTGTGTCGCTGGCTTTGACCATGATGACTTTGCTGCCTGCTTCTGTTGCATGCCTGGCATGCAAAAAGATCCGCGTGTCAGCTTCTTCATGACTGTATGGTGCCACCCCAGCCAGATTGATAGTGCGGTTGCTGACAGCATCTTCTTCCTTGGTCACAATGACCACATTTGGTGTGGCCACACGTGCAATCTTATCAGCCAGAAAGTTGAACAGCTCGGCTTTGTTGTCATTTTCTCTCAGGAAGTTTCGCCAGTTTGAGGGAATTTTGCCCCTCCCTGTCACCCTGCGTCTCACCCGCGTCCTCGCTTTGATCTAGTTTCAGCTTTTCAGACTAGATGGCCGGTAGACATCAAACACAATGTCTGTTCTCTTGTACTTGGTAGAGTATGCTTGTATTGTAGGAAGGACATCGAGCATTGCATACTCTTCGAACGTCTTTGAACTCCCGTGGGGGCAGACTGTTCACCAACGCTGCACCATCAATGATGATGGTGTCGGCGTCTGGCTCTGCCTCAGGGGTTGTAACTTGGCTCTCAAGAATGGTAGTGAGGTGGGATTTCTGACAGGTGTGGAGCTTTCCACCATCACTGAGGGCAGCAGGATGTGACTGGTTCTCATGACTAGGCATGGGACGGTATGAGATTTTGACTTAATGATAACCTTGGGGGAAAAATACCGCGGTATACCATTACCACGGTATTAGCGCCTTGTGGCAGCGCACTCTAAAATCTGGGTAAAAAAACAAACAGATTTTTTTAACGATTTCTTTTATTTTAACAGAATATTTGTTCAATATTTTTGTAAACTTTATACTGTAAAACTATTATTTTCTGAAAAATAAAACACTTCAAAATAAGTATTTTGGGATACAGTTCGGTGGTTCACCTCCTATTTCGAACCTGGCTGCCATGACTGAATCAACGTGGAGCAGACGACAAATCTCACTGACTCCACAACTGACTCGCGCAATGCCGCCATAAGTAGAATTCTGCACCAAGTGAAATTCGAATCTCAATTACCTTAGGTTCGTTTTCGGGGTGCATAGATTTTCGGCATAGCATTACAGTGGTCCCTCGCTATAACGCGGTTCACCTTTCGCGGCCTTGCTGTTTCGCGGATTTTTTAGTGCAATTTTGCATGCTTTTTTTTACAGCGTATGAACGCGCATTGTGTTCTGCGTCCTGATTGACAATGGTCTACAGTTCATTACAGTTCTCAAATATAATCGAAGGTGGCATGTCTGTTTATAAGAATCTTTTCGCCCAGAAGAAAAAACAGCGCCAACAACTACCCATAACTATGTTCTTCACCCGAAAAATGACACCTGCTCCAAGGCCTTCAGTGGAAAAAGACGCTACAGCGGAGCGGCGCCAGGACGAAGAGGCGCGGTCAAAGGAACTGTGAAATACGCGCGAGTCACTATTAATAATTTCTTATGTGTCCATCCTCGTAGGTTGATCATTAAAATTAAATTTGTTTCTAAAAGCTATCATATTTATGTATATGGAAAACGTTTATATTTTTATTTCTCAAATAAATGTTTGGGCCTGAAAACAGCTTTGATCTTTGGTTTCATTCTATAATACAGGTACTTATTTTTTTAAATCTACGAAGGTTTGAACTTTGAGAGTGTTTAAACAAGAGAGAAATGTGAGAAAATGTTAATGCCTGTCTGAGAAAAGTGTATAAAGTGTGTGGTGAGGGGTTTTACAGCCTTAAAACATATATAATAATTGTAAAAATAAAGCTGACTACTTCGCTGGATTTCGCCTATTGCGGGTTATTTTTAGAACGTAACCCCGCGATAAACGAGGGACCACTGTATTATTATTTTTGCTTCTTTTAATAAAAATACCGTAGAGCATATACCGTGGAAACTAAATGTTTGTAGTTAGTTATACCGTGGCCTGTTATACCGCGGTATACCATTATTACGGTAACCGCCCCATGCCTACTCATGACGGAAGAACTCCTTCAAGTCACACTCTCTGCTCTGGCATGATATGAACAGCTTGGAGAACAGTTGACAGTCTTCCTTCAGCACTTTTTGCTTTGAAGAGTCAACAGAGGCTGGTACCTGTCTGAAGAAGTCAACCCTGTTCTTCTTGATTGGTTCATAGAAGGTGGATTCTTCTTCCCCTTCCAGTCCCTTCATAAACTCCTGAAACGGACCTTGCATTTCTCAAGGTGTGTGCCAATCAGCTCGGCGGCAGTGTGGTGGGCAATATCCTTTGTATCAAGCGAAAGCAGGTCCCGACTCTCCTCCTGGAAAGGATTGCCCATATCTTTCATGGCTTGTGAGAGCTTTTCACGTTCTCAAAGAACACTCTTTGTGCTCGTTCTGTCTCCTCATGGTGGCTGGTGTGTTCAGTACCCTCTTTGGTCCCACATGCTGCCTCATACTGTGCAACCAAGTGGCTGACTTCAGGACCAGCGATCATCCATCTTCTCAGTGCTGATGGGTCTTCAGTCACGCCGATCGCTTGTTTCAGAAATGAACGATTCTCCTGTAATTTCTGTAAATAATCCTGCCCCCCACCGCATCGTGTCATGTCCAGTTTGGAAGCCTTGTACAGGAAGATGCTACACATACTAAACCTCTAACACTACTACGATATACACTACCATGCATTTTAGCCGAGTCAGACGTAACATGAACCTCTAATTTAGCAGAATATTAGGATTCCGAGACTGATATATGGTACAAGGAAGCCAGTGAGTAAGTCGATGGTTCCAAATTCGGATTCTACATAGTGAAAATGTATGATTTGACACCAAGATCATTCAAATAGGACAAGTTCTGCGATTTTATTTAAATGCAATATTACTGTATATTCAATGGCGGCCATCTTGAAAAATGGCCGCCATCTTGAATTTTTTGGTGGCTAACGGGTTTTATCAAAGAGCAATCCCCAAGGGGTATGTGTGCCAATTTTGGTGCTTGTTTCCAGAAATGAACGATTCTCCTGTAATTTGCAGTTATCTGCTCCACTAATTTGGAAGGGTAGTGATTGAAAATTCAGTTTTCTCCGATTTGAGGTACAGTGAAGAACTTAGGCCATAGCAAGTGTAATCTTCAAGACAGAAGGTTCATCTTGGGCTTAAATTGAAGCTCATAAAGCTGGGAAGTTTTCTGTACACAAATGGGGCAGTGACATGTACAATAAAGTGCTTGAAAATAATCACTTTTGATGAGAATTTGTCAGGCGGACTGACACTTTTTTGTCTTTTGGGGTATCATGAGGGTGATATTTGACAATAGAAAGGCAGTAAGCCCCCAAATCCTATTCTGCTAGTTTCCCCTATGTGTCAGGATACTCCATGCAAAATTTCATACGTGTAGGACAATCTATGCAGTTGCACCACCTTAATATTTGCATTTACATAATTTCGCCAGAAACATTTCCTGAAAAGGGGGTTTTCTGGCCCCTGAGGCCAAACAGCCCCGAGTTGGGAGTGGTCAGTATGAACTTGTGATGGCCCAAGGTATAGGCTAACAAGAAATAATAGTGAAAAAAATTAAGCAAACAACATCCTGAGGGGTGGACCTGGCTCCCGGCCTAAAGGGGTCAGACAGATAAAGCAACAGGTCGTCGGCATAGAGGGATAATTTGTGTTCTCGGCCAGCCCTATGAATTCCCTTGATCCTGTTTTCTGCTCGCAATTTAATAGCTAAAGGCTCTATAGAGATCGCGAACAGGAGAGGGGATAAGGGGCACCCCTGTCTGGTTCCGCGATTAAGTGGAAAATAGGGGGAGTATACATCATTTGTCTTGACACGAGCCACGGGCGAGTTATACAGGAGCCTTACCCACGAAATGTAACCTTCACCTAGACCAAATTTTCCAAGAGTATAAAGCAAATAATCCCACTCCACCCTATCGAACGCCTTTTCGGCATCAAGTGATAGAGCAATCTCAGGTGTAGAAGATGAAGGGGTATATAAAATATTGAATAACCTACGCAAATTAAAGAAGCCCTGTCTACCCTTTACAAATCCTGTCTGATCTGGAGATATCATAGAAGGCAGCACATGTTCTAATCTGAGGGCCAGAGTTTTAGATAGTATTTTAAAGTCCACATTTAAAAGTGATATTGGGCGGTACGACGAACACTGCAGCGGGTCTTTATTTGATTTCAAAAGAAGTGAAATTGTCTTGCTGGAGAGTAGGAGGCAGGCATTTCGAGTCGAAGGATTCCGAGTACACATCCAGCAAGAGCGGAGACAATTTGTCACTGAATACCTTAAAAAATTCCACCGGAAAGCCATCTGGACCGGGTGATTTACCAGACTGCATTGATTTGATAGCCAATTTGATTTCTTCTAAGGTAATTTGCTGATCAAGTTCACTTCTGCTGTCTTCCCCCAGAGTTGGAAACACCAGGTCCTCAAAAAATGCATCAAACATTTTGGGTTCATTTAACGAGTCCGAATTATAAAGTTTAGAATAGAAATGTTGGAAACTTTCATTTATTATTTTAGGGTCCTTAGAAGTGTGCCCAGATTGAGTTTCAATTTCAGGAATCATGCGCAAGGCTTCTGATTTACGAATTTGGTGGGCTAAAATCTTGGATGGTTTTTCCCCATGCTCATACCATGACTGTCTAGATCTGTGCAGCAGCTGTTCAGATTGCTTGGTGGAGAGTAGATTGAATTCCGTTTGTAAGTTTAGTCTTTGTTTGTAAAGGTCTGGAGACGGTGCCACTGAGTGCTGCTGGTCCAACTTCTTAATGAGATCCGCTAATTCAATTAAGCGCTTTTCTTTTTTGCTTTCTAATAAACGAACAGTACGAAATTATATGGCCACGTAGAAATGCCTTTAAGCTCTCCCAAATAGTGCTGTATGTTACATCAGCAGTGATATTTGTTTCCAGGAAAATGTCAATTTGCTGCGAAATATGCTGGACAAAACAGTTATCAGACAATAATAGGGGACTGAGTCGCCATGTATAAACCGAGTGCTGGTTTGGAAAGCTGAGCTCTAGAGTAAGGGGACTGTGATCCGAAATTACTATACTATTATATGTGCAGGTTTTAACATTAGGGAACAATTTCTGGTCAACAAAAAAATAATCAATCCGTGAATACGTTTGGTGAACGGGGGAAAAGAAAGAATATTGTCTAGCTAATGGAAAGAGAGATCGCCAAGCATCAACAGCACCGTATGACTCCAAGTAAGACTTTAGGACCAAAGAGGACTTAGACGGTACACAGGATCTTGTCGAGGACCTATCCAACATTGGGTCCATTGCGGTATTCATATCTCCCCCAAGAATCAACCGGTGCGTATCTATATTGGGCAAGGAGTAAAGGAATTTTTTGAAGAACGTGCTATCATCCCAATTAGGGGCGTATACATTCGCTAAAATTAAAGGGGTATTATATAACGAGCCAACCACTACCACATAACGACCATGTGGGTCAGTATTCACACTCGAAACAATAAATGGTGTAGACCTATGAATAAGAATTGCGACACCCCGTGCCGCATTATTGAACGTTGAATGGAACAATTGACCAACCCAATTTCTCTTAAGTTTCAAGTGGGATGCATTTCTCAGATGCGATTCCTGAAGAAAAGCTATATTCACCTTGAGGTGCAGAAGATGAGACAATACCTTATTACATTTGAGTGGACGGTTTAGTCCTTTGACATTCCAACTGATAAGGTTGACTTGGCAACCATTAACCTTCGAGGTTGAAGTGGAGGGTGTCACCATTCTAACTCAATGGGGGAAACATGAAAAACCCTGTACACACATTGCACAGGTAGACTGTATGAAAAGAACAGTTGCATGACTTCAGAGCAGGAGAAGATGTGTAACAAAACAAACAACAAAAAAACAAACAAGAACACAGATAACAAAACATTAACCCCCCCTCCCCAATATATCCCCACGTCATCTCTAAGACAACCAAAAAGGCCCAAGCTATTGTAGCTTCTCTCGAGAACACAACACTCAATACGACCATAGTCCTACAGTTAAAAGAATATTGTCCAAAGCTATACCCCATGCATTCGAACATTGCAAATAGAGCCAAACAACAATTATTATCCACACATAAGATAGAAGTGAGAGCAAAATAAATAAATAATAATGTTATCAGAAGAAGAGCAATATTATAAAAATAAAAATAAATATAAACATACACATATATATATATATATATATATATATATATATATATACAAACACACACATATACATACACACACATACCAAAAAAGAAAAAAGAAAAAAAAGAAGAAAAAAAAAGAAACCCCGCCCCCCCGGAATGTCCAGAGACTGAAAACAAGTAACACGGTAATTAGAAATGGGAGGTGCTTTGTTTAAGTCTATTAATGAAATCAACATTAAGCTAAGTCAACAACAAAATAAATTATTGACTGTGTTTAGTCAATGTCTTGGTCAGTTATTGTCATTAGCCTGACCGCCAAAAACATTAGAAAATCTACTAGCTAGCCAGCCAGCCAGCCAGCCAGCCAGCATTCTTGTATTATTACTTGTTGAGATAACGTTAGCAAGTTACCACATTTGTTTTAAACAAGCACAAACCGCACCAACATGTTTAAATGTTTAAATCTATTAGCTAGCTAGCTAGCCAGCCAGCCAGCCAACGCCAGCCAAACACATTTTGTTTCCAAAAGGGAGAAAGTTATAACACCGCAGTTAAACTGCCGCAGTGCTAGTTCCATGTTTCCATATAAACAGAATAAACAAAACCCAACGGGCTGCCTGTAATAAGTGAACTGAAATTACGGCCGGCTTAAAACATAAACAGCAAAGGTCCAGTGTGAACACGATCCTGGCGAAAAGTTATCGTTTCAGTAACCATACCGGTATGGCCATTGTTATTGTCCAGCTGACGGCGAAGGCAACAAAGTGGAGTTTATGAACTAGAAATAACGTTAGTCCCCCACGCTTACCACAGGACAACCAATGCTAAAACTGGGTCTGGAAACCGGCTACATCTTGTCTGCGATGAAATCCTTCACCGCCTGCGGGTGTCGAACATCTTCTCCTGCCCCTGGAAGGATACTCGGAGACGGGCAGGATATACGAGGCCATAACGGACCCCTTCCTTTTCCCGAAGCAGCTTCTTCACCTCGACGTACTCAGCCCTGCGTTTATTCAGTTCAGCACTGAAGTCGGGAAAGATCATGACCTGTCTGCCTTGGAACTCCAGCCGTCCCCTCTCCCTGGCTAGACGCAGAACCTGCTCCTTCTCCTGGAAGTAGTGGAATCGTGCGAGGAAAGACCGAGGGCGACCCCGGTCGCTGGTACTGGTCCCGTTCGATGTGCGCAATCCAAAGTCGGTGGGGACTGTAAGCCGCCTGGTCCCCCCAGGATTTCAGCGAAAAGGTTGGCAACAAACTTTGTGGGGTTCCCCGACTCTAAACCCTCCTTCACATGCAGAATGCGTATGTTGCACCTCCTTCCTCTATTCTCCAAGTCGTCTGTCTTAGCCTGCAGTGCTTTGTAATCCTTATGCAACTGGTCGTATCGCTTCTCCATGGCTTCCAGGCGGGTGTCCAGGCAATTTAGGCCCTCTTCGTGTTCCTGTAGGGTGCCCTCGCAAGTTTCCAGAGCCGCTTTAAGTGGGGGACGGCTTGCCTTATCTCCTCCCTCAGCGTTGTTCTCCTCATGAATTACGGACTGGACTATGTCACGGATGGCGTTTAGCAAACTCTCGTCCACAGCGTTGCTAGCATTAGCCGCCGGGTTGCCAGCCTGACTGGGTTTGATGGTTTTCGGGGGCATACTGTCCAAAATGTATAAAGAAAAGTTGAAATAATGTGCTCTCTCTCGCAAATGTAAAAAATAAAGGCTGTTTTGCCGAAAATGCACATGATATATAGCTTAATCATTGTCAGGATTCAGGACCTCGTGGTTCGTGTGACTACTCCATAGCGCGCCCCTCAGACTCTTTTCCTTATTTCCTTTTTAGCCTTAGCCCGCATATTACAATAATCTAACTTGTTTCTCTCTGAGTTATCCTTTTTATATACTCTGTACAGTCGTTTCTTTTGCCTCAAAATCACCCGTAAAGATTTAGTCATCCACTGCGGAGACTGTTTTTTTTATCCTATTTTTCCTTACTTTGGGCATGAATTTACACTGTACATCTACAATAACCCTTTTAAATATAGTCCATTTTTTGTTCACAGTTCTGCAATCTAGAAGTTTTACCCAATCTATATTACTTAAATTCTCTCTCATTTTATTAAAGTCAGCTCGTCTAAAATTAAAAATTCGAGAGTTAGAGGAGGCTGTCTTAACTTGCCAAAAAATATCAAAAATAACTGCACTGTGGTCACTTGCCTATCAGGATTCTATTCTATCAGGATTCAAATTCTATCAGGATTGTTACACAAAACCAGATCCAGTATTGATTTCCCTCTCGTAGGCTGAGTAACAGACTGTACCAAAAAGCAGTCATTGACCATATCTAAAAACTCCTCTTCACATTTGCCCTGACCTGTCACCGTCTCTCCTTCAGCACAGATTTGTTTTATGTTATCAAAGAGCGTACTATTTATGTTACTGTCTGAAGCTGGAGGTCTATAACATACTCCTATATTAAGGCCCTTCTCACGATCTCCCAATAATCTAATCCAGATGTCCTCACAAGAAACTAATGAGTTTATACCTGGAATTTCCTGCACATTAAGATAGTCTTTCACATAAAGGGCCACTCCCCCTCCTCTTTTATTAGTTCTACATTTACATTTTACATTTTAAGCATTTAGCAGACGCTCTTATCCAGAGCGACTTACAAGATGTGCATTAATACAAGGTAAGAACAATCAAAGTTAGCGTACAAGATCAGTGCAGTAAAACGGCAAAAGACATCGTTGCAGGCGTCTGCGTATCATACCTGTAACATTGGGATAGAAAAGGTTAGTGGGGGTTTTTTTTGTTTTTTTGTTTTTGTTTTTTTTCTCCCCTCTCACAAGTAAACAGTGGTGACAACAGATTGGCTAGAAGGACAGTGTTCAGTGGTAGTGGAGTCTGAAGAGGTGGGTTTTGAGTCTCTTGCGGAAGATTGGGAGTGATTCCGCAGTCCTGACCGATTGCGGGAGGTCGTTCCACCAACGAGGGACCAGGACAGAGAAGAGGCGAGACCGCGACGAGCGGCTGCCAGGCGTCCGGAGGGATGGGGCAGTCAGTCTGCCAGCGGAGGCGGAGCGGAGGGGCCTGGACGGGGTGTAGGGCGTGATGAGTGACTGGAGGTATGGGGGAGCAGTACCTCTGGCTGCTTGAAAAGCAAGCACCAGTGACTTGAATCTGATGCGTGCTGCGATGGGGAGCCAATGCAGAGAGGAGAGTAGAGGGGTGACGTGGGTGAACTTCGGCTGGTTGAACACCAGGCGAGCAGCAGCGTTCTGGACTAGTTGCAGTGGCTTGATGGCACAGGCCGGACGGCCTGCCAGCAAGGAATTGCAGTAGTCCAGACGTGAGATCACCAGGGCCTGGACCAGGAATTGAGTGGCCTCTTGGGTGAGGAACGGTCTGATCCTCTGGATGTTGTGGAGGGAGAAACGGCAGGTCCGAGTGATCGCTGCAATATGGCTCGAGAAGCACAGCTGGTTGTCCAGGGTTACCCCAAGACTCCTGGCAGACTGGGACGGAGACACTATGGAGCCTTCCACGGTGATTGACGCATCAATCATCGGGGAGCCCTTCGCTGGGAGGAAGAGCAGCTCTGTCTTCCCCAGGTTCAGCTTCAGGTGGTGGGTGGACATCCATGCGGAGATGTCAGCCAGGCATGCAGAGATCCGTGCCGGGACCTGGGTATCAGATGGAGGGAAGGAGAGAAACAGTTGAGTGTCATCAGCATAACAGTGATAGGAAAAACCATGAGCAGAAATAACAGAGCCAAGTGACTTGGTGTACAGAGAAAATAGGACAGGGCCTAGCACCGAGCCCTGCGGGACACCGGTAGAGAGGGTGCGGGGAGGAGAGGGATCCTCTCCAGGCCACCTGGTAGGACCGGTCAGCCAGGTAGGACTCAAACCATGTCAGCACAGATCCAGAGATTCCCATCTCGACGAGAGATGAGAGCAGGATCCGGTGGTCCACGGTGTCGAACGCCGCCGACAGGTCGAGGAGGAGGAGGACGGAGCTAAGGGATCGGGACTTAGCGACGTGAAGAGCCTCAGTGACCGCAAGGAGAGCAGTCTCTGTGGAGTGGCCTGCTCTGAACCCAGATTGGTTGGGATCAAGCAGGTCGTTCTGTAAGAGATGTGCAGACAGTTGATTATAGACAGCCCGCTCTAACGTTTTGGAGAGGAAAGGG
Organism: Aldrovandia affinis; assembly: GCA_029706075.1. NCBI lineage: Eukaryota > Metazoa > Chordata > Actinopteri > Notacanthiformes > Halosauridae > Aldrovandia > Aldrovandia affinis. The sequence continues at coordinate 1,030,687 of JAINUG010000237.1, forward strand.
AGGAGAGAGACAGGTCGGTAGTTAGAGATGACAGCAGGATTCAGAGAGGGTTTTTTGAGGAGGGGGACAACCTGAGCACATTTGAGGGAGGAGGGGACAGAGCCAGAGGAAAGAGAGGAGTTAATGACATTAGAGACAAAGGGGAGGATGTCTAGCAAGCTGATCAAGAGAGGACAGAGTAAGTCAATGGAGGAGGAGAGAGAGGAGAGATAGGGTGGATGATGCTACTGAGAAGTCAGCAGGTAACTGAGAGAAAAGGCATCAGTAGGGGAAGAAGGAAGAAAGGACAGTAGCTGACAGGGCAGAGCGGGTGAGAGAGAGCGGAGGTTGCGTTTACTGATAGAGGACAGAGGACAGTGGGAGCAGGTGAAGATGGTTTAGGGACAGAGCTGACAGGGAGCGGGTGAGAGGGGAGGGAGAAAGACAGAAAGGAATGGTCAGACACATGTCAGACACATGTAGAGGCGATACCGTAATGTTGGGTGAGGCGCAGTTCCTGGTGAAGACCAGGTCCAGTTGGTTACCGGCCTTGTGGGTGGATGGGGATTCAGCCATGGTGAAGTCAAAGGACTGAAGCAGGGGGAGGAATGCAGAGGCCTGGGAGGACTCTAGCTGCAGGTTGAAGTCCCCGAGGAGTAAGACGGGAGTGCCGTCCTCAGGGAAGGCACTGAGTAGGGCATCCATCTCGTCTAGGAAACTCCCCAGTGGACCTGGAGGGCGATAAAGAACAATGATGTGCAGTTTGCATGGAACAGTGACAGTGACAGCATGAAATTCAAAGGAGGAGGGTGAGAAGTGAGGAAGAGGAACAATACCAAATCTCCACAGGGGGGGAAATGAGTATACCTGTCCCTCCACCTCTACCTGAGGGTCGTGGAGTGTGGGAGAAGGTGTAGGCGGCAGAGAGAGCAGCAGGGGTGGCTGTGTTCTGAGGAGTGATCCACGTCTCCGTGAGCGCCAGGAACTGCAGGGAAAGTAGGGAGGCCTGGGCCGAGATGAAATCGGCCTTCCGGACAGCGGACTGGCAGTTCCATAGTCCGCCTGCTACCACCACGTCAACACCGGGAGATCTAGGAGGGTGGATGAGGTTGGACAGATTACGGGTGTGGGTAGAATCTCTCCATCTAGGCAATCTAGAAGAGGAGACATGGACTGGGATAGGGAGGAAGCATGTAGTGTTAGATGCAGAGGTAGTACAATAGGGAGATACAAAACTATGATACTCACCGTGCGGCGAGCACTCCCTAGCTGGCCCCCCTCGGTGGACTCCTGCAGGTAGACTCCTTTGTCTTTGTCCGCCGAGTCTTTGTACTCCTGCAGGTAGACTCCTTTGTCTTTGTCCGCCGAGTCTTCGTCCGGGGAGGCTAGGACGGGGAGGCTGCCGCTATCCACAGCTATGGCTGCTAATATAGCCGAGTGATGCTAGGCACTAAGTGGCGAGTGCCACCTGATAACAAAGCACAGTAATTAACAACTTAGCTTTCTTCCGCTACTAAAGAAACGCTCAACTACAAACACGGTCTGATACAATAAGACCGATTCAAACAGCTGAGTCGCAATCAGCTTTGAAATAAAACTATTATATATATAATCTAATAACTGCTGGACATCAGCGACACAATAGCCAGCTAGTTACAAAAGCAAAGTAGCAATTAAGTGCCAATTCTACCTGATGGGACAGGATACGACCACAGAAGCTAAACAAACAAAATCTAACGCCGGAAAAGTACACTTACTGATACGCGACAAGACAGTACTAACCAGAGTACGAATGCACACTGCCTGAGTTCTGGCTGAGCACGCTTAAATCCTACCTGATAACAAAGCACAGTAATTAACAACTTAGCTTTCTTCCGCTACTAAAGAAACGCTCAACTACAACACGGTCTGATACAATAAGACCGATTCAAACAGCTGAGTCGCAATCAGCTTTGAAATAAAACTATTATATATATAATCTAATAACTGCTGGACATCAGCGACACAATAGCCAGCTAGTTACGAAAGCAAAGTAGCAATTAAGTGCCAATTCTACCCGATGGGACAGGATACGACAGGCTCACAGGATAATTCTATCCTTCCTAAACAATTTGTACGCCTCTACATTATATTCCTCCCCATCCGCTGCGCCAAGCCATGTCTCTGTAATCCCAACAATGTCATAACCCCCATTCAACATAACAGTCTCCAGTTCCAAAAATTTATTTTTTATACTTCTCGCATTTAAACACATGAGCTTCATAGCCTTACTCACACTTACGTTGTCCTTCCCCTCCACACCTGAGTGTGCCGAACCACCTCTATTCACATTATGATAAAATAAATCTTTATTAATGATATCCTCAGATTTATTATACTCCGCCCTGGTATCTTCCATCTGGGCAGTCTGTACCTCCCTATCCATAATACTACTACTAATTTCCCTCCCTGCCCCCCCAGTCCCTAGTTTAAATATTCCTCCGCTACCCTAAGCATATGCTGGCCCAATGCATCTGTACCCCTCCGGTTCAAGTGTAACCCGTCCCGCTTGTACAGGTCACCCCTGTTCCAAAAGGAGTCCCAGTGCCCCATAAACCTGTAGCCCTCTTTCCTGCACCAGGTTTGTAGCCACGTGTTAAACCTCCATATAAAATTCTGCTTGCCTTTGCTAGCACGTGGTACTGGCAGAATTTCAGAGAAGACCACCGTGGAGGTTCTGCCCCTTAACTTTATTCATAATTCTATAAATTTGTCCTGCAGAACCTCAAACCTACCTTTACCCATGTCATTGGTTCCAACATGGACCATGACCACTGGATCCACCCCTGCTCTGGCCAGGAGCTTGTCCGCATGTTCCAGGAGATCTCCAACCTGAGCACCAGGCAGGCAACATGCCATGCGAGATTCCTTTTCCCGCGAACAGACTATACTGTCTACACCTCTAATAATTGAATCCCCCACTACAATTAACTCCCTTTTCCTGGGTGGCATGGCCGCCAGGGTGCCCTGGGGCTCATCAGTCCTCCCGCTCACAGAGGGCTGGGCCAGATCCTCTTCCTGCAAGGGCTGGAATCGGTTGGACACCACAATCTCTGGAGATGCCGCCCCTGCATGTGCGCGCCCTTTTCTACGCTGGGGCCCTACCGTCACCCAACTCTCTCCCTACCTGCTCTAGAGTCTCCCCCCTACCCCGCTTTGGCGTGCAGGCTAACTCTCTAATGGGCATACTAACTAGTTCCTGGAACTCTACAGATTCTGCAGGGCAGTCGAGACCAGCAAGTTGGGCTTCGAGATCAAGGATCTTGCTCTCGAGATGCTTTACAAGCTGGCATCTGTCGCATATGAAACACTCCTGGAAGCCTTCTTCCAGAAACGCAATCATCCTACAACACTCACACTGCACTGCCGGTGGCCACATTTTCACCCCTGAATATACCTACTGCTCTCCCTACACTGAACTAATTACTGCCCACACAGAGACACCAAGTCGATAAAAAATATTATACACCTCGGTTCCGAACACCCAGGTGCAGAAATGACTAAATGGAAACAACCCTTAAAGCGATTTAAAAAACTTTAGGTGCGGTTTGTGTAGCAAGAGCGCTGGTAGCAGCCAACCGAAACGGCTATACGCTCTATGCTTGAAATACAACATTTAAATTTAAGCCAACAAAAGCTAGTTAGCTATAGTGTATTTCCCTACTCTTGGATTTGCTCCTGAGAGGGCGAAAAACCACAAAAAACCTCGTGTCTGCTAGGTGTGATACAAATCGGTAACTTTTTAACAAGCTTTCCGAAGCTAGACAAGGGAAAAAATGGAAAATTCCCTCTGTCCACTAACGGCGACAAACGTTTACCTTAAGAGCAAATATTTTATCCCTTTACCTTTCTGATGATAAACGCCAAACTCTAAGCAACAATCCAAACACAATCCAAACGATAATCCGACAGCACAAACAATCTGCTCAAACTCCACTCAAACTCTCAGCACGTATGACGTAGCAATCCCGTCAGGCAAAGCGGCCACCTCTTCATTCTGTGACCACGCTGCGTGTGATTATACAGACATTACTTTCCAGTGTATGTGTGTGAGTAAATGCAAGATTACATTCTCTACCTAGTTTCAACTTTAACAGTGAATTCTAACAACCAAATTATAGAAGTGCTTCAAATTACAGATATGCCATACACCCGTGCCATACACTGTGTCTGCACATCATTCAAGTGCTCTTTTACCTACTTGGATATACTGTACTATCTTGAGTACCCTCCGCTGGTTCTAGTCACCCTTTGCCCCTGCCTCGCTCAAGCATGCCAGAAAGCTTAAACCTTGGATGGACCCAGGCCTGTCCGATGTACCCATTCATCTTGGGTTTGGCTCAGAGTGCAGAACATAGCTGTTGTCATAGTCCAGGCATTTTGTGAGAAAAAGGGGGTGAACCTTGAAAAAATTGCAACAGAAAATCTGACAAATGGTTATTACTCATAAAAGTCTCCTCTATAACATATAAAAAGTCTTAAGAGTTCCAAGTGGTGGAAAGTATTTTTCTAAGGTGTTTCTTAACCATACCCTGGTACCACTTTTTTTCTCCCTAAAATAATATTTTAGAATAGCCTCAGACTCATGCTCCTTCCAGTGCAATCCAATGTTTTATTTAGACCAAAGTTTCCATTGATTAACATACATTTAAAACAAAATTATTTAAATATCACTTAATATAGCACTTTTATATAACTTTCAAAAGATTTGTGACTGCCAAATTTGTGACTTCCCTGTCACCCTGCGTCTCACCCGCGTCCTCGCTTTGATCTAGTTTCAGCTTTCAGACTAGATGGCCGGTAGACATCAAACACAATGTCTGTTCTCTTGTACTTGGTAGAGTATGCTTGTATTGTAGGAAGGACATCGAGCATTGCATACTCTTGAACGTCTTTGAACTCCGTGGGGGCAGACTGTTCACCAACGCTGCACCATCAATGATGATGGTGTCGGCGCCTGGCTCTGCCTCAGGGGTTGTAACTTGGCTCTCAAGAATGGTAGTGAGGTGGGATTTCTGACAGGTGTGGAGCTTTCCACCATCACTGAGGGCAGCAGGATGTGACTGGTTCTCATGACGGAAGAACTCCTTCAAGTCACACTCTCTGCTCTGGCATGATATGAACAGCTTGGAGAACAGTTGACAGTCTTCCTTCAGCACTTTTTGCTTTGAAGAGTCAACAGAGGCTGGTACCTGTCTGAAGAAGTCAACCCTGTTCTTCTTGATTGGTTCATAGAAGGTGGATTCTTCTTCCCCTTCCAGTCCCTTCATAAACTCCTGGAAACGGACCTTGCCTTTCTCAAGGTGTGTGCCAATCAGCGAAAGCAGGTCCCGACTCTCCTCCTGGAAAGGATTGCCCATATCTTTCATGGCTTGTGAGAGCTTTTCTACGTTCTCAAAGAACACTCTTTGTGCTCGTTCTGTCTCCTCATGGTGGCTGGTGTGTTCAGTACCCTCTTTGGTCCCACATGCTGCCTCATACTGTGCAACCAAGTGGCTGACTTCAGGACCAGCTATCATCCATCTTCTCAGTGCTGATGGGTCTTCAGTCACGCCGATCGCACCCCGTCTGCCTCGATGACAGCGTTGGCCTGCTCGTGAGCTTGGTCAATAGCCATTGCTGAGAACTGTCGGCTCGATTTGTGTACAACAAAGTTTCCACTCTGGAACTCCTGAGCCAGCTGAGGATGCTTCTGTTCCAGGGTCACCATGTCTCTGTAGTGGATCGGAAGCCACCGTGCATAGTTTACATTGTTGTTTGCAAAGAAGTACGGTATCAGCTCAGCCAGTGACTGACAGTACAGGAAGAAGTTGGCTTCCCTGAATGATCGGATCAACAAGAGGATCACCAGTTCCATTGACAGCACCATATACCAGAAATGAAACTGGGGACTTTGCAGTTTGCGATGCTCACACCAAGCTTGAAGCTAGGCACCTCTTCGGGTTGTTCATCTGTCTCTTTCGAGTAGTCCATGTGGGCTGCCTTCAGAAGCTTGTACAGACTGCATCCTGTTATCTGGTGCATCTGTCGTGTCCTAGTGATGCTCGAAACTGTCAGAAATGAATCTGCTGTCCCAGGAGATGCTATCCCTGCCTCCACGAGGGCTCCTGTCCAACCACTGTCCTGGAGTAGAGTTCCAATGGACTTCAGTGCCGCCATCTCAATATGCAAGCCTCCGAACATTATGACGAACTTGTCCTCACCGTAGTTTTCAGGCCAGTGCCACTGGACCTGCTTGGCTACTGCATATATTGGCTGGTCAGCAGCAATGACTGGCACCTGACCAGGGTTCAGAAATGCCACTATCTCCTTGATCTTGTCCATCACATGCTTGACTGTAGCAACCGAGTGGGCCTGATCTTGCAGCAGAGGCAAAAGTGATGTAATGCTGACCTCAAATGGCTTTCCTCTCTTCTGTGAAGCATGGTGGGCTGACCAAGTCACATCCACTGGCCCATCTGTCACAGTGACCTTCTCCAGCCACTCATACTCCATTGCCAGTTGTGGCCTCAGCAGACTGGTGTCTGGGTGTGTCACACCACTCTGGGGAGGAGAGGGTTTCTTCTTGGTGAAGAAGGCGGGCCGGACATTGGTGAAGGAGTCTGGAAGTTCTGGAACTGTCTTCACTTTCTTCTCTCCGAACTTCAGCTGTCCACACTCTTCACCTTTGTCTTCTTTGGTTGGGTGCTGGAAAACAGAGACGCTGGTTCCATGGAAAGAAGTGGTCGCTGTCGTTGCAGTGGGATTGTGGTCTATGTTGTCCATGGCTGATGTGGTGAACAGCCCTTTTCGCAGAACTGGTGGACAGACCACCCCATCCTCCACGTACTTGCTGACTGTTGCATCTCCCAGCTGTGCAGATATCTCTAGCACCCTGTCGTATGAAATGCTGATACCATGCTCGTTAAGCATTTCCACCAACTTTCTCTTTCTGGTCTTCGTGTGTAGACGGACATCCCCATGTAAACAGGGAATGGGGTCTCTCTGTCTTTGGAGTGTCTGTGAGTTGCTGCTCCTTCTTTGTACCTTGCGTAGCAGTTGTACTGAAGCAGCTGAGCAATTGCTAGATCTGTCTTTGATGCGCCAAACCTCAGTTGAGATTTGATGTCCGCTCCGTGTTCAAGCATGGCCACAAACTGAAGAAGAGTGAGTGGAATGGCCTGCTCGATGCACAACTCATGGAAGGTTCCATCAAATGTGGACTTGTGGTCCAGCATATGTCTTCGCAAGATGTTAGCTGCTTTGCCAAGGATAATAGCTTCACTATAATAGTCAGAGGCTTCTGACAAGACAAAGCCCACATCTTTCTGGAAAGCCAGAAGAACATCCCTTCCCTGCTTGTGAGCTTCCAACTCAGGTATTTCTGACAGCAGTTTTTCCTTCAATCTTGTGGAGTTGACAGCAGGTGCATCAACACCCAGCTGTTCCAGGCGCTGGGCATACAGGTGAACTATGTCTGCAAGTCGGAAGACTGCAGGACCCTCACCAGATCTGGTGGTCTCCACTAGATATGTGACTAGCTCTGAGAATGCCTGTGGGTGGGCATCCTCTTCGGGTGCACGTTCCTGTTCCAGTCTCTTGGTGGCTCTGAGGTACGTCCTCTCTCTATTGTACAGGTCTGTCAAGCATGCAAAATGGTATTTGAGCTCCTGTGCAATAGCATCTCCACCGCTGAGTCTTGCAAGAAGTTTTCCGTCATTTAAAGTTTGGGCACATTCATTAAGTCTGTTATTGAGGTTCATCGTCATAACTTGTCTGAGTTCAGAGGATGGGGCTTCTTTGTCACATATGAAACACGTTTGGCCTTCAAGGCTGGTTCTACGCAGCTTGGTCTGGCATTCTACTGGCTGAGCACTCTCTGCTCTTCTTTTTCTGGCTCTCTCCAGTTTCGTGTTGTTGAACATAAGGCGACAACTTTGGTGATACTGCGCCTTGTTCCTCCTCAGAGTTTCTTCAATGCCACCACCATCATCAAGTCTGGCTGGATCCAGAACAATAGGCATCTCATTAATTGTGTGAAAGAGGGGAATATTAGTCGCAATCATAGTGTAGCCATCATGTTCTTCTGGTTGTTGTGCACGTGGTGACTTGAGCTCTTCACTCATCTTCTTCTGGCAAAGACAACACTTGCTCCAGTCAGTTCGGAATTTAGACGGTCTTGGATCTGTATTTGCCATCTTGGTGAATGGTAATCAAGGTATCACAGTATGATAATTATCTGTATTCAGTGAATCAAGTCCGAGGGGTTATCCTTTTACCACCTTGATCACAATCATGCACAATAAGGTATGGGATACGACTAGGTTCGGGAATAAAAATATATGACCTACACCTAGCCCGATCGTTCATCCAGTATCATTTAAATCCCGTGCGATCTGTACACCATCCGGGTAAGTCCATGAACAAGTCATGTATAGCCCCCTTACCCTTGGCTCGGCTCTCCCGCGCTGGCACACCCTGTCAATTCAGGCGCGGCTGTCTAACTAAACATCTATGTTAAACTACATGTAATCTACACTAGCTAACTGATGCGGGGCTTATTAGACAGCATTTGGGACACTAAAGTAATTATTTAGCTACACAAAACTAATTATTCCGCTGATACTGAACCCCATGCTGAGTTTCACAGCAGCGGTGCCACCAGTGTGCCCTGGCTGTGAGTTGACATCCGCTCTGTTGAGCTACTACTCTACACCTTCCGCTGCAAGTCTCTCAACGCCCCCCCACCGCATCGTGTCATGTCCAGTTTGGAAGCCTTGTACAGGAAGATGCTACACATACTAAACCTCTAACACTACTACGATATACACTACCATGCATTTTAGCCGAGTCAGACGTAACATGAACCTCTAATTTAGCAGAATATTAGGATTCCGAGACTGATATATGGTACAAGGAAGCCAGTGAGTAAGTCGATGGTTCCAAATTCGGATTCTACATAGTGAAAAATGTATGATTTGACACCAAGATCATTCAAATAGGACAAGTCTCTGCGATTTTATTGCGAAATGCAATATTACTGTATATTCAATGGCGGCCATCTTGAAAAATGGCCGCCATCTTGAATTTTTGGTGGCTAACGGGTTTTATCAAAGAGCAATCCCCAAGGGGTATGTGTGCCAATTTTGGTGCTTGTTTCCAGAAATGAAGGATTCTCCTGTAATTTGCAGTTATCTGCTCCACTATAAGTCCTTTTTTTAACATGGGCGGCAATGGAAAATTGTGGCATCACCTATTTCAGTATTTTTCAATACTTTCCACCACTTGGATTTCTTAAGACTTTTGATATGTTATAAATAACATATTTATGAGACTAAAACAGTTGAAAGCCTTTCTGTTGCAATTTTTTCAAGGTCATGTCGTATAATGCCTGGACTATCACTCCTTCGCTATGTTTTAATATATTTTAACAGTTATTCTTGGCTAAATAATAGTTTAGACCTCATAAAGCATTTGATCAGGAATATAGCTGCATCAGCTCTGAAATTGCAGGTGCTTCTGGTCATGGGTATTTTCTACCTAATGGTGATCACACTCCTTGCACACAGCCTGACCGTACACGGTCCATCTTCGACAAGCTTGATCATTACACCCAGCTTTCTCCATTGTTTCATAAAGGGACATAAGCATTCCTGTGGCTGACCCCTGGGGTTCAGGTCGGCTACTAGGCCCTGGCCCATCACAGTCAGACTCAATTTTGTCTGTGGAGGGAATACGATCTCCCTCAAGGGAACCAGGTTTTTGGCCAAAACGCCTTTGTGCTTGCTGGAGTTCATGATTCTGTTGACCTTAACAAGATCAATAGATGCAAAACGACCCCATAGCATTCGAGATTCACCACCATATTTCACCGTAGGTATGTTTTTTTTTTTTCAACATAAGTGGAGTAGTCTCATCTGACCATAACACACTTCCAGTCAGAGTTCCAATGCCAACCCTCCCAAAAAGCCTATTGGCATGGAGGTGGCAGTTTTGTACATCTCAAACTGCGGCTCTTGGATTTTTCTTTGCCTCCCAAACCATCTGAGGTACGGGTGCAAGATGCACTTGCATCGTCTACCAGGTACGTTTACCACTGTTCCCATGGTTTTACTTCTCCATGAACCTTAACAGTGTGAAGTGGTATCTTTCATTCATTCATTATTTGTTTGTAACCATCTGACTTGTGAAGGTCGGCCATATTTTATCTTGTTTTCTGAGTTCTTTGCCTTTCCCCATGGCATTTTTTTATGCTTTTGTGTTTTTATGGGGGGCTGCAATACATTTCCCCAAGATTGAGATGAACTTGGCATGTTAAAGAATTAGGGGTGTGAATAATTAACTTTTTTGGGGGAATGTGCTTGTTAAAAATATATTTTTCTCTGAACATTTGTTTTGGTATAAAATAATGTAATTTCCCCATTTTGAGCATACAATATAGCTCATTACATGTATTTATTTTATACAGCCTTCTTTGCTCATCTTTATCAAGCGTTTGAATAATTTTGGAGGGTACTGTAGAATGCAAGGTATTGATGCATGTAGATAAGCCCTGTGAATACCCCCATATTGCTGGATTTTAGAGGTTGCAAAAAACATTAAATCTAGAAATGTTACTTGTAAAAGGGGTGTACTCCATACATATTTCTATTTTATTTGATTTATTTAACCTTTATTTAACCAGGAAATACCTTTATTTAGCCCATTGAGATACAATCTCTTTTTCAAGGGAGACCTGGCCAAGAAATGCAGCAGAACAGCATTTAAAAGTTACATTGACACACTTATGACAATACAACACATTAAAACATCTTCCAAGACACCTATATATATACTTAAAGAATCCAGCCTATGGGAAACATCTACACTTCTCCTTAAGGACATCTGCAACCAGGGTCTTGAACTCCGCTAGAACTTACCATTTGCGTGAGATTCAAGGAGTCACACAATTCTTTAAGTGTCAAAGTGTCAAACTGGTGTGAGCCAGTCCCAGTTCAAATCCCCCATGAGAATTAATTCAGAGACATTTAGCTTGTGCAAGACATCAGAGAGCGAAGTAAGAGCATCAGCCGAAGCGGAAGGTCTGTAACAGCCAACTACAGTGAAGCAGGAGTTCATTGACACTTTCACTTCAACGACAAGCAATTAAAAGCATCTAGCTTTAGTGATGGACAGGATTACAGAGCTTTTATATTTAGAATTCACGTAGATTGCAACTCCCCCTCCTTTGCCTATTCGATCAGCTCTAAAAACCATGTACCCATTGTGGCGTCCCCAAGGGTTGGGCGACACTCACTGACCTTTCAGAGGGCGTAGGCAAGTGTAAGAACACTGAGGAGGCAGTAATATCAGCAGAAATTATGATTTATTAAACAAACAACACAAAACGCAGGGTGGGGTCTTTTGGGGCATACGAACACAAAGTCCACAATCCTTGTCTCTTTGTCGATGTCCGTTCCAAATCCGCAATCCAGGTCCAAGTTCCGTTGTCCAGTCCGTAATCCAATCCCAATCAATCCTATCCAATTTCCAACAAACAATTCCCCAACACTCTCTTTCAAAAAACTCTCTCTCACCGCTCCTTGTAAATCCTGGCTGGTCAATGACTTCACAGGTATTTACTCACCAAACTCGCACAGCAACTCCTTTCACAACTCGTTCCTACTCCTTTCCAAGAACAATGGGCATCAGCCCTTTAAATAGGCCTTTGAAATGGCTTTCAGCTGTTTGTTATCTCCATTGCCTGACTTGGTTCAGGTGTTGCGGTGGCATGCTGGGAAATGTAGTGAAAATGGCTGCCATGTGTTGGAGGCCAGGCAGCCATTTTGTGGTGCAACCCTTCGGGCCGCCACACCATCAATTGTGATCAAGTTATTCGTGACAAACATTTTGAGCCAAGTTTCTGAGATCATAACATCAGCATTTGTTGCGCTTGCCCAGATTTGAATAATATCCAATTTAGGAATTAAACTTCTGGCATTTACACGCAAGAAATGCGTTCTTGATATCCAAAGAGGTTGGCAACAAATGCAAGGAATCACTCGCATTTCCTGAAATCAACAATGAAAGCACAACAATAGATCCCAGTTGTCCATTGCACACAGACTTGAAATGGCTCTTAGCTCTGCCTATAAGATGAGATGGATCATTTGACACAGTAAAATAATCGTATAGAATTTTCAAGTTTTTAAAGTATGCCTCCAAGTACGATTGTGATTGTGATTGCTCCTGGTACAGTTTAACTTGCTGGTGTAGGTCGATTTCCCGATGGCATTTGCATAAAGGTCTTGTTGGAGTGTTGGCTAATTCTACAAGGGAAGTGGAGATAATTCACTCACCCTTTGACCAATTAATCCAGGATGGTATGAAGCTAGCATCAAGCATAGTAGGGGTAACATGTTGGCTTTGGAAAATGTATTTCTACTGCAATTGCAAGATTCTCTAGACTGGCAACCGCTAATCCACCCAGAGAGAGCACCACCCCTCGCGTTAATATCCTCCTGGCGCTTGTGGTCCTTGATGTTCCAGTGCATAGGCTGCTGTGTGCAGGGTCGGCGCTTTTGAATCAGCAGCTCCCACGCCATTTCCAGGCTGAAAGTAGGGTTCAGGGCCCGTATTCACAAATAATTTTATCTTACCACTAGGAGTACTTCTAAATCGCACTAAAACCTTTTAGTTAGGAGTCCCACCTTAAAACCTATTCACAAAGCTGCAAAGACAAACTCATACTAAGGAATTCCTAGAATTTTCAAGCTAAGAGTGAGGGCGGGGTTGACGTCGTTGCTATGGATGACGTTGTTTCTCATGAACGAGCTTACTCAGAATGCCCACAGCGATTGGCTGATATAGGGGATGGATCTCTGCCCGCGATTTCAACCTACCAAATAAATGATATGCTACTGTAAATGGGTATGTAGGCCTACCTGTTCCTGTTATATTCTAGTGGTGTAACGGATCGCAGTTGATCCGTGATCCGTACGGATCAACCCCCATGGTTCGGCACGCATATGATCCGCGGATAGAGAAATACAGTTTTTCTGCCGCTGTCACGTTTTAAAGTAACAATTCCCTAAATCTCGATGCAGAGTTACAGCGAAGAGATAGACAACCATGTATGTTTTGGTTTGCTTTGTTTTTCATACTAAATGCCTTTCTGGGAGGCAGGTTTTTAGAAACGCAACCGAATTAAATAGAATTTAAACATTAGCGATCTTTTAATTTTTTATTAAATTAATTCAGGCATAAGACCACCCTAGTTAAATCACCTAAGGCGTACTGAATCTAAAAATGTATTTTGTGAAATTTTCGAATAAAGATTTAGTGAAATAACTTAAATTGAAAAACTGAAATGATCATTCATTCAATTCCTTGAGAATAGTTACTGGTAATATTTGGTGGAAACGCGCCTTTGGTCCCGTTATTATTTTTTTTGCTGATCCGAAAAATGATCGGAAAACTATTTCTCTATGATGACCCATCCCCTATATCAGCCAATCACTGTGGGCATTCTGAGTAAGCTCGTTCATAAGAAACAACGTCATCCCTAGCAAAGACGTCAACCCCGGCCTCACTCTTAGCTAGGAATTCCTTAGTAAGAGTTGGTCTTTGGAGCTTTGTGAATAGGTTTTAAGGTGGGACTCCTAACTAAAAGGTTTTAGTGCGATTTAGAAGTACTCCTAGTGGTAAGATACAATTATTTGTGAATACGGGCCCAGAATATGAAACCAGTAAATGGTCGCCTTGGTTGATGAAACCGCTGAATGATTGCCTCCTTGCCATAAAACATTCTATTCTTTGTTGTTGTTCATTTTGGAAGTTTTCACTTCTAATTTTCAACACCTGTCATGTATCTCTCACGCTCATTTACAGACAAAAGCTGAAGGAATGGCGCGAGGCTAAGGGCATTTCATACAAGCGGCCACCCATGCCCACACGCCAGCGTTCGAGGAAGACCATTTCTGTTCCTGTTCACTACTGGACTGCCATGGAAGAGGAGGAGGAGGCCCACAGCCTTGTCTACAACATCGACCGCTCGCTGACTGACTGCATTAAGCTGCTCCAGGAGGTACCAGCATCGCTTGCCTTCCATTTGTTTGTCCTTATCTCTTCTTTTGTTGTGCTTTCTATGAAGCATGTTGAACCTTCTGGCTCCCAATAGCTATCAATGCCATCCTCTGGCTGCTGTTTTAAGCCTGTACAAGCATGTACTCCCCTATTTAAGGTTTATATAAAATCCGGGCTAATCCAGATAGGTGTTGTGTATAGAGTTCTCTTATCAGTGCTGAAGTGCCAGTCACACTATAAACAGAACTGTACATTTGATTATGGTCACTCCGGGGACCGTTTCATGGAATTGTTATTGACGGTTTGACACCTCTGTGTATGGTTGGAAGGAGCTGGCTGTATGATTTTAATAGCCAGCCCCTATCCCTCCCGGCACCGAGTTCTGGTATCTGGTGAACGCATCATTGGTTAGAGGGGAGGGGGGGCGAGGAAATTGCAACCATAAACATGATTGCAGCATATCCTGTCCACCCCCCTGCATCCAACAGATGGTTGACCAGGGAGTGAACTTCCCCTTCACCCAACAGAGATTGACCTGGGAATGAACCCCCCTTCATAGCTTTTGGGACTGTATGTGTTATTCCACAATACATATGTAATACATTCTAATGATCAGAATCACTGTATCTTTTTCCCCTGCGACGTGACATATCCATTAAGGGTTTTTTGCGGTACAGAAGTTAGAAGGAAGTTGTGTTTGCCTGTAACATGCCATATCCCCCACTCCGATGTAATTATATAAGCCCGGCACCTGGAGACATCCTGGTGACCAATTTCACCACGGGTGTCTGGGGTAACCCGATTTACCAACAGGAAGATGGGGACGATCGTATAACACATTCCACAATCGTTCCCCCACATTAGGACAATCACTATCTCGGTAGTAAACCCACAATCCGGACTCGCAGGCAAATTATGGTCTTGTGTTAATAAATAACCAACAGATGGAATACTGCTTAAGTTTGGTCAAAAAGGGTATAAAAGGAATATTCGAATACAGCTCAGGGAGTACAATCACTTATCGAGGTCTCCGGGCGCTCTAGCACAATCTTGTTTTGGGGTACGTGTTTTAAATTCTTGTTTCACCTTGTCTGTACTTTAGGATAAATTGTGTTCTAATTCTTGTTTCACCCTCTCTGTACTTTGTAGTACAAGTTGTGTTCTAATGTACGTTGTGTGATGTTTGCTAGGAAGAAATAAATGTGCAAATCATTGTTTCAATCCATGTCTTTTCCTCTCTAGCGCTAGTAAAGGGGGGGAGTGTAACAACGCCGGGAGCGAGGCCGCACGGACTGTTTCGGCCCAGTCCCTCTGCGCTGACGAGTCAGTCCTGCATCGTATCTAGGGTAGCAGGACTCGGACTGTCGAGTTTGCTGTTCTGCATACAGACAGCGAATGCTTCGAGTCCCGAAAACACTACTCTATAGAACTTAGAATGTCGAGTAGTTGTATATGCCGGCAGCGAATGCTCTAAGTTCTGATGCCACTGAACTTCGATTAGACTTGGACAAGAATGTCCCCAGTAGCTGCACTGCAGTCAGGAAGCGAATCGCTTTAAGTCTTGAAATCTCAGGGTACCAGGCTCGCCATGGAATTCGTTTTCTATGATGTGGGTTCTAGAGGTTAAGCCCTTCGACTCCCATATGGTGGTTACAGGGACAGAGGCAACATATCCGGGATAGTCTATCTGTTGTCTAAGTGTAGCTACAGTAATGTTAAGTGTACAGTCTGTTTATAACATTTCTTGAAAACGCTCCAGAGAAAAGCGGAGGTTCAACGTGGTACGATTGACCTCATAATATGGAAGCGATAATTTAGTAAGTGTGTAGTTTGTAACCGTTTTCTGAAACCGCTCCAGAGAAAAGCGGAGGTTCAACGTGGTACGATTGACCTCATAATATGGAAGCGATAGTTCAGTACAATCCATCGTAGTGTTCTAACATGTTGCGTGGTCTAATATTTCTAACATCTAATATTTCTCCCTACATCTGGCAAGTTCCAAAAGTCCCTTCCTTTGACTCTTCTCAAGTTTCAAGGTTTTATTGTCAATCACATATTATACAAGTATAACACGGTGAGTGAAATTCTTGTGCCAGAAAACGCCCGACAGCAACAGCAGTACGACTATACATTATTAAACTATAAGTAGAACATAAATAAGATAGCTAAAAAACGGTGCAACATTTAAACTATAGTATACATTAAACATAAATAAAAAATTTAAGCTAAGAAACAGTGCAAAAATGTACCTATGTAAAACAGATTTAAACTGGGCAAGTGGGTGCCAATTATAATACTGAAATATTATTTAAAATACAAACATACGGGAAAGATACAAAACAGAACAGAATAGTGCAAGTAGGAATGAAAGTGCAAATTACAAAACAATTGCAAATGCAATTGAGTGTGTGCAGAGCGCTAGGATCAGCTCCTATTCAGCAGCCTGATGGCCTGACTATGGAAGCTGTCCCTGAGTCTGTTTGTGCGGCACTTGATACTACGGTATCTTCTGCCTGACGGTAAAGTGGAGTACAGTTTGTGGCAGGGGTGGTTAATGTCTTTGATAATGCGTTTGGCCTTAGCCACGCACCGCCTGGTGTAGATGTCCTGGAGGGAGGGAAGCTCCCCTCCGACGATGACCTGGGCCGTACGCACGACCCTCTGTAGCGCTCTGCGCTCAAGTACGGTGCAGTTCCCATACCAGACGGTGATGCATCCTGAGAGAACACTCTCGATTGTACCAGTGTAGAATGTACGGAGGATGCGGCGGCACATGTTGAATTTCCTCAGACGTCTGAGGAAGTACAGGCGTTGTTGGGCCCTTTTCACCACGTGTGTGGTGTGTGTGGTCCATTTGAGGTCCTCGGAGATATGCACACCGAGGAACTTGAAGCTGCTGACCCTCTCTACTGCAACCCCGTCTATGGAGATGGGGGCGTGCTCTCCTCTCTGCCTCCTGTAGTCCACGATCAGCTCCTTGGTCTTCTGGGCGTTGAGGGCGAGGTTGTTCTCCTGGCACCACTGTGTCAGTGATCCAACCTCCTCTCTGTAGGCTGTCTCGTCGTCATCGGAGATCAGTCCCAACACCGTTGTGTCATCAGCAAACTTGATGATGACGTTGGAGCTATGCATGGCCATGCAATCGTGGGTGTACAGGGAGTAGAGGAGAGGGCTCAACACGCATCCCTGGGGGGCTCCTGTGTTGAGGGTCAGTGGCTCTGAGGTAGTGCTGCCCATCCTCACCACCTGGCGGCGGCCCGACAGGAAGTCCAGTATCCAGCTGCACATGGTGGAGTGCAGGCCTAGATCCCGGAGCTTGGTGTCGAGCTTGGCAGGAACTATTGTATTGAACGCTGAGCTATAGTCCACAAACAGCATTCGCACATAAGAGTTCCTCCTCTCCAGGTGAGAAAGGGTGGTGTGAAGTGCCACGGCAATTGCGTCGTCAGTGGATCTGTTCTGACGATATGCAAATTGCCATGGGTCCAGTGTGTCAGGCAACATGGTACAAATGAAGACTTTAACCAACCTCTCGAAGCATTTACTGACAATCGAGGTGAGGGCTACGGGCCTCCAGTCGTTCAGACACGTTACCTTGGGGTGTTTGGGGACAGGCACAATGGTGGACATCTTGAAGTCCGCGGGAACAACAGCCTGGGACAGGGAGAGGTTGAAGATGTCTGCAAACACTCCTGCCAGCTGGTCAGCGCATGCTCTGAGGACGCGCCCCGGGATGCCATCGGGGCCTGCTGCCTTCTGGAACCGATGCTAGGGTTACGTCAGTAAATGTTGCTGCTGACATGTTAGAGATGTATTTAGTTTGTTGGTGAAACCCGGCTGATACCACAAATAATGGTCTTCAAAAGAAAGGGAAAAAACGGGTCACTGGCCGGTGTTTGAGGTACTGTGCGTACTGCCCGTCTATCAAAGATGCAGATGTTGGCAGGTCACGCACTAATCTAAAAAGAGGTCATTTTCCTTTGGAGTTTCAGAAGTTTTTAGTTTTTCTGTCTGTTTGTGTGTATCCTAGGGTTGCTCCTCAGAGCAGGTGATAGACGTGCTGTCTCGACTGCCCATGGCCAAGAAGTTTGCCAAGTACTGGATCTGCCAGGCACGACTGATGCAGCGCGAGGGGAACCTGGAGGTGCTCCCCATGTTTGAGGAGGCTGTGCGAGTGGTGCTGGAGGTAACACTCATCACTGATTCCCTGGGTCCTCTAATCCCATGCATGTAATAATATAATGATGATAATATAATATATGCCATTTAGCAGACGCTTTTATCCAAAGTATGTAATGTAATGAATGCATACATTTTTCAGTATATGTGGTCCCAGTGGCAATTGAACCCAACGTGTTGCCAACGCCATGCTCTACCTACTGAGCCACACAGAACCATGTAAATGTTAATTGGCTCTAGACTGAAGTAAAATCACTTTTTTTAGCACATAAATATAGTTAAATTGGAAAACAAGTGATGAATGGCAATACTTGACATGGAGCCGTTTTTAAAGCCTAGATCAGCATAATCGAGTGGATCCTAGAAAAGCGGTGTTTCCATTGAAGACAATGGGCATACATGTGAAACTTCAGAATGATTGTTTAAAGATCTTAAATAGGTTTTTCCCCATCCTCTACAATGACAGAAGAACACATGTTTTAGTGTTTTTGTCACTGCCAGTCCCAGAGTAGTGGCTGGTCCTGTAGTTGCAGACGGCACACTTACGGGGGGGATAGTTGGATCAATAGAGGGTACCAAATTGGGAGAAAATGGGGTAAATCAGAAAAAAAAAAAAAAAAAAAAAGAAGCCTGTATTACTGCACTGATCTCTAGCACATAAATATAGTTAAATTGGAAAACAAGTGATGAATGGCAATAGCATTGACATGGTATCAAAAAAGAAATTTTGGATTATTCTTTTTAAAGCCTAGATCAGCATACTGTCTTCCAGGCAGAATAAAATACTTCTAATTTAGTGGATCCTAGAAACGTGTGGTCAGTATACCGGTGTTTTTTTCTTTTTCCATTGAAGACAATGGGCAGAATGATTGTTTAAAGATCTTAAATAGATTGCTAATTTTCCCCATCCTCTACAATGACAGAAGATTATCAACAAACTATGATTGTTCCTACCATGTATTAATGCACATCTTGTAAGTCTGTATTGGGAGAAAATAAGAGCTGGATACAGTAAGTCTGGATAAGAGCGTCTGCTAAATGCTTAAAATGTAAGCTGTGGTCTGCTAGTATTTAATATTTGAGTATTGTTTTTTTTTCCAGTAAACAATACTTACTGTTACTGAGAAATTGTACAAATAGACTTATCAGCTGCACAACCACTATTCTATTAACTGAGGCACTTAAACGGGTATGTGATCAAGAGTGTAGTTGATGAGTATAATAACCATATAAAAATATGAACCCAAACAGTCTCACCTCTTACCTATCACTTACAATGAGCAATAATGCGATACCACAGTCACCCTCCTAATTACCTTCCTGAGAAGGCATTTGGAGACGTGTTATTGTCGTCCGGGAGATAAATGTATCAAATGGATTTAAACACCGTAGCCTGTTCATAAAGAGCTGAAATGCATTTTCTTCAGCAGCTCAAGTGATGATGATGATGATGATGATGGTGATTCAGATATATTTTAGACATATTCATATCTAAAAACCCGATAAAGGGGCTTTTGAGGCTAACTAAACAGAACTTCATAAAACCAACCAGTTTGGCTGGCTTCACACACGTCGCCTCATACACATGGGACTTTGTGTGTGAAATAATGTGTGTGTGAAGTCAGCCAAATGTTGGGTGCCAAAAAACTTGAACTGCTTACAGTAACTCCAGCCCAGTTGGGCCTCCTGTCGTCTCAATAGTCTGATTGCACAACCTCCATTTGTCATCACCACTGCCGACTTGCTCAACACTTCTTGTATATGTATCCCTGCCTTAATACATAAAATGACTAACCTTTTCTTTACCAGCGTTACAGGTATGGTATGCAGCTGCCTACAATGACGTGTGTCGCTGTATTACTGCACTGACCTCATGTGCAAACTATGATTGTTCCTACCATGCATTAATGGACATCTTATGCTCTGGATAAGAGCATCTGCTAAACGCTTAGAATGTAAAATGCAAATGATTAGATCAGGTTTTAAGAGTAACAAATTCCGAGAAACATTACGTTATTTAACTTTGAGCGTAATTGACCTTTCGCTAAACCACGCCCAAAAACGCAAACTGGCCAATCACAGCGGCGTGTTTTACATACTCCGGCAGTTCCTCCGACATTATTTTCCTGCCTTCCATTCACTTTCACGCAAAAATTAGAAATTTTCTTCATTTTCGAGCTGGTTTTGCGGATTTTTAGCTAATTATGGTTAAACGTTGTGCCTGGGGCATGTGTAACAGTGACACTCGTTACCCAGAGAGGTTTGAAGGAGATATACGTTTGTTTCCCTTTATAAAACCTAAATTAAATCCTGAAAAGTGTTAGCCAGCTAAGCTAACGTGGCTACGGTCTGGATATACAGCTCCGGGTTGCAACGTTGGTAAAGTTAGACTAAATGTTAGCCTTCACTAAACGTGATCCAGACAGCTTGCTAACGTTAATATGTTACAGTCAAGCTCTAGAAAACCAAGTGGGTAACGTTACCTTGATGTCAAAATGTAATACTATTTTTTCATTACTATTTCAGCACTTTGTCAATGGGAAGCCCAGTCCCGAGTACCCAAATCTTGTGGAAGACTGGGCTGACACACTGCTGATATTTTTTGCTTTACAGAGGTCCAGGGTATGGAGCTACCTGTGGAGCTAACCAGAGTAATGTCGTTACAGCACACTATAGGCGACTAATGTTACGTTAGTTAGCTAATGCTAGCTAACTTACTACTGAATGTAACGTTATATAGGCCTACTGCTTTTGCTTTTTAATGATTGTAATAGTGAATAGAGACCTACCCAGCTTTACAGGAACAGTGTTGCTCCTTAATGTCGTTGTCCTGTCTCAATCGCCCGGTGATGCGGTGGTTCAGTTTTACTCTGATCTGTAGGCTTTCGCTTCTATCTTAATTTTTTTACGTCATTTTGTTGCTGAGTCAGTGTGATATCTTGAATATAACCTTCAAATGCATATTGTATACCCGTCTGTCTGCTTCTATATGAAATCGCTTTTTCTATTTTCCCAAAATTGGACAATATTTCTCCAGGGAGTGCAGTTAGTGACAGTGGGAGCGCCATGCTGGCTCCGAAAGCTTGACGTACATAGCAATAATAACTAAGGGGGCGTGGTTTAGCGAAGGGTCAATTACTTCAGGGGGATGTGAAACTTAAGAAATGACTGTAGCTGACCTTTGATTTACTACATATAAACGGGTAACGTTTACTGCTGCCACCTTTGGTTATCCGGTAAGGTCCGAGGGGGGAGGGGACAATGACTGAAAGAAAACGTATGGCAAAGAATAGATTTTATTTACTATTAAAAAAGAGTGTTCACGGGATATAGTGAACTGGCATTTCCCCAGTAACTACGTCTGGGCACGCACAGCAAGTGAGATTGCACTACAAATACACAAGTGACAATTACATGTAAATGTGTGGTGGAAGTGACTCCCGCAAATGACCTGCTTTTCACTTAATGCCTGAGATGCAGGAATGAAGTAATAGTAAAAAGCAATTTATAGTCAATACAAATGGGTGATGTCTTCCAGTTGTTCCAATTAATCATTTTCCCGGAATGTGTGGGGGAAATGTACTGTAGTCATAATCCTTGGGGAACCTTCCCTTTCTCACGATCCTGAAACGTAACAAATATTTTTCTATTACAATCCATAAATCATTTATCTCATGGTTTTTTTTGTTTTTTTGTTTCTTGAACGACTGGAAAGGGGATTGAGGTTTCTGACCTGACCTGACTTGGTTTGTTTCTTGATGCAGCCGGTGGATGACCTGCGGGCAGTGGTGTTTGAGATTCTGAAAAAGAAGGAGGAGTCTGCTGTGGTATCTGAAGGTCAGTGGTGCCTAGTGTGATTTTATCCGTGATTTCCTGGCTCGGTAAATTCACTTCACTCAGGCTCAAGGGCCTGCTCAAAGGCCCAGATGGTCCAAGGGCCTGCTCAAAGGCCCAGATGGTCCTTCACGCTGTGATTTTGTTTTGGGATGCGTATTGCGAAGGTATTTTTTGGCAACAACAAAAAAACTGCCTGTTAAATCATGTTAGTGAATGTGGGGGGGAATTACACAAGGCCTAACATGCAAATATATTACGCACCATAAATGATGACGCAAGATTTTTTAAATCGGCAGTGCTTGGCTCACTGAGGCTAAAGTGACGTGTTGAGAAGCAGCTGACTCAGACTCCTTTCACATTGAGTGAAATGCGGTATTTGACCGCAGTTATGTCGTACTGCAATACTACGAATAACACTGTTTAACCGCAAGGAACGCCTGCCTGACACGCCTTTTAATAACTGAATTGACTCTTTCTGCCACATGCAACGAACCGAGCACCAGGAGGCAGGGAGTGGAGTTTCGGTCTCCAGTCCTGGATCTTTATTGATTCTCACCCGGGAGAGGGTATCAGGGCATGAGAGCAGCATAAATCAAAATGAACAAAATCTTTGTCTGTCGCCCTCGTGGGTTCGAGCCAAAAACAGTAAACGAAAATATCAAAGTAAATCAAAGTCCGCTTCCTCCGAGATAGAAACCCTTTCGAGAAACACTCAACAATACAACACACACACACACACATACACACACACACACACACACACACACACACACACACACAGTCACAGCTTTTCAGTTGGTTCCCAACATTAACGAGGCACAGACGTGAGACGACTTTTCAGTCCGGGATTAAACATGGACGCGGTAGCACTCTACACACTGCCCCTGCACATGCCTCGACAAGACTCACGCTTGACTCCAGTAGCCGCACACCTGGACTTGAGTGAGACAAATTGGCTCAGGTGGAACTCGTGAGTTAATCAGTGGCTCCGCTGTTCTCCACAATCGCACTCACTTACAAACGTAATCCACATAAACGCACCCACTTGCAAACACAATCCGTCAAGTGAATTATTATACTTGTTAGCCAGTCCCCACCGTTGCCAAGACTGACACCTTCCACGCGGTGATTTGATTATTATGAAATGTATATATTTCTCTGACCTTTGGCCAGTTTGTTGTCCTGGTGCCTGAGGGAAACCCTTGATTATGTCGCAAATTGTCAAATAGCAGCACTACGGCATGGCTCTCTGTGGCTCAGTGGGTAGAGCATTGCGTTGGCAATGCTTAGGTTGTGGGTTCAATTCCCACTGGGACCACTGTAAGTCGCTTTGGATAAAAACGTCTCCTGACTGGCATATACATACATGACATGGTGTTGAAATTGAAATTGATTGGTTTTTCATGTCCCCCGGCGTCAGAGGGCGAGGGAAAGTGGGATGACCAGGGTGAAGGTGTGGCCCAGCAGGCCGCTGCCGTCGAGCCCATCACCCCCAAAGCCACGGGCGCTATGATCCGAGGGGCCAAGGAAGGCTCGTCCGTGGTGAGGTACAAAATCACGGCCACACCAGGGTACGTCTGCTGCAGCGCGGGCCATATTCGCGTACAGACACACACACACACACACCTACACGCAAACAACCACCTCAAGAGTTCCTTCAGGACACGTGTAGGCACACTGCCAGTGGCTAATGGCATCAAAGGAACAGTTCTGCTCCAGTAACAGTTCGGAATGCGCTACATCCCAGACCGACCACTGCGCTCTGCTGCCTCTAGGCGATTGGTTACGCCCTCATGCCGAGTGAGGCCGAGTGAGACCAATGGCCGCTCCTCCCAGTCGCGACTCTTCCCTGTCCTGACGCCAGTATGGTGGAATGAACTCCACACTGACGTCAGGACAGCCGGATCGCTGCCCATCTTCTGCCGCAAGCTGAAAACTCACCTCTGCAGACTGCACCTCGGACCTTAACCCATCCAACCCTATATGAAAAAATATACACATTAAATCAAACAAACCAAAAAACTGGTGCACTCATTTTTAATTTCCTTATAATTAGCACTTGCATTGTTGATGTGGCATACTTGACGAATGATGTGCTTCGACATTATAGCATCAAGAGTTTGTTCATTTACTTGAGCTAGATGCAATTTTGTTGAATGTAAGTCGCTTTGGATAAAAGCGTCTGATAAAGTATTGTATTGCGCTGTAATGACAATGTCAGCGCCGGATCTGTCCTTTTGTTGCCCCCGGGTAATAAAACCATGGGTACAACACAGAACCGTTACGTAATCTCTCTGAGACCGCCTCGATGAGACGCGAGGTGAACGTGACGGCCATGTTGGGTTGTGGTGTGCAGGAGCCGGAGGAGCCAGTGGCAGGAGCCCATGACACTGGACGGGCAGGAGCTGCGCTTCTTGACTCCGGTGAGGCGCTCTGTGCGCATCCAGAGGTCTGCCCCTCGATACCCGGCCGCCCTGCAGGAGCACGACCCCTGCGTGGCCTCCTTCCGGGACCTACCGGAGGGGAGCGAGGGCCCCGCCGAACACGCCCACAGTTCCGCCCTCTACATCTACAGGGAGAACGAGGCTCTGAGCGGCCAGGTGCACCTCCAGCTGTGGTAGACCCCGGGGCACCCAGCGCTGCGGGACGGAGGGGGGGGGGCGGGGCGGGGGCAGACCCCCGGGCCCCAGCGCTGCAGGACGGAGGGGTGGGCGGGGGGTAGACGCAGGCGGGTCTTTGCTGGCAGGTATGAACTCGTTAAAGGGCAAATGGTCGGTGGCTCGACAGTCATCCCGACTGCCTTTGCCAACGGCAGCCCAGGCTGAGAAGTCCATCTCGCGTGCATGTATGGCGCAGACGACCGTGCCACTTGCGTACGCCCAGTATGGGGAAAATTTGTGCTTTCTAACCTAAATGTACGTATGTCCACATGTGGTTAATACCATCCGAAATGCACACATGGGTGATCCAGAATGGAACTGCATTGATGAAAGTGCACCTAATCTGTGATGATGCCACTCTGTCCCCCCTTCTGGAGGTGATGACTAGCTCCTTTCTGCTGCGGATTCAAATGGCTCAAAGTCTGACTAAAGTAGCGTTGGGCAAAACAACCCCGGTGGTTTCTGTTCTGTGTAACTTTTTAATTATTTAAATATAAATGTGCTATGGTCAAATGTTTTTTATCTGTATGTATGTAATTATTATGTGTGGCTCAATGTTTTGTATTTTATGAAATGTCTAATATGCCCCAGGTGGTACCACAGGAGGTGAAAACTGGGTAATACCAAACTAAATGTGGGGAGCAACCGTTTTGCAAATGGTAACGAAGAAATCGGAGAGCAACTATTTTTAATCTGGAATTGTATTTATGCCATTCATAAAATAAACCGCACAAGACAAAGTATAACGCAAAACATAATTGACAGTCTTGTGTTTAGAAGAGTTCCCACTGCACAAATTGTCTAGGACGATGCATGCCCACAGTCAACAAAGATTACTTTCACCTAGACAATTTACAATATGCTGTACAGTAGCCAGATTTTCATACCGACTACTCCTTTTGAAATGCAAAACAAGAAACGGCATTGGTAACCCTTCTAAACAAAATATTGTGAAGTACATTGCAAATTGTCTAGAACACTCCGTGCCCACAGTCAACAGATTACTTTCTCCTAGATTGTTCCATTACAGAAAAACTACTTTAAAACTATGTGAGTTTGTACCATGTCCAAAAATAAAGTTTACTTTTGTATTTTATGCTCTTACAAGGAATATGGTCTTGTGTGCTTTTGACAACCGCTTGTATACAGGAGATATTTGAGAATGTACTTGAGGAAAAAAAACACTTGAATACTCAAAACATCCCAGGGTCTTCACTCAAAATACCCTGTAAACTGTAAAAGATGTCAGACCATACCATACCTTTACTTGTTTTACCATTTATTTTACTCCATTGTCTTACTGTAGAACGTGAGCGAGATGGCCTCATAGGCCTCGACACCCCAGGAATGGCCTGGTTTAAGATGAATGCACACCTTTCATGTTCCCTTGGCAGGCATCTGTTATCTTTGGCTTTACTTTAAATTGTATTTATTTATTTTAACTATTTATTTATTTACTCAATTTTTTTATTTTTTTTGTCTGGCACAAGCTGAGGTCTGATCAACCACAGCTGGGTCTGATTGCCTGAAGAGGGTATATGATGCTGAAAGACCCTGAAAGAAATATAAGAAACACCCAATGATTCCAGGTCATCACTGAAGATGTGTCCAGAAGCTAAGAGGCGTCACTTCGCTTCGTCACTACGGTCGCAGGACTACGGCAGCGAACTCACATTACTAGGGGATTGACGTAAAATAGCGGGGTCTAATTGGCTACAAATTGGGAGAAAATGGGGATAAAATCAGAAAAACAGTGTAAAGTAATTACACAATGGTAGTGGCGTAGCAGGAGAGGCAGGGACGGTTCAGCAGGGCAATTCAAACAGTGCTTATTGTTTAACTGGGGTTATCAACAAAATTCCATTGAAAATTCCAAAATTCCAAATTGAATGACAACTGTAGGCTGATGAATTGCAGAGATTCTGAGCAATATATATGGGGGGATGACCAAAAAGTAAACTCGTGTGTCAGTGTAGCCTACTACCTATTTTATGACTGGCTTATCTGTTTTCACACACACTTCAAATGATCTGACACCTCCCTTTCAGTCTTCCCGGGTGACAGAATAATTTTACGTTTTTTTCCACCTGCTGGCTTTGGTTTCTATTGCTTCCGATTCGCTCTGGAAAACACCCTTTATTCAATGTATCGTGGCAACTGTATTTAATACAAACCCGAACGATATCACAAGTCTTGGCACGTGACATTGAACAGCGCTTTCGCATTTTTATTTTATAAGGAGAGGGGTTGGCACGTTGATTTGTGGATTAGTTCACGCCTGTCAGATATCTAGGCATATATAAATATCTACAGTCTTTGGTTGCAAACGACAACTGGAGGAGGAGTGCAAGAACCATCACTGGGAACCCGGTAGGAACGCTAAGCGTATTTTAAGAACCGCTACTGCGCACTAAGATATGAAAGTCTTAAATTGTGGACGCATGTAGTTAAGAACGGGCAAAATAAAGCGCAGTGAAATGAGGGAATGCAGAAACATTTGCATGTCGTTGCAATAACATTTAGACGTCTGACTTTTAAGGCTACCCTGGTATCACCGTTGCATCTTGTTTGGAGAGTGATAGCTATATATATATATACGGTGGCGATTTTAGGGTTTTAAAACAGGGGGTGCAAATTGTAATATTTTCATCCCAGCAGTAGGGGATGCAAATGCACCCGCTGGCTCCCAGTTGAGTTAGAATTCATTTTTACATTTTAATTACTTACAAAGCAAGGCATGGTTTGGCTCCAGAATATATCACTGAGCTATTGTCACCTTACCATAGCAGACCGTCACTCAGATCAGGTTTGATAAGGCACTGCTCCTGGACTCTGGAACAGCCTTCCAGTAGATATTAGAACAACGGGTTCAGTGTCCTCTTTAAAAACATGCTTTTACAAGATTTTAACCTTTGTTTTGTATTTTAATTAGTTAGCCTATGTTCTGTGTGGTTTTTTTTTTATAAAGTCTTCTCTTATAAAATCAATTTTTATGTGAAGCACTTTATGCTGTATATCTGAAAAGGTGCTATATAAATATATATGTATAGTTTGATCTAAACTTGTTTAATTGAAATTCTGTCCTGTTATGTAAGAAATGTATCCAAAAAGTATGTACGGAGCAGCAAATGATCTGGGTGGTACGTTGGCTTTTTCGCGTACCCCAATATCTAAGGGTGGAAACCAAGTGATTATTCTTCTTGAAATGAACAGCAACAGGGCTTCCAATATCCCCTGTCCCAATGTTGCTTCGGTGTTCACTAGTCATGTTTTTAATGCTGTGTTTTGTGTTACTAATGTAGGCTACTGTTTGTATGTCAACCATTTAACTATGCAATTTCTATATTTTTGTTCTTACGGCCTATGCATAGCAAGCCCTCTAAAAGGTATATAGATGGGAGTGGAGCGTCTGGTGCACCTATGGGATCCTTAGGGTGCAGTATTCGAATAGACCCACGTTAACAATTCTTAGTGTTCTGATGAAGCGCTAAGGGTCGAAGCGCTAAGTGTCGAAACGTTAACGAACCTCCATGGCTACCTAAACCATTACGCAATTTTTTTTGGAGCGTCTAACTAAGTTGGGTGATACGCATTTGTGTTCTCCCAGCACATAATTCAGGAAAGGGTGTGATGTTCTACAGCGGTGATACCGGTGAATAACTAACCTTGAGTAAACATGCCATCGGCTATGCTCTGAAGGGGATTGTCCGGTTCATACAAATGCGATTCATACGTACGGTTGCGATCTTCTGCAAGATACTAAAAACCCACCTTTTCAGACTGCACTACTACTGAATTCTGTACATCTACCAAATTGTCATCACCACTGCCTACTTGCTCAACACTTATATGTATCCCTGATTACTCATATTTTTAAAAATTAAAAATTAAAATACTATCCTTTTCCTTCCCAGTGTTACAGGTGTGGTATGCAGCTGCCTACAACAATGTCTATCGCTGTATTACTGCACTGACCTCTTGCGCGAGATATGATTGTTCCTACCATGCATTAATGGACATCTTGTAAATCGCTCTGGATAAGAGCGTCTGCTAAATGCTTAGAATGTAAAATGCAAATGATTAGATCAGGTTTTAAGAGTAACAAATTCCGAGAAACATTAGGCTACGTTATTTAACTTTGAGCGTAATTACTTCAGGGGGATGTGAAACTTAATAAATGACTGTAGCTGACCTTTGATTTACTACATATAAACGGGTAACGTTTACTGCTGCCACCTTTGGTTAGCCGGTAAGGTCCGAGGGGGGAAGGGACAATGACTGAAAGAAAACGTGTGGCAAAGAATAGATTTTATTTACTATTAAAAAAGAGTGTTCACGGGATATAGTGAACTGGCATTTCCCCAGTAACTACGTCTGGGCACGCACAGCAAGTGAGATTGCACTACAAATACACAGGTGACGATTACGGCACTGCAATATTAAATAGCTTGTATACATACAGCACACAGGCACACGTCACACGTAACCAACAGTCTCACATCACAGAGTGAGACCGTGGGTTACCGGGGAGAACACAGCAATAACTAGAGCGGACAATACACAATAAAAACCGAAGTAATTAAAACACATTTCTAAAAGGGAGAGAACGCCGGGCCATCTCTCGGTTTTATGACCCCCGCAGGTGACATCCATTTACCCTAATTAGGCTGCGCCTAAGCTACACAACCAACCGTCATCGGCATTCATTACAGTACCATATCTTTGGGGGGGGGGGGTCAAAGACATAAATCATATTAAAACACCTTGTTTCTATCCCCAATAATCGAATTATCATAAGCGATT
Organism: Aldrovandia affinis; assembly: GCA_029706075.1. NCBI lineage: Eukaryota > Metazoa > Chordata > Actinopteri > Notacanthiformes > Halosauridae > Aldrovandia > Aldrovandia affinis. The sequence goes on from JAINUG010000237.1 coordinate 1,060,227, forward strand.
CATTCACCAAAAAGTCAGTTGCAAAAGGGCAAAAGGGCTCTATATAGTCTACCGGGGCCGTATACCAGGTTGTGATCATTTATATATATTCCAAACAATAAATTTTGCGCATATGATTCTGCTTCTTTTGTGCCCCGTCGACAGATTTATTCGCGCAGCAGCAGGTCTGAGCGCGAAATGGCAGGGCCGATTTTTTCTCCCAGTCCAGCCCTGGTCAGAGGCCGTTTTGTGATTTTCTGGTGATTCTTCAATTTATTGTACAGGACAGTACAGCCATGATACTTTTTAGCGCGATGTTGATGCGAATGACTTCACTTTTCAAATTGAGCTATGACGTATGCACGCTCGCGCTCAGCGAGTTCCTCCGCTTTCGAACACTTGCAGTGGTGCCTGTGGCGCTTCTTTTCAATGTACAGCTTCGAAGGTGATTTTTCCATCACTCATTTTCATTCTATATTTCTCATTCTAATCCTAGTTTTCAAACTAGTCTCTGGGGTGGATTCCCTGCATTCGGGAATCTCACCGTATAAACGCTCATTTTTGCTTTGTTTCCTGGCTGAGTGTGTTGGGTGCATCTTGGAGAGATGAGCATGGTTTGGTGTATTTTTCTTCCATTTCATCTCTTTTGTGATTGTTAAATGTCAGTTTTATGTCTAGGATTTAATATTGGTAAGGTAGTAAACCTACGTCCGTTGCACTTTTTTTTTGTCATGTTTTGCACTTGGTCTCGGTTGTTGTTATTGTTGTTATTTGTGTAAAGAATGTGACATACGCACTTTAAATACCGTACCAAGTTCCTACATGTTTACATGATGGCGATTAAAGAATCTGAATCTGAATCTGAATCTGAATCTGAATCCGTAGATTGGATTACATATTTTGTCATTGTCATGGTGTTGTAACTTAATAAACCAGCTATTCATTTTTTATTTTTTTATTTTCCAATTTTACCCCATTTTCTCCCAATTTGGTAGCCAATTACCCATGTGCTTATTTCAAATCCCCTTACCCCTATAGTTCGCTGCCATAGTCCTGTGACCGACAGTGACAAGGGCGTAGCGCTGCCTCCTCCGAGACAACACTCGTCGTGCTGTCGACTGTAATTCTGGTACCCCAGAACCACTCCTGTGCGCAGCGAACTGTGTGTGTTGGCTTCCCTACCCCCTCCCTGGGGCAGACAGCCAATTGCCGCCCCGATGGCACTCCCGGCCAGAGCAGACTCTGGCGGGACGGGGAATCGAACAACCAGCTATTCATTTTAATCTGATTGACTGAGTTGTACATGTTGACTAACGTTGATCCACCAAATTGCTCTGCCTATCACCATAATTGATCATTACATCTGATGTAATAATTGTTAAATGAAAACAAATGCATGTATTTAGGATAATGTAGCATAAGCAAGGGGTTTAAACACATAATACCACTTGTGTTCAGTATTCAGAGTGCTGAGTTAATTCTCACTTGCCCAACAGCAACAGGCATAGCTAACATTGGAAAAAAGACTGATCTAGCCATGATAATGTAGCCACTAGTCTTCAACATTGAAATATTTCAGTAGCTCTATATGATTATTGGTATACCAGCTACTACTTCATATTAACAAAAAGTACATATTGGATTTGCACAAATCTTTATTGAGATATATATTTTTAAATATGACACTGGAAATCACAGAACACACAATCACAATCGCCTCGTCACTCTTATGGCCGATGTGCAGGCTGGTGCAGGCTAGCTCACCTGATCACATTTTGTAAGGGGAAAGAAAAGTGGGTCATCATGTCACCATACAAAGTACCCAGCCACTGTAAATGAATGTTGGCGTGTGATTAAAATCCCCATTTCTTTATAATTCCCCAATTGTATTCGTCGGCCTGCCTCACCACTGCAATTCCCTCCGGAGGGTACCAGATTTGTCACTTTTGGGCTATATCAACCGAAACCCCTGCTCCCTTTATGAATGTTGTATTACTGGAATGTAGGCTGTGTTGCAACAATGAAAACTGTCCCATGACTCCCCTTTTTTTGGTTTCCAGTTACTTGTCTCACCGAATGTTCTTGTGTTTGGTCTTGTAATCCAACCTTCATCCGACAGCACAATTGTCACGACCTGAATGAAGCCAGCCACCATGTCTGTCTCTACCAAGGTAATGTTGAAGACTAGCGATGGAAAGACTGCTGTCATAGATGTCGATTTCACCTCTGCAAATGAAGACCAGCATATTTACCTCAGGACCATCATGAAAAGTGACACCACAGCTTCTGGTAAGAAATGGCAGCCCTTTAGGTGATTTTTTAAAATAGTATGCTATTAGCAGGGTTGGGAGGGTTACTTTGTAAATGTAATTAGTGCCTGATTACTGATTACACGGCTCTGAAAGTAATCCGATACGAATACAGTTACATGTCTCAAAAAAGTAACGTAATCAGATTACTTTTAGAATACTTTTGGATTACTTACTTTTTCCATCACAGATGGGTATGTTTTGGGGTACAGGAGACATTGGGAAGCTGTTATATAGCCAAAGGTGGTGCTACTTAGTACTAAAAGGGTGCTCAAACTTTTGCACACACCATGTTCACTTTTTTATTTGATCAGTAATACATTTAAATAGTTATTATGCATTACACTTTGAAAAAGGATGTCATGTTCAACTTTCCACTGTGTTGAGGTCAGGTCAGCTTCTGTTCATTAAATAATAAATACTAATAAATTTGAGATGTCAATTTAGCTAAATATATGCAACATTGTATCTGCATTTTTGTTGTAGTCGTCGTCATTAACATGTTATGGAATTAGAATGGACAGATTCAAAATTAATCATAATAAAAAGCAAAGGGATATTGAAAGGCAAGTTCTTTTACTGTTTTGATGGCTCATGAGCATAACTCAAACACAGCATCTAAAACAATGTAATAACTTTTGAAACTTTTTGGCACTGGAATAACAGCGACTTGTAAGGGATATGTAGCGGCGAATGCTCGGCAGTGCATAACGTAATTGACGTATAGTAGAGTACAATTGTCTACCAAATTGGGAGAAAACTGGGAAAAATAAAAAGAATAAAATAAAATGTCATCGTTTCAACAATAAAGAAAGCAGTATAAAATTAGCAGAGCAGTTAATGCGATGCCTCAAACCGTAGGCTAAGGTCACGTAACAGCAAATTACTGCAGAACTGTGTTCATTAAACTGAAGGTTAGCTAACGTCGACTTACTCCAAGTGCCTTTTAAGATTCGAAGTCGAGTCCTTTGATGCCGACAGTATCTTTATTCCTGGAAGACACAAGGTACACTGGACCGACAGATTTTTCCCATGTTCTTCTTTAAACTGGAAATTGTGTCGATAACGCCACAAACTAAAAGCTGACTTTTCTTCCTTGTCGCTATCAATGTTTGTCTGAGCGTGGGCGCGCGCTTTTTAAACGCATTTTCTTAACGCAGTTTTTGGTTCTGTACAGCGGCTGTAGTTTTCGTGAGCTGTGTGATGATAATCATGTAGGCGTGAGAATTTCATGCTGTAACTTTAGTAATGAATATCAGCTCATTAATGTTTGTAAGGAAAACTTTCCACCAAGAATTCCAAGAAGTAATCCAAAATGTATTCACTTCAGGTTTATTAAAGTAACTGTATTCAGATTACTCGTTTTTCAAATGTAACGCGAGCTGAATACAGTTACTTGATTTTTGTATTCTGATTACGTAACGCCGTTACATGTATTCCGTTACAACCCAACCCTGGCTATTAGCTTCTGTTCAATATTGACATTAGTTAGGCATTGTATATTAGTCTAGAGCAGGGGTGTCAAACTCATTCCATCGAGGGCCGAGTGTATGCAGGTTTTTGTTGCAACCAATGCACTACACCAGGTGATTTCACTAATTAGCTCACTTCTTCAACTAAGGAGGGTCCTTAGTTGAAGAAGTGAGCTAATTTGTGAAATCACACAGTATTTCGCAGTACTACATGATTGGACATTGTATTCCCTAGAATGTGCTTTTCAGAGCGTTGTCTCTCTTTTTCATTTCAGTGACTTTGCACTTGCAGAAAGCGGAGGATGAATCAATGCACATGGCTTTCTGTTTCCGATACAACAAAAAACTCTATTACCCCTCTGTTTTGGGTAAAGAAATCAAGGTACTCAATTTCATTACTAAGTGTCACTTTGGTCTCACACGTGCCATGCCGTTTCATTAAAACCCGAATGGGCCTTCCCAGCTTGCTGTAATCTTAATCATGTTGATTTAGATTTGCTGTTGTATAACTATTGTTTGGTTAGAACTAATAGTTCCTTGGGTTTCTTGTAAATCACATTTCGGTTAAAATGGATATTGTCTACACAAGATTCTTGTTTAAGCAACCTAAACACATTTGACTTGATTTCATTTGTAATTTACACACATTTCTGAATTAATACAGCAGCAACCGTAAACAAACAAAAAAAGCTGAATCATTGACTAGAAAAATGGCACAGGAATAGATTTTTTTTTTTTTATACATATATATATATTTTGGATAATGATGTTCCTGAGTGCATATCCCACAGTTTCATCTCTCTTCACACCCCTACAGTTGGAGGCAGCAGAAGATGAGAGGCCTTTCTTTGGCAAGGAGTTCCTTTTCAAGTGGGCGCAAACAGAGGGGCATTGGAGGAGCCTGCAGTCTGTGGCTCAACCTCAAATGTTCCTCAGCACTGCAGAGGAGGGAATGCTTACCGTTGACACAGAAACAACTTTGGTTTTCACGCTCGACAACTACAATGGACAAAAAAAAAGAAAGTAAAATGTTATGTCAAAATTAGCTTCAAGCTAATTGTTGATGCCGTTGTATTCAAACGTATAAAAACATATACATTTACATTTTAAGCATTTAGCAGACGCTCTTATCCAGAGCGACTTACAAGATGTGCATTAATACAAGGTAAGAACAATCATAGTTAGCGCACAAGATCAGTGCAGTAATACAGCAATAGACATCATTGCAGGCGTCTGCGTATCATACCTGTAACACTGGGAAAGAAAAGGTTAGTGTGTTTAAAAAAAAAAATATGTATATAGTGTAGAACAAGTAAACAGTGGTGACGACAGATTGACTAGATGGACAGTGTTCAGTGGTAGTGGAGTCTGAAGAGGTGGGTTTTGAGCCTCTTGCGGAAGATTGGAAGTGATTCCGCAGTCCTGACCGATTGCGGGAGGTCGGGCTCGTATGTATGCACCACTTGAATGATACATTTTTACATCGTATTTTTACACCATTTTAGAAAGCTACACTCTACAGCAGGGATGTCCAATCTTATCCGAGAAGGGCCGGTGTGGGTGCAGGCTTTTGTTCTAGATCAGTTGTTTAGTGCTGGGCTAGAACAAAAGCCTGCACCCACACTGGCCCTTCTCGGATAAGATTGGACACCCCTGCTCTATAGCTATAACTTCAAACCAATGTTTGTATTGTAAAATGTGACAAGTTTGTTTGTATTGTAAAATGTAACCACCTAGCTACCTTGTTAGTTTTCTTAAAATGTTCCAACATGAACTAATTTCAGTGCTCAGGATCTGGAAGATGTTTATTTGGAGAGGGGGTTTTCCAGACATCCCTAGCTAATTAGAAGAGACTTGGAAAGGTGGTCAAGACAGCAAGTTATCTCCCACATACATCTTTTTTTTGATTAGTCATTTCCTGCATCAGGGCCACTCCCTATCATTGTCTCCAAGCCAAAGAATTCACTCCTATCCAAGAAGGTTGTTGTTATCGCCCCAAGGTGAAGGGAACCTTTTTCTAGTTCTGCGGTGCCCACATGTGGCGATCTTTGGTACTGCAGTGCTAACACATTAAACCAGGGGTGTCCAATCTTATCCGAGAAGGGCCGGTGTGGGTGCAGGCTTTTGTTCTAGCCCAGCACTAACACACCTGATTAAACTAATCAAGGTCTTGATTGTAGACCATGATTGGTGAATTAGTTGAATCAGTTGTTTCAACAAAAGCTAGAACAAAAGCCTGCACCCACACCGGCCCTTCTCGGATAAGATTGGACACCCCTGCATTAAACGGTGCAATCAATACTGTACTGTGGCAACACAGAATAAAAGGGCCCAGCATAAACTGTGCCCTCCCAAAATCTTGTGTCTTTTCATCAGTGTTCTATGGAAAGGTGTACAGTATATTCACTATATTGTAAATCTATTTTATATCCATTATTCACCATGACATTCATTAAATCTGTTTTGAGGGATGAATATATATATTTTTTTGGATATGTTAATGTTTATTTTTGCATTTCAAAAAGAATGCTTTGTATAAAACTATTGTTGGTTTGAGAATGAGAATCAGACATTGCATGACTAATCAGCCAAAATAGCCTCACATCCTTCATCGTTTTTTAGAGGCTCCTTTGAACCTCATGTCCACAACTTGTTTGGAAAGTGAGGTGATCGTTGTGATTATGACCTGAATTAATCCAAAGTCTACTGTAAAGAGGAAGATGCTGCAAGATTAAAAAAATAATAATAATGTTGTGATTTGTGCCTTTTTATCTCATCCAAAAAGGCGTGTTTATTTATTCACTTATTCTTTGTGTATGGGCAATATTTTATATTTTCTCTACCCATGCCGCCGAGTCTGTGTCAGGCCTTGTAGATTTTGTTGATGGTTACCTGAGATGACCTCCAAGCTGTGGAGTGGTAGTACTGGCCTGATTGGCCACAGGCCAACTTCTTGTGCATGAACTAAATTTTGTTGACCGTATTCAGTATTCAGTTTTCAGTATGCAGTATGCAGCCTCTGTGTGCCCCTTCTCTGGTTTCTGCTCTAATAATGTTAATAATGTTAATAATGTGCCAGTAGTTTCTCACAGTACAACATACGACAGGGTTTTAGCCTGGACCTGTGTGTGTGTGTGTGTGACGAATGGAGACACCGCCACAGAAATATGAAATAAGCTTCTTAACTGCACAATTGTAATTTGCACGTGTGTGTGTGTGTGTGTGTGTGTGTGAGTGAGAGAATATATGCATGCTCTAAGTATCCATCTCCTGCACTCACATACATGAAATGAGTGTGTGTGTGTGTGTGTGTGTGTGTGTGTGTGTGTGTGCACAGGGGCATGTGAGCACTGCTGTGCACATTCCCGGCACATGGCAACACTGTCTAAAAATAGCCCAGCAACCCAGAGCACACTGAGATCAGGGCTTCTTCCTGTGAGCACGGTGTATCCCTTCACCAGATAGCACCCCGTCTGCCCCTCCGCACTCACTTTCTTCCCCTCTCCGCTCTCCCCTCTCTTTCACCGCTTTATTGGTTCTGTGCACCACCTCTCCGACACCAGGGAACTCTGCTGTCAGCATTGGGATTGGCGAGCTTGTTGCTATGGGCGCAGGGGATTTATTAAGTTAAGTATTAGGGAGGCTAAACAGGAGACACAGCAGGGGTCTGTTTGTGGCCTTTCCCTCTCTCCTCTCATATCGGGCTATATGTTTGTGTCTCTCAAATGCTCAGTTTCACGTGACCACAGCGGGGGTGTGCTCAAGCTCTTATACAAGCGGTTTGAAATGTTCTACATCACCTTATTCTCAATAATTAAATGATATGTAAAGGGCACTCAGCTCCCGAACCTCTGCTCATACGGTAGTTCAAGTTCAAATCTCTACCTCCTAATCTTTTAAAATGTCTTCCTCAATGTCATCCTAGTCCAGGAAATTCTGGATTTATGTTGACCTTGTATATCACAGAAGATATTCTACAAAGCTATAGTCCTTTCACTGTCATTGTACAAAAGCCTGAAAGCCTTCAGAATTCCACAAGACTTTCTTATTCACAACTAAGATAGCCCACAAGTAATTATATCCTACATTTTGTGTATCACCCATTGTGACAAGCTAATTTCACTCCGTAATGGTTGTATGCCCACTACAATGTAATTGTATTTTGTAGTGGGCATACAAGAGTGGGAAAACATATTGTCATATTATCCAAATGAATTGGCTATACCGGGGGTTTCCAAACCTTTCAAGCCCATTACCTTCTTAGTGAGGGAATACATTTCCTTAGCCCACGGTTTAATTGAATGTAGCCTAACATGGGTTCAAATACAAATGTTTCTTAAAGAAAATACACTAAACCTTCTGAACGAGTCTATGCTAGCCAGTACATTGTTTTGTATACATAGTGTGAATGTCTATGTAAGGGGTGTAACATGCATTTCTGACACAAATCTCAACCCCTTCCATGACCCAGTGGGCTCTGACCCGCAATTTATGAACTGCTAGAGAGCAGCAAATATTCCAAATAGCCCAGAGGACCTACAGCACAGACCGGTTCAGACGGGGGGAAGAGCAGCGGCCCCTATAAATTGTGCTGATTTATGTACGGAAAGCACATTCTGAAACCTTTTTGTCAGAAGCCAGTTTTGTCAGAAGACACCAGCGACATGTCAGGCTTTTAGCGAGTACTGTGCCTTAACTGGGAATGAGGTTTCTTGAGCCAGTGAGTGAGCAAATATTTGCGATTACACTGGCGTTCCAAGTTCAGCAGGAAGTTCACTCAGCAGCAGAATACCGTTTCGCAGGAAGGCTACTGCTCTCTTTCTGTGTCATTCTATCGGGCTCATATTTGAAGGGGGTGTGGATGCATAATTTACAACAGTTGGGGGGAGGGGTTCATGACGAGGCGCCTGGATCTCCAGGAATCTTATCACCGCGACTATCGTTTCCGGACTCTTTGATGAAAGCGCTTGCCTTGTCTTGTGTTGTCATCCCAGACCCCAGCAGCACACAGCGCACACACTGCCAGGCCTGGGGCACGCGGGGCAGTTCAGAGCGCAGCGTCATCCCAGTAGGATGTCCGGAGCATGTGGAATAATCCCTACTTTATCTGGCGAGAGGCCCAGCGTGGCATTACGTGCCCTTGAGCTGTCCTCTCTCCCAGCTACTGCTACGGGCCTGCAGGGGGAAGCAGGAGGAGGGCAGTGAGGCTAGAGTCTAGGGGGGATTGTTATTACACATTCTGGTGGTTGGTGAAAGCACCCCAAAACAGAAACAGTCCCAAATAAAAGTGGAGGAACTGCTTTTGACATTCACACTTGTAATTCACACTGTGAAATAGTGTGCAGACAGAATAAACGTTAAATGAATTAGATTCAATGAAATTAGATTTGGGACATCTTTGTCATCTTTTGGAGGGACTTCACGAACCAGACCAGAAATAAAGCTATGGCAGCAGTGTAATATTACCGAACTAGCCTGATCCCCATCACATTAATTAATAGGTTCTGTCTTCTTATATTGTGTGCGGCTATATATACTGTAGTCATTTGGCTAGCTAAGGCACAAAGCTATACGACGGGCTACCTTGCACTTATTTTCTCTGCTTGATAGTTAGCATTTAAATGTATATATATATATATATATATAAATTGCTATACATCCATTTATTACCCATCTACAAGAATTATATCTGGGAGTAATCCAGATTATAAACCGGCATAAATTTGCTGTGCTCGGAGTTACAGTCGACAGCTTGGCGGGTTCCGTCTTGCTTTCATCACTGTTGGCAAGCTCGTAGTACGGGGGGCCAGGAGGTCGCTCCGGCCAGGAGTGCCACTAGGGGCAACTGGCTGTCTGCCCCAGGGAGGGGGAGGGAAGCCGACATAGGATATAGGAGTGGCTCTGGAGTACCAGAGTTACGGTCGACGGCTTGGCGAGTGCCATCCCGGAGGAGACGATACTTCACCTTTGTCACTGCTGGTCACAGGACTACGGCAGCGAACTCACTATATGAGGGGGGGATTGACATGAAAAGAGAGGGTGTAATTAGCTACTAAATTGGGAGAAAATTAGAAACCGGCTCACAGCCCACGGGTGGTGATGGTGTCTAGCATTCTCATCACTGTGCAGGTGCAGGCTGGGTAAGGAACAACCTTTGGGAGGCTGTTTCTTTGAACAAATCCCCAACTTTTTATTGGAAGTCCAGTATGAAAGTATGTTTTGCCATTTAAAAAAATTAAAAAATAAAAATAAAAACCTGCTTTGGGAGTTCTCATTCTTCGCCCAGATCTCGCAATGGTAAGTAAACGTGCCTCGGTTTTGGCAAAGCTTTTTTTGGAAGCCTGTCTGATTTGTGCAAAATCTATTCACTGTAGATACTATGGAGCTCTGGGGCCGTATGTACAAAGATTCTAAGAGCAGGAGTGCTGATCTAGCACTCCTACTCTTAGAATATTTGTACATACGACCCCTGATCTTTTATAGTTAACTTTTCTCACCAGCTACATCCATCCAGCACTTACTCACTTATTGTATAATCTGTACTCTACTTTGTATTGGTTATAAAAGATGGTTTCTTATTTTATTTATAATGTGGGCTATGTGAGTTTTATTCACTCTGTGTTAAAGCTAGCTTTTCTAAGTGAATGACAGTTTGCTGGTTGCATCCAAAATAGGTCAGACCCACGTACGGTACTGGGAAAACATTTAATTTCTGAATATGCACAAGTATATTTCTTTCCATTTCAGGGGAAGAATAGCCTACTTTCTAAGTGCATTCCAATATTATGAATCCCAACCCAACAAAAGTATACAATGGTATTAGTGGGAGTGTTTTTAACAGATTTTTCACATTTTTGTCTCGACTTCACCAAGGTCAAAGTCTAAATGGATCAATGAAGGTGTTAACAAAAATATCCTCCTTTACCCTCTGTAAACTTCATTTTCGGAATACTCCTGGTTTCAGCTCGAGGAACCAATGAACCAAGAGGTAAGGACAGTGTTCAAAATTAGGGGGGTCTGGGGGGATCCATCTTTATTTTAACATCTTTTAACAAACGTGAGTTAAACAGGACATTATAACTATATAGAGCCAACCAATAGAAACGGTCTTTAAGAATTCTTTCAAATCTGTGGGTTCTGTCAGGCCAAAATGAGCCCAGCGGCCACATTTACGGCATTTAGCAGACGCTGTTATCCAGAGCGACTTACAAGTGCATTTAAACGTGGGAAGATTAATCATGGTTAGTGCAAGAGATCGGTGTAGTAACACTGCAATAGACATTATTGTATACGTGCTGCTATAGGGAGCCAGTGCAGTGTGGTGAGTAGTAGTGAACTAGCGTCCCTTGCTAAATTATGGTTGGCTATGCATACTTGGTCAACTTACTATAGCCCATCGTGTACAGCCCACTATAAGCAAACATTATTATGCAAAGATGGGTCACAGCCATAGAGCTGTGACAGAAGGAAGCAAACGTGTGCATGTGTGCACCCCCCGCCACCCCAAGAGCCATTGGTCATTTCATACCCTGGGAAAGGAGACATAAGACATAAGACATTTCATTCATTCATTCATTCATTCAAACACTGCAAATTACATTTTGGCTAGCTGCCACAAAGTAAACGCAAAAATCATATTCAGGCCCTGAATAATGATTCGGTGCATTTACCTGCAAACCATTGCCCCCCCCCCTGCCCCCCTCCAGGGTTGGTCACCTAGTCAGATTCATGCACCTATTTGTTGCCACAAATAGCTCTATGAATTTTCTCTCTATCTTAGCTTGACAATTAAGCACATAAGCATTCATTCTTACATCTAGACAGTCACATGCTCCCAGCGTTCACCTTTTAGGGGTTTTGCAGCACACTAAGTGAGAATGTTTAAGTAGCTGTAGTCGTTACTGCCGACAGGCAAGTGGGAATTGGTCAACAGCCGGACATGCAATACACAATTACGCACACTTAACCGTTTTAAACCTTGCATTGGAAGCAAAAATGCAACAGGTCTGGTTGGATTCCACAGCTTCGCCCCACGCCACCTTCATCACACTAGAATCTGGTCAGCACAAATTATTTAAGGTCTAGTTGTTCGTAGTGAAGGTTGACCTTTCCTGTAATCAGATCCTTGCTCCTTGAATTGGATCCCCTCGGGTTGAACTGGCCTCAAGAGGGGGAAGCGAAATTCATCGGACTGCCAGGAGGACCCGTTTGGCAAAAACACACAAAAGCATTGGGCCTTGGAAAAGAGGCTTCTACGGGGCCTGCTCCACTGCCCACGCTCTGACGGACTGTTGTTTCCTGTCTGTCATTCCACACTGACAGGGAAGCGCAGCTGTGCAGGTCATTCTTGCCCTCAGCTGTCAACAAACAGCACACATGCCCTGCCCACTGACTCTGCAGCACATGCAGCACACGCAGCGCACCCCCCCACATATGCCCATGTACACGGTCAGTCCACCGGTGACATGCATGTATTGGAACAATCGTACACAGACGCTCACCCAGTGGTGAAGTTTAGCTGACCATTGAGAGCTGTTTGAGGGGTCTTTGGCTGCTGGCAATCAAATGCACAAACCAGTCCCAGCCATGAATACCCATAAATGCATTATGAGCCACATGTATTAAAGTGGCCAAAGCACTGGACTCCAGTTCTGCAATTTACTTGTTAATAAATAAATACATATTTTCCAAAGTACATTTAACAAAAGCATGGTTATTAGGAACATTTCCTCCCCTGGGGTGCTCCCTCCTCTCAAAGAAGCACGGGTTCTGTAAAGCAGACAGCAGCTGAGGAGAGACATGAAGAATCCTGGCAACAGCTGCCAGTGCTGTCATTCTTTCAGTCTGATTTTTTTTTTGCACCTGTTGCCCACTTTGTTCTACTCCAATTTAACAATCTCTCAGTTTGTCTTGGGCAAATCAGCTCAAGGCCCCTGATATTCGGTTGATAAATGATGTTCAGGTGACTAATATATTTGGTGAGCGACCTCAACTGAGTACACACTGAAGAACTGGCAATTCATGCTTTCTTGTGGTGTTCATTGTGCAAAAACAACAGTGTTGTATCTGAGATTTTTTTGTTTTGTTTTTAAAACCAGTAAGAAACGGATAGAAGTTGTGGCGTCTACAATCTGGAACCCATTCTGAATTGAAATGCCTTTTTAAAATCTCTCCCCAAAGATGAAAACTCCCAGTAGCTTGCATGCCCCAAACGCTCAAACGACGGCATGACAGTCATGCACTTAATTGCCTCAAACTTCTATCCTGCATGTCTGCTCTCCGACCCTTACGGACATTTTGTGCTAACCCTTCAATGTGTCTCGAAACTGATCAAGCCATATTTTATCATATCATCAATCATCTGCCATAATGGTGCTGCATCGCAGCAGGTGAAAAGCTTCCATCGGTACACGGTTTCCATCTGCACCATTTCGATGTGCCACTTTTCAACCAGACAACTAAAGTGAGCAGAAACTGGTACACACTGGAAAGGACACGGTTTAACAGTACGGACGCTGAATTCTGCAGTTGAGCTACAATGATCAGCATCTTATCCTCAGTGACCCACCATGGTTTTACTTCTAGGTTGTTTCCCCCCCACACAGTTAAGCCTTTATGCCCACAGGGGTGAATGTAAACCTCTGCCATTGGTTCCCAGGAGATCTGCTCTGCACTCTAAAATGTACGATTTGCAGAAGCGTCAGTTTGCGCCATTGTCTCCACAGCTGCCTTGACCTCGCATTTAGCGTTCTGGAATATATATGGTGTAGCTAATCCACTTGAAAGGGCACACATATTGTGTGGAACTAGAGCGACTACTGGTGGCTAAGTTGCTCCTCTGCAGCGGTTATACAGGCTTGCCTTGGAGCCAGCGTGGGTCAACTGTAGTGTGTCACATCTTTAACGCCATTCCACTTTCACACAACCTCGTCATCCGTTTAAAAGCAGATACAATCGTTCCCGCAAAGCGCAAGTCTGTTTTCCTCAGCAAAGAATTTATTTATTACTGAAAGAAACTTGATAGAATATTACAGCAGAACACACGACTGAAACAGCTGCCATTTCACATAACACAGTACAGGAATAAGGATGTCGTTAAAACTCATATATAGTAAAAAATAATCATGAAAAAAAAAAAACTATTGCTCCCATACGGTTGTATGACAAATTCTTTGCTGTGGAGAAGAGTAAAATTAAATTAAAATGTAAAGGAAAGGTTCACATCAAGCTAAATGAACTGTCAACAGTAAGATTGTTTTTTTTGTCGTTTTTTTTAAAGTGCAACAGCACGTGGCAAAGAAATGTACACTAAACACACATTCTACCTGGTCAGAAAGTCATTGCTTCACTATATTTCTTTAAATTCTCATATCAATGAGGTACTGATTAATGTGGCTCTGGAAGAGTCACCAATTCAAAATGGGGAAATAGTTATGTATGCCACGAGAGTTGAATGTTGCCCTGTAAACTTTGTTGCTTTTCGCTTTTGTTTTCAATATATATTTTCTTCACAAAATAAAAAGAAAAGAACTAAAAATGTCTACAGTTGATTAATACCAACATACAGTAATCAGAATAAGCAATAAATTAACACAAGGCAGCTCCAAACTGGAACAGGCATGCACAATTTAAAATACTTAATAAAGGACCACTGGAGTCACATCAGATGCCCTCAAGTTATCTTTAGTGCTAAATTCATAGAAATGGCTTGAAATGAATAGCAAGCTATTTACTTTAGAATGGGTGGGGGCAGGGAGTCAAATTATTACTTTAAGAAAATGGCTTAGATGTCTAGGGTGAGGGGAAAATGTAATAGGGCTCTAATGGGTCTAAAGTATAGTCAAGATGGTTTATAGTTTGTCTTGAATTATAGAGCCTCTCTTAAACTCTTAAATTCGGTCTTATAATAAAAGAACGATTTAGGACAAAGAAAGACAAAACAAAAAACCCCTTCTGGACAAATTCTCTGCATCCCAGCTTAGATTAAATAAGCCTGTTCTGCAAGCATTTATAATTCTGTAATTCATATATATTTTCATATCTTCATTTAGGCATTTAAAAAATAATTCTATGCTGGTTTGTTCAAAGTTATTTTTCTTTTTAAAGTATAATTTTTTCAGTATATATATATATATATATATTTTTAAACCATTCATCCATGCGTTTCTGTCCAAAATACAACTTTGCGATCGAACTTGAATTGTTCCATGTACTCAATTTCTCAGTCCTTCGTCAGATCTTGAGATTACGGAATGACTTGATGTTGCCTCGAGAAATGTAGGCTCGAATGTTGTCAGCGAGTGAACTGGCGATTTAAAAATAGGATTCCCTTTAGAAAAAAACCCCAAAACGTTCTTATAAACTCCCAATAGGAAGTGGTAACAATTATCCGTGTCAGCAACAGTGGGACGCCATGGCCGTCGCTGCACAGTACGCCGCGTGCTTGGTGTTCTCTTACCGGCTTGTAGTGACAGCGTAAGATGACTGAGAAACTTTGCACAATCCTCCGTACTTTGAAGCTATGGCGTTCGTTTATGTTTACGTTTTATATATCCAAACAGAGACATTACTAAAGGTTAATCAGACTCTGACCACTGGCGAAAATGAATCGTGAACATCTTGCTATCCGCAAACGTAGTTTGATGAAGTGTTCGTTGAGCTACCATGTAACAATTCCTTATGCACCCTTTTCGGGTTGACAGATTTCGACCCCCATCACACATTCCACTTTTTCATCGCGTTCATAGGCGTGTCGTCGCTACAGAAGAACGAAAGTAACGGCTATTACTCCAGGCCTTTAGATTTCTTACAGCTATGCTAGTTTAGCTAGTTTACCCGTACAGTGCCCTCGTAAAGTCCCATTCTTACTCGACCCGTCGTCCCAAACTTTTCTCACAAATGACTTTGGGATCCACGCCGGCTGCGGGCCAGGCAGACAGTAATACAGTGGATGCTGGTTTAATTTTTCTCTATTTTGTTAAATGTAACACCCTATGCACATATCGTTATATACTTTCACATCTTTATACTATTAGCTAATATTTCAGGCCCACGTGAAGTACTTATAAATATATCTATATTTCAAAGGAATCCGATGTATTAAGCTACTGTGATGCATGTTGTGAAAACTGAGTTGCTGGTTTATAGGGGAGATTATTTCGATTTGACGATAAAAATGTGTATGTTTTAAACAAAAAAAGGCCAACTGACTAGCTAGCTAGCTAGTTTTAGCGAGCTAGTTAGCTAGCTAGCTACCCACCTAAACTTTTTAAAACAGTTTTTATACGACAATATTTCTCAGTCAAACTTTATTTACTCCACGATATTAGTATTTAATGTTCGATTCGTCATGCACGTAATATTATTTTGCGTTTTGCGTTTTGCTCACTTTGTCGTGAATCTTTCTGCATTGTAACTAGCTAGTTAGCAAGGTAATCAGCTAATACGCTCGATCAGTCGTCATCCACGTCGTCGCCCTCTGATTCTTCTCTTCTTTCGTACACTTTATCCCTCTGTCTCTCCTGGATATCTTTCATCTCCTCTGCGTAGCGAGAGAACGCCCCTCCAAACTTGCTCCACGCTTTGAAGGGGACAGTAATTGAGTTTCTGTAGCTGGGCTTCACCTCGCTGACTCTAAGGAACACCCCGTATTTGTTGGACCCGACGTCAAAGAAGAACCTTTTGGAGTCCACCGTGATGGACGTGCCCTCGGGAAGCTCGCCGTATCCCCCGGCTCCTGCGCCACCGGCAAGTTCCTCGTCTTCCCCTCCGTAGTCATCGATCAGCTTGGCGAGGGCGTCTCGAAACTCTATCAAGCCCTGAGCGGGAAGGGCGATGGTCTGGCCGGACTGCATGCCGCCTCCAGGCCCTCCTCCGACGCCGAAACCTGGCCCACGGTTGACGGTCTGCCGGATCCGGAGAAACCTTCCTCGCTGGTTCTCCTTCAGATCGAGGTAGTATTTTCTGTTCTCTCTGACCAGGAACTCACTTTTCAAGGCCCGCCTAGGCCCGCCGTCCTCGCCACTGGAGGACTGAGCGATCTGCTCGGGGCTGCTGGGCCCAAGTTGGGCGTAGTGCTCTATGAAATCCCCCAGGTAGTCACGAAACTCCGCCGCAACTGACATGGAAAGGGTCAGGCGGCTCTTGGAGCCCCCAGCTCCGACCTCGGCAATCTTTATGAACCTGCCCTTCGCGTTTTGTTTTACATCCAAGTAAAAGCGCTTGTTCTGGATGTCAAGCCGCTTTGACGCTAGTTCCTGGGTCTCCTGTTCCCTCTGGAAGTGCTGAATCCCGCTGCCGCCTCCCCCTCCTCCTGCTCCTCCTCCACCACCACCACCTCCTCCTCCTGCTCCTGCTCCTGCTCCTCCACCTCCTGCTCCTCCTCCACCGCCACTGCCACTGCCTCCACCACCGCCACCGCTACTGCCACCTCGCTCGCTCCCACTGTCTCCATCCGCCATCTTCGCCACCAGCAGCCAGCTTCTCTCTTCTGCGCTTCTCCCCCCTCCCGTGCACACCCCCTTCGCAGTTTCGACATAATCCCGCCTACTCTGCTCTTATTGGTCGTACATCTGCCAATCACAACAGCACATGCCACATTTGCGTTCTGGTAGGTACATTGCTGCTGCCAATCACACCGATTTTACTCAGCTCCGTCTGTATCATTCGCAGAATTTCTAAACCACATAACCGTTTCTCCCAATCTCTTCTCT
Source organism: Aldrovandia affinis (assembly GCA_029706075.1). NCBI lineage: Eukaryota > Metazoa > Chordata > Actinopteri > Notacanthiformes > Halosauridae > Aldrovandia > Aldrovandia affinis. Next base: position 1,077,699 of record JAINUG010000237.1, read on the forward strand.
CATTCATTTTTCCGTCGAGTGGGACGTCAAATGTGTCGTCATTTTGTATTTTTCTATTGGTCACACTTTATGTCTAAATTCTACCCAACAGTCTGCGCTGTGTGCAATACCACTGTCAATCAACCTCAATTAAGATGTTGATTATTGTAATGCTAGCGTATAAGTGTTTTAAGCGATTTAATTCATGAGCATTCAGTTGATGATGTTTACTGGGCGAAAGCTGGGAGTTGGAGTGTGTATACAACAGAAACGAATATATGTCAATTGATTCAAAATGAGAAAGTTAAGGCACCTTTCGTTCCAAATTAATTAGCCGTAGGACTGTGTTTTGAGTGTTAGTTCATGTGTCATACTCATACAATATCATTTATGAAACTTGGCAGTAGCAGAACATTTATTCTTTTCAGTTAAGCAGCCACTATGTTGAGCAGAATTATATTTTCAAGCCGCATTGGTTTATAGTAATAGGTGGAAATTCAGTGAAAAGTTGTCTCATTTCTGAACAGCATTGGTTTATTTCAGTGTCTATCAATCCCGCCTACCTTGTAGGTCCGTGTGCAAAAAAGACTGTTTAATTCCATTTGTGGTGGGGGATGGGGTGCGATTGTACAAACAATAATGCGATTGGCTAGAACGATTATTCAAACCAACATGAGCAGTTTCTATTGGTGGATCACTTTACTTGCTTTGGTTCTCTCACACAGGCTATCAAAAGGGTTTATTGTGTCTCTCCGTCTGGAGCAGAAAATTGTATCCCATTTCTCTATTCCGAAATAGAAATAACAAGAAAACTTAGAAATGGTAATGTATTTCTTATAGATCTTGTTTTGTAAAAAAATCAGTTAAACTAATTATCCGGTACAAAGTAGGACGGTCGGGGCTATCTTTGTACGTTGGTTTTACTTAGCTAGCTAGCTAGCTGTATTGGTTTATGGGAACTGAAAATATTGACAGCCTGGCTAATGTTCGCTAGCTAATAAATGTATGAGTAGAGAGTAACTAGCTAGCGCCAGTAAATAAGCGTGCTATTTTATTGGAATGTGCGGCGATAGCGAAAGTTAACGTTGGATATTTACGCTAGCTTTTTCCAGCTCTAAATGGTCCATTAAAAGAATACATTTCTCAAATCTAAGGATGAGCAACGTTAACGATATTGTTCGTTAATTATTGGTTCTGCTCGAATTGATGGGTAGCTAAATAACGGTCGCAAAATTGTGTTTTGTTTAAATTTTTATAACGTTAGACGGTTGGCTATGTTGATACACAGTTAACGTAATGCAGCGCTAGCTTTAGCTAGCTAACATTATTTGCCGTCTAGGACTGGTCTTTCAACTGCTTCGCAAAGTAACGTCCGTTGGCGTTTACTTCTGTCTCATTTAGCTAGTGCTTGTAGTTATCTAGTGCTATGTAGTAGCTATTAGTACTACGCTAATAAATATGGCTAGCTGTCTTGTGAGTTCGTAAAGTTATTAACGATTGCCATATGGTTTGCCAGTAGTTTCTCTGTGTACCATTAGGATGTCTAACGCTGCCTAACATTAAGTTGGAAGTTGGAAAACACGCTAATATCCACGTATAGCTGACTCGCTAGCTTAGCTTGTACCTTCTATAAAGTTCGATAACGTTGGCTAATTTAAAAGCTTGGCCCAGGAATGAAAGACTGGCGACATTACTTAATTCCACTCGCTGTAATGGATAGTTGGTAGTATAGTAATTTGCTTTGTGTTAAATTAGTAAGTTACCGTTAAGGCTAACGTATTACAAATCAATTGGCTAACTCGCAAGCTGTCTGAGACGAGTTGCCTCCATTGTGGCGGGAAAAGTGACTGCAGTGTTGTGGCACTGTCTCCGCATAGCAACGGTAACGGCACAGCAAGCTAACGTTAGCTGCTTTATATATCATCCAGCTAACGTAGCTGTCTCGACAAATCTGTTTTGACTTGTGGGACGAAGTACAATTAGCTAGTGCTAGTTAAACTCTAGCTAATGTTGACTAGTTATTAATCACCGATAGAAGAATTGGCGTAAATGCTAGCTAGCTGACGACGGTTGATTTCCCCCAGAATTGCTGTCCTTATCTGACCTGGTGTAACGTTAGCCAAATCATTTGAGCATCTAGCTAGATAAAACGACACAGCCGAATATAACTGCAAAGAAGCTGTAATGTTACCCGTGGATTCACCTTAGGTCATGTTTAGTGACACCAGGATCTTTTGATGACTAACTTTACTTTAACTTAGCTAGTTACCTTCGTTACCTATCATTTGAAACGAGGTGGTTAGCTGGCTACTTGTAATGTAGCTAGCTAATGTTACCTACATTTCGATAAGTGCTTCCTAGCTGCATATTCTACTACGGGTGTTAACATCGAATAATTCAATGATCAAGCCCCGCCCTTTCCCCTCCAGCATTACTAGAAACCACAGATGTTTATTGGTTATTGTACTGCATATTTACTGTAGGCAGAGTCTTTGGCTCTTCTTTCTGAACAATAAATGCACAACAATATAAATTCAAATAATTAGTAATCACCTGGTGGGATAATGCAGCATTTGTATTTGGTTGCGTTACTGATTGCCCTTGCTTGTTCACAATAATGAATATTTTCTGCCTAACAATACATGTAATCTCATCCGGTAAGTGCAATTGTGGTTTAATTATAATTCATAACATAACATTACTGCCATCTCTCAGTGAAAACAGCCAAATGCAACCAGTTCATTAGCTAAAAGAGTAATGATTTAGCCTGTTCGTTAGCATTACCTCCAACTATTGTAGTATGTTTATGTCTTGTATGGTAAAACTAGTTTTTGGTAATATGTGTGCATTCTTTTCAAATTTTATATATATATTTTAAATTACATTTTGTTTCAGATTTTATCCCAATTTGGAAGCCAATTACACCCGCTATTTTCAGGTCAATCCCTCCCTCATAGTTTGCTGCTGTAGCCCTGTGAACGGTGGCAACGAAGGCAAAGTATCGTCTCCTCTGAGACGGCACTCGCCAAGCCGACCGTAACTCCGGCACCCCAGAGCCACTCCTGTGCGCAGCGAACATCTTGTTGGCTTCCCTCCCCCCTCCCTGGGGCGGACAGCCAATGTGCCGGCCCCCGGTGGCACTCCCGGCCAGAGCCGACTCTGGCACGGCCGGGGAATCGAACCCCGGTCACCGTGGCCGGCGTCAGACATTGAAACCACTAGACCACGAGGGAGGCCCCAGTTTATGATTTTGACGTGTGAATTAAAAGGCAAACTCCCGTACGCCTACTGTATTGTAATTTAGACACAAAACAACACAAATGGGTTTCATCCGGTGGCTCTACAAAATGCATCTCCTTTAGCTCTGCAAGGAGTAGTTATTTGTTGGCTTTGTTTAAAGTGTCTGCAGGGAAATGCGTTAGGTCATCCATATTAGATTTTCACTTCATCGAAAATGATATTAAATAAACAATGGGTGTTGAATTTGGAATTTCTTTTAGATGTGGTAGCAGAAGCATGATTACTGGTTTTTGATTTCGGTGTCATGTTCAAATGCCTCAATTGAAATGAACACGTTAAATAAATAATTAAATGGGTCACAAGTTGTATAAACATCATTTAATTCCACCAAGGCTGGATGTGTTGTGTGCTAGCTGTAGGAACGCAGGCCACGTAATTACAAATCCCTCCTTTAAAAACATGTCTTTGATGCGAAAATGATTTTGCGACTATTAAGGGGGTTGAGAGGGGACAGTGCATACAACCCCCCCACCCACAAGTTAAAAAAAATATATATATATATATAATTATTTTTGATGACATTATATAATACTATTTACATAATTGTGTTTATATAATAATGAAATCATGTTGTTTTGTTCAGAGCTCTTTCTCTACAATATTAGTTTTTTTTTAAAAGTAGAGATGTTTCAACTGCATGCAAAGTGAAACGGGAAGAGCTGCTTGTTAGAACCGTCACCATTGCATTACATTTACATTTTAGGCATTTAGCAGACACCCTTATCCAGAGCGACTTACACAGTTTACATTTCTTTACATACAATCCATTTATACAGCTGGTTATTTTACTGAAGCAATTCAGGTTAAGTACCTTGCTCAAGGGTACAACAGCAGTGACCCTCCTGGGAATTGAACCAGCTCCCTAAGCATTACAGTACACTGCCAGCCATTGCAGCAGAAAGAATAGCGAATGAAACCGCGTCAGACTCTGGCCTCGTCATGTTACGGAACTGATGGTGTCGGGTAGTGATGTGCAGGTTTTTCCAGTCTATTATTTATTTGATTTCTCAGTAGCATGAGAAGTTATTGGCTCACGTGCTGTCTCCATACTTGTGGTATGGAACTGAATGTGTTGCTTCTATCCCAGGCTGGGGGAAAGGCTGGAAAGGACAGTGGAAAAGCGAAGGCAAAAGCAGTGTCCCGCTCACAAAGAGCTGGACTGCAGGTGAGCACGCCACACTTTCGCTCTTTCCCTGAGCGACTTCTTCTTTTGCCTTTGAGTCGGGCACTGCAGCACCTTTGTGGTTGTGAATGGTGACCGTCACGCCATGCTCTCTCTGCCCACAGTTCCCGGTGGGTCGTATCCATCGACACTTGAAGACCCGTACCACAAGTCATGGGCGTGTTGGAGCCACGGCAGCCGTCTACAGCGCTGCTATCCTTGAGTACCTCACTGCTGAGGTGAGATTCCCATCGATGATGACAGAAAACCGATGCCGCCATTGCCATGACCTGGTTCATTCCAACTGTCGGAAGTTCCTTTGGTATTCGGGCCATATAATAGTGATGGGAGAATAAGGTATAGTGATGCCAAAAATGGGTGGGGCTACAATAGCCCTCAATCTGAACCAATCAAAACGTTGTGCTCTTCATGACAAGGCGCAATGATTGGTTCAAGTCAGCTACCATAAGTGTATGGTAGCTCCAATCATTTTTGGTCTTATACCGCATTCACCCAGCAATACCATATCGATTCTCATTGCCACAGTGGCAAAGAGAAATGGCACATTTTATAACTTGTCAGAATGACTTAGTAATGGGAGTAATTTAGTAATGTGGTATCACGTATTTATTGTCCAACCTGTTAAGTTACAAGATATCCCTCTGCTCTCTGCTGTTAGCATAGTTTTTCTGTTATGATTTTTTTTCCTTTTTCTCAATTTTATAAATTATTTCTAGTTCTGCGTATTAATCTCTTCATCAACATTGGACTGTATATTACCGCTACCTATAGTTATTAGGAGTGAGCTTGTTGTCTCAGACGTGTGTGTGTGTGTGTGTACATTCCAGGTGCTGGAGTTGGCGGGTAATGCCTCTAAAGACCTGAAGGTGAAGCGTATCACTCCTCGTCATTTGCAGCTGGCCATCCGTGGGGATGAGGAGTTGGACTCGCTCATCAAGGCCACCATCGCGGGAGGAGGTTAGTCCAACCCCTGCAGCACCTCTGGCCGTATTCACGAAATGGCAGCATGGCAATTCTCTAATGTCAGATTCATGGCTCTCGGGGCGAAGGGAGATTTGATTGTACGTCCTCCCCAAACTGCGTTAATATGTGCTTAACTTGTGTTTGCTGCTCTTGCAGGTGTCATTCCCCACATCCACAAGTCCCTTATTGGGAAGAAGGGCCAACAGAAGACTGCATAGGGGCCCACAGGGACCTGGGTGTGCTTGAGCTCCAGTTCAGACAGAGCAAGCACAGGACTGGCCGGGAGATCAGATTTTGTTTTTGTTATTATTATTATCATTTTAATTTTTTTTCTTTTGTTTCGTATTTTTTATTGTAGTTAAAAATGAGTGATTGTTAGACTTTGCGTTGTAATATTATTAAAAAAACTAGAGGGAGGGAGGAAGGGGAAGGAAGAAAAAAAAGCAACAAAAAAAATTTGTATGTTATTTTAGGTTGTTTGAAAGACAGTCTTGTCATGTTGTGACCGAAACATTTGTTTGATTGGCGAGGGTTTCAAAAGTGTTTTATACTGAAAAATGGAATTGTTAAACCATTTTTTTTATAAACAAAAGGCTTTTTGTGTTCATTTTATGGTACAGTTTTGCCTTTGGATAAACATGTCTGATTTGCAGTCTCGAGTTATTGTTCAGTCCAGAGAATCCCACTTCATTAGGATATTTTCTGTCAGAAAAGTCACCGCACCTTGAGAAGATTCCATTCCATGGAATGTTCCTGTTAGGGCAATAATCCCTATGTTTTGAAGCCTCTACTGATAACCAGTTCATCAATTAATACATGCATGCATGCATGCATACATACATACATGCATACATAATCGCTTATGTTAACGGATTGTTGTACCACCGTTAGGCACTCGACTCTGGCTTGTGTCACGCCTGAATATAATATTCTGCACAGAGGGAAGATGCTTTTCAACGGAACATTTTTCACGAGATTAATGACGCAGCATTGCGTTTCTGCTAGCACTGGATGCTGCACCTGGGTCTTTCCCAATTCAGTGAGCCGTGGGTGGCGGGGTCGTGCTGGGAAACAAATGTCCTCCCATCTGTGGTCCTTTTTGAATCACGTCTTTGCTGCCACTATTATTGTTTACCACTGCATGTGAAGTGAATCGACGGTCCCTTACACGTTAATCCTGTATACCAGCAAGGGCAAAAAAAAAAAAAAGGTTAAAAATGAATGCTTTAAAAGCGTGTCAATTTATCTTCCACGTGAGTATGAAACGCTCCCGTCAGCTGTGTTCTGAACGAGCGCAGCTTGCATGAAGTCCCCTCCATTTACCATCATCCAGAAAGGTTTTCTCTCCCATTGTGTGCTGGGTAGCTGCAATGCTAGTCGACCTGGCTACTCCTTTGGATGTCTGGTAGAGCAAGTCATGGAATCTGAAGGAAACCTGTATTTTCCCTCCAAATCAGAAGGGAAGGACTATACAGTATTTACATGGCTCAAATTTATTTAAATTCTGAAATGGATATTTAACCAAAAGTCGTAAAGACGGCACTGTTATGTATTTTTGGCACACCCTCTGAGGTTTATAGACTTTTAATAGTTCACTAAATTAAGAGGTTCACGCTCTTTGGCTGTGATTAATGACCACCTTAGTGGTGGGAAAAGCTGTAGTTGAATTCTTACGCCAGCAGAGGGAGCTGCAAAATTGGTGACCATAATGGGGGTTCTTAGCTAATTTTGTTAATATAGATTAGACTGCAATTAAAAAAATGTTACTCCCAAAAAAATTCTATATAAGGCCTTCCATATTTTGAATGCAAATTTAGAAAAGGATATAACCACAAGCCTTGCAGGTGTATGAAAGTCAATAGTCTATGTATTGAATCAAATCATATATTTCATGTGTGCTGACTTCAGGTATTCCATACATTTTACAAGTGGTTGTTGCCCCGAAAGACCGGATGTGTTCTTGTTTCTAACCTCCTTGGTTGAGGAAATTGACATATCTCCATTTTGATCAAACTCAACATTAACATGAAAAATAAATTTATTGGAAGAAATGCATTTCATTCAAACTGGAAATTATCAAAGGCACGTAAAGAATTACATTCTCATTACTGTACACATAGTCAAGTACAATACAGTTATGTACATTTCATTTTTTTAAATAACATCAATAATAGTACAAAACAAACAAATCAAAACAAAAAATCAGGTATTATTGCACCTTTCCCTGTCACAACACTGGAAATAATTCCTCTTGAACACAGAGACAGGCCTTGTGACTGGCTGATGGTGTCAAATAGGAATACAGTTAACAACCTCTGCCACAGAGGGGGGTGGGCGTTAAATAGAAAACAGCTGTGTGATTTAGTAGTGGGAAGGGTAGGCGCGATGGTGTGGTATGAGTGGGCCACTGCCCGTGGCTGTGAACAGGCTGTTGAGGCTGCTGTACTGGTGATAAAGGGAGTCTGTATTGATGGTGGGGCCCCCTACAGGAGAAGGGATGTAGTGCAGGCTCAAAGGAGTCGCATAAGGAGAAGGGCTTTCCTGAGCTGGGTAATAGCCAGGATGTGGAGTAGGCCCGAAAGCCTGCAGCTGAGGGTAGTGCATCAGCTGAGAGGAGATGTTTGCCTGGCAGGCCTGCGCCAGAGTGTCCTGCAAGGTCCTCTTCAGCTTCATGCGCCTGTTCTGGAACCAGTTCCTAATCTGGAAAGGGCAGGGAGGGACAGAATGAGATTATAATATTTCACGTAAATATCTCCCGCTCTGCAGATTAGTTAATGAAGCATTACTGTCATGCATTATTAATTTAAACAGTTAAACAGTCTGGCCATAACGAAGCGAGGGGGAATCGGCATGCAACATCTGTATGTTTGATCAAAACTCACAAGAAATGTCCACTGACAGAATTATTACCATCAGAGGATGTCTGAGTGAAGAACAGGAGGCTTCCTGGCTCAGATTGATTACAATCAAGCTCTGTGGGAACGACCAAAATGGCCGCCTGGCACTGGACTAACATGACAAATGTGCTCTGGTGGTGATTCCATCCCCGGGCCCGGTCCGGTGACGCGGGCTCAATGCGCATGGTGCTCTCGCCGTAGCGCCGTCTGTCAGGGGAAACCCACCTGTTTGTCAGACAGACTGAGCTTCTTGCATAGCTCTGCCTTGTCGTGCGTGCCCAGGTAGGCGCTCCTCTTGAACGCCCTCTCCAGCCGGTTGATCTGCTCGACGGTGAAGGCGGTGCGTGGCCTGCGGCCAGCGGCGGGGGCGTCCTGGGGGGCCGCGGGGGAGAGGGAGCGCCCCCCTTCGCTCTCATAGCCGGACGTCTCCTCCTCCTCTGTGCTGCTGAAGCCTGCCTCTGTGGCTGAGAGAGAGAGAGAGAGAGATGACCTTACTGAACACCATAATATGGAAGACACAACTGGAACCATTTTTCTTTGATGTGTAAATAATGTATACAAATTTTCCTTAATTTAATAATGGAGGCAAAGCACTGCATTTGCAAGTCAGAGCTCTGTAACATACACACTGTGTTTGAATTGCGTGCGCCCCAGCTCTTATGTTACATGATCCTCTGTAACAAGTTTTGTTTCATTTTTCAGCTCTGGATTAACTTAGATATTTTAAACGCCCCAGGCTATCGCTATATAAGGGTATATCACTCCAATGACTGGTTATACAAGAAAGTTTTAGGAAAGGTATTTATATAAATAAGGATTGGTCTTTTTTCGTTTTATACAGTTTGTTACACATTTTTATATCTTATAGGATTTATAGGCATTAGGAATGGCTTTTCAGAACTTAATGGCAACTGGGGTGCAGTGCGTTGGGGAAATGTCATAAACAAACCATCACCATTGTTTGATATATCTGGATTCATTTGTTTAAATATTGTTATGTATAGTTGTATTCATATGCATTTAATTAGCTAGTGAATGGATTTGTTGTGGTTTGTCTTTTAGCTTGTGCCCAATACGAAGATCTTTATCACTTTTTTGCTCGTATTTGTTTGAGTAATGTAAAAATGTAAATGTAAAATGAGTGTATGTCACTGTTACAGGAGACGAGATGAACGAGGCTAAAGTATGCGATACACAACGAGAGCCGCCGCCAGCGGCAGGCCCACAGCGGCAGGCCCGGTTAGGGAGAAGCACCCTTACCTTGATTGTTGGAGGACAGATTGGCGGGATTTCCAAAGCTGGGCTCTGGGTGGCGGGCTGCCGGGGTGCTGTGTGGATGGGCCTGCCGCTGGTCCTCTGGTCTGTCCTGGTCCCCTTGTCTGTCCTGGGGTCCTGCACCGTTCTGTCCCCTGCTGCAGTAGAGCCCCGGCAGGGTCTCAGGAGGAGTGCTGGCTGTGCCGGGGGCTGCCAGCTCAGCAGCGCGCCGCGAGAGAGCAGGGCCCTGGGGCTCAGTGGCAGGGGCGTCCTGGCTGCTCTGGGACAGCCACTCGATGGAGAAGTGCCCTTTCATGTTCTCGGGACAGGGAGCGGCGCTAGAAACGTGATCCAAATCCAACAACAACAAACAGCCGTAGCGGCGACCTTCTGTCCAGAGTTCCAAGGTTAAAATTGTTTAAAAAAACGTCTCTTCTGTTTTCCCTGATGCCGTTGCTCCGTACAGCGCTGAGTGCTTCCTTTCACCTGGAATGAACGGTGCGCTAAAGTCCCTCGGCGTGTGTCCAAACTTGTGGTTAGGGCGGCTTGGCGTAGCGCTCTGAATGAAAGACGGCTGCTCCCTCCAGGTAAAGATGTGAGAATGCTCCGCCCCTGAATAGGACCTGGGTATTTATTAAGGGGATCCCCACTTCATTTACAATTCACTTAGCCCGAGATCAAAGGGAACATGCCCCCTTTCCCTCCACTCCCACCCTTTGAGTTTTCACAACTGTGGTAATTAAGACGTCTCATTTGGCTCTGAATGAGCCCATTAATTTCTGGCTCCAGTAAGTCTAGGGATGTCACCACCACCCCACCACCCCTCCCCTCCCCTTTCTCACCCCCCGCCCCCCCCGGTCTCCCCTACCTCCTTCCTACTGTCTTCTCCTATCTGCTGTGTGTCTGTGTGTCTGTGTCGGGGGAAGGAAGGGGGGCTAGTTCAACCTGAACTACTGCTCCTCTTTCCGTGCCTCTGCAGCGGGGGATTCTGCCGCCACCGTAGTTGCAATGCGGTGCTGGGCATTAATCTTTCAGCGATCTTTGAAATGCTCGGGCACAAGGGCCGTGTTGACACAGGCTGGGACGAATAAAGTCACAAAGCACTGTTTGGCATTCTTTGTCATGTTCTCCCGCTGCTGCTGCTGCTGCGTCTGCAGATTGCAGGAGGGGCTCGTTCCCTTATTTGTTGATGCTGGGGCTGAATTACATCTCCCTGGATTACTGCGCCTGTGACAGTTTTGTTCTGCTTTTTTTCTGTGTTCTTGGTCACGCATGTTTCCACGATTTTGAATCATCAACACGATTGCTCAGTGTCACAAAAGTAGCAGTGCTTAATGATCAGTTGGGAACTTTAATCTTCAATTTCAGGCATTTATAGCCTCATGATTAATTAAGTGACTTATCTTTCAGTCTCCTGAAACAAAATAAAGAAGGGTTTTTGTTTTTTTCCCAGTACACTTTAACACTGTGTAATCTACACTGCACTAAGTTGTTTACTAGGCTTTAGCGAGAGTACATTATTTTGAGAAGGGGAATGGTTGCCTTTGAAATGTCTCTGTATTTATCAAACGCCACGCGGCTGGATTTGCTGGAGACACCGTTATCTTTGTTAAAAGCAGTCTGTGATTTATTTACCAGTCACAGTGAAGATGATCCTTTAGTTGATCACCAGAGAGGGGATTAAAACACATTATTTGCATATTAAGTTAGCTCATTGCTGTACTGCGGGCTGTTGTTGCCTCCTTAATGTTCAAACGCAGTCGATAAACTCGATGAGATGTGAGAAAAAAGAACAATGAGAAATGATTCCCAAAAGAAAGACCAAAAGTTGAACTTTTAACACATTACCCGAATACAGACCACTGTTTCCCTTACCCGAAACTCATTTAAATGAGACAGAATATTCCTCCGGGAATAAGGTTGTGAATCACTGTCACAGGGCATTAAAGTCTTATGATAAGCAGCAAGTGGTAAACAGGTGATCTGCATAGGGCCTGTTTTCACACTTGGCCTGACTGGTCTCTGTAAGTATCAAAGCATTGTGTTCCTTTGATGTGTGGGATGACAGTTAATGACCTATTAGCAGCTACAATGAGCCATCCAAAGCACAGAGACTGGCAGTCTGGTGAAGTGGGGGGTTGGGGGCGGGTTGGGAGGAGACTGGATTGCATTGGCCCGACCGAGATAACAAGTCAATCCTGGTTTAAGCCAGAGGGTGCTAATTACCACTACCAACGGCAGGGAAGGCATAGGTTACGTGATCACTGTTGTGTGTTTCCTACCGTCTGTCTCTCAGGACAGAACAGGATAAACGCAGAAGCGATGGATGGATTTGGATGGCCTTCGGGGGCAAGAAATACATGATTCGATTCTCAGAGCTGCTACCATTGAGGGGTGGAACAACAGTCCTCTTGTAAATTGGCTAACTTGTGATTGAGCCGATTAATTCCATGCACAGTAAATCACTGATTTGTAATGGTTATGGATTTGACTACCCCCCAATCACTATCCTACGAAGCTAGAGAATTTAATTAAAATGTAAAATGATACATTAAGAAATGTATTGTTAAAAGGCAATGTGCCCCATTGTTGCCTCTAAATCTGTGGTTCTCAAACTCGGTCCTGGGGACACATTGTGTATGCTGTTTTTTGTTACAGACAGTCTCTTGATAAATTAAGGTTGTTGAAAACATGTGTGCAAGCTCTACCATCATTTTTTCCTTAAACTTATTTGACCATAATGCAGGTTTGGCTCGTTGTCAATTTCTCTGCCATTGAACACTTAATTTCCCCACAAATGTGTGTCAATCTATAATTGAATCAATTAAAAAAGGTAACCTCTTTCTAAAGGAATCGTGTGTCACAGAGCACGTTACAGAAAATGAGAGCATTAGTTGATCTGACTGATTTAAAAGTTCTGGGGTGTGAATATGGGATATTTATCGTTCATGGCATGCATAGCTATTTCTGACATAATATTCACTTAAGAGAGTAAATCATGCTTTAATAGAAATGGAAAGTGCCAATTAACAATTGGAATTATATCACAGTGAAGAACAATGAACAATTAATTACAATTCAACGGTTGCAAAGCTTTGTACTGAAAATTACATTTGTGGAATATTTGAAAACCCTCTTAACTAACTGATGTTACTTTGTGTGCTTTACTATATTACTACATTACTACTTTACTACAGCTTATATTACTACCCATGGGAGTTTGTTTCTGTAATCGCATGGATGTGCCGCCATAATCATGCGAGAGAAAAGTGATTTTACATATCACATAAATCTGAAAGAACTGGGCCAGATTCAATTAATAACTGCTATATTTAGCTACCTCTTCATCACATGTGATTTATGAAACCCTGCCATGGGTGTGTGTTTGCCCATATTTATCTGTGCGGGTCAGTACTGCACCTTTGTGTGTACAGAGTGAAAGGGTTAGAAAAAGATGTTATATTTGGGAATAGCTGATGGAAAATACGTGCCCCTCTTTCCTGAGGCAGTTCTGCCTTTGCAACCAGGGCCTTAGGCCATCGGTTTGACATCAGACAACATCGGAGACGATATTAATTGCAAAGAGACTTGTTCACTATTGCCGTAGATAATCTTTGCAAATACAAACACCCCGAAGAACAGCAGTGTGCAGGGACCATTTGATTGTACCTGGAGATGACAGAGTACCTTATCACTGGTTACAGCCAGTGGTGAAATAGCTCTGATTATAGGCACAGACGAAGGCAGAGGCTTTTGTTCTCTTCAGACGGATGAATTACATTACATTACATTACAGGCATTTAGCAGACGCTCTTATCCAGAGCGACTTACACAGTTTCACATTTCTTTACGTACAATCCATTTATACAGCTGGATAGTTACCGAATTCAGGTTAAGCACCTTGCTCAAGGGTACTACAATGGCAGTGCTCCACCTGGAATCGAACCTGCAACCTTTGAGTTACAAGCCCAGTTCCTTAACCTTTAACACTAACACTGCCACCAGAATTGGTTCCACGGTGTTTGCTAAACCGGTTTATTTTCTTTGATGATCTTTCGGAATGAACTCAAACTCAATATACTCAAAGGACAGGTTTATAATGCTCCGTGCTTGTGAAGACTTTCCTGTCAGTGGCTCCGGTCCTCCTGAGCTTGGATTACAGCAGGCGATGCACACTGTATTTGTCCGCGTGTTCCACATTTAGGACCTGTCCACACAGACGGGCCTCTCTGTGAGGAGGATGATGATGGCCATTGTGAAACCAGATCTTCAAAGACCAGATCATTTGTTTTCTCCCTGCGATCCAAAGTCCCTGTGGATAGATGTGCTTGTGCTTAGTGTGCTCACTCACTCACTCACTAGTTTAAACCCGCTGAGCAGAGCAGCACATAAATAACTTTCTCCATCTCTCTCTCTCTCCCCCCTCTATCTCTCTCTAATTCGCCATCTCTTTTCTCTCTCTCATTCTCTCTCCCTTGCTCTCTCCCTCTCTCTCCTCTCTCTCCCTCTCTCTCATTCTCTCTCCCTTGCTCTCTCCCTCTCTCCCTCTCTCTCTCTCTCTTCTCTCTCTCTCTCTCTCTCTCCTTCTCTCTCTCTCTCCTCTCTCCCTCTCCCTCTCTCTCTCTCTCTCTCTCTCTCCTCCCTCTCTAATTCTCTATCTCTTTCTCTCCCTTGCTCCCTGTCTCTCTTCTCTCCTCCTCTCTCTCTCTCTCTCTCTCTCTCTCTCTCTCTCTCTCTCTCTCTCTCTCTCATACAGTAGTGCTCTCTCTCCCCCCCTGTGAGGTTGCGAATGCCTCCAGTTGGTGAGAAGGTTCTGCCAGCGCAGACAGACTCTGCCTCCTCCCTCCTCCCTCCTCCCGCCCCACGCAGGGCCTGCTACGTGATAACAGGAGCCGTGCTCTTTGATGTGAGTGGCAGCAGCAGGCCGGGGACACAGCCCAGACAAGCGCCGGCCTTTATTGACGGCTGAAGGGAGGAGCGGCAGACGGCTCTGGTCCTCCGCGCTATCACTGGTGGGACAGACACCTACAGCGAGGGGACTGATTGCCTCATTATTGCCTTTGAGCCTTTGTTTATTTCCGCTGTTCAGTTTGTGGCCCTCTTCGTGCCCAGCATGAAGCAGGGAAGATTGACAGATGGACAGAGAGAGGGAGGCAGACAGTTGTGATGGAATAGAAAGAACCTTTTTAAAAAAAAATTGAATATCTGTCAAATGGATTTGTCATTGTTTATAGGGTAGCAATTATTTAAAGATGGTTATTGTCCTGTGATGTGTTCTCTTATTATTAAGATCAGATCTGGATAGTTACATCCACGTAGAGCCAATAGCTCACAGCATTTTTGTGACAGATATTTTCAAAGTTAATAATATCTCCCACACTATCTTTTTGGTGAAGGTCTTGTCAAGCAAACCATGTAAAGCAGTCGATTACACGGTGTGACCTCCTGGTCCTCCGGGCACTGTGAGGACCTGTAGGGACTTTGCTTCACTGGAAAAACTGTAGGCTCTAGAGTCTGTGCGCATTGTTTGTGCCAGAACAAAGAACATAATGGACCGTACAGTATGTGATGCGTTCGCTGTCCCCAGACGTGCCCGCCAGCATGTCCGCTGCAGATGAAAAACATTCCCCCCAAAAAGCCCAGGGAGCAGGGTAGCTCCTCAAACTTGAAACGCTGTTGATTCCATAGCCCCTCTAGATGGGATTTAAAGCATCAGGTAGCATGCTCATATTATTATTATTATTTAATAGTATTAAATATAGTAATTAATTAAGAATTATATCACGAATCACTTTTAAAAAATAGCTTGGTTAGGCCTTGTAATGTGTTATATCATTGAATTATGTACCCACGTTTCATTATTATAATTTTTTTGTTAAAGTGATTGCCTTTCTTATACCTTTTCTCAATGGCAAATTCCCCTAAGAATGGGACAATGGTGATTTTGCGATTGATTAAGTGTTTCCCCACAATCAATCATTTCTTTTTACATTTTTGTTCTTGATAAGGTTTTTCCTTTCAACCTAACATTTATATTTTTTATTGGATACTGTTGTCATGGTGCATTTAGCTATTCAGTTAGACAGACATGTGGATGTAAAGTAAGGAATGGTTGCATGTTCAAGATGATTGAATATTCATTTATGTAATGTGTAGTTGCCTCTCCTTCTCCAACGACGCCTTTGTGATATAGGGATGGTTCCTCAAATCAAAAGATGACAATCGGGGCTCACAGCTACAAAAGGTTGGCAGTGTAGTGTAATGGTTAGGGAACTGGGTTTGTAACTCAGAGGTTGCAGGTTCAATTCCCAGGTGGGGCACTGCTGCTGTACCCTTGAGCAAGGTACTTAACCTGAATTGCTTCAGTAAAATATCCAGCTGTATAAATGGATTGTATGTAAGGAAATGTAAACTGTGTAAGTCGCTCTGGATAAGAGCATCTGCTGTACAAAGGGCTACACAGGGCTGAGGATCTTCTTGGATTCTATGTTTGAGACTGTGTCAAGTGACAAACTGTTCAAACTGTAATGGTGAAGATGTGTATGTGGTCCCATTGGGGCCACATATAGTGAAAAATGTATGCATTCACTACTGTAAGTTACTTTGGATAAAAGCTTCTGCTAAATGGCATATATATTACATATTATATTATATTATTTCATGTTATGTTATGTTATATTATATTAACACAGAGAGTTGTCAATGCCTGGAACAGCTTGCCAGGTCGGGTAGTAGAGGCAGAAACACTTGGGCTATTCAGGTCTAGGCTGAATGCAGTACTAGATACTCTTTAGAATAGGACATGACGAGCCTAGATGGGCTGAACGGCCCGTTCTCGTCATTATGTATTCTTATGCTCTTATTATATTATATCATATTAGATGCACCAATGGCCATGTTCCTTGAAGGGAGGGGCACAGGACCCACTGTTCTCCAGAGATCACACGCAACCACCTCTGCCCCCCCTGCCCCCCCACAGATGCAGGGCAGACCGCCGTCTTTCAGTGTAATAGGCTCCAATGGAGACAGCTTTTGATTGCCTTCAACGAGCCTCTTTCATCTCTAATGGGGCTGTTTGCTGCCCTGTTACTGACGCAAACACCCCATCCCCTCTGCACACTGCTGGGGATGGCTCAGCGGTCTCTCCGTAGCTGAGATTAACCTGCTGGGCCTCAAGTCCCCTGTTCAAGTCTGCTGTACCATGCCAAGGACTGAAGGTCACTCAGTACTGCTGTCTTGCAGTTCTTTTCCAGGTCAAAAATACCAGTGTCACAAATGAAGTAACGGGACACAAGATGATCCAAATAAATATAAACACGCAGCAGATGCACATTTTTCCTTTTTTTAAAACCAGGGATTAAAGTACACTTTGAAAAAGCAAAGTAACAAGTTGGTGTTCAAGACATAAAGAGTCGAGAGATGGATGCCTGTGGTTTAGGAAAAGACGGCTCTGTGAATTACAGACCGGTCTTCAGCAGATGGAATGTATAAATACACACTGAATGATTTGCAGACTCACAGGCTCGCGGTGGAGTCCACAGCAGGCGACAAATACTCCAATGCTGCCAGTTTTACTGATCTACCTACGCAAGCTATGTTCGTCACCTGTATGTATAGCAACATACTTATCAACCCATCTTTTAAGAACAGATGTGATAAACGCTACATCGTCAAATGTAAGCACACCTTGTTGCATTCATAATGGTATTTCTTCAGCAAATCTTCCTTTAGCTGCACATTTGTTTTTGCTTCCTTACTTTTGGTGGTATGCACAGCTTCTCACGAGCTAAATTGCTATCAGCTGAAAATGGGGACCAGCTTTTGTGATGTCTGGTATAAAAATAAATTTTGACGACATAGGATTACTTGGTGTAATACCTCCACCCTTCGCTGTGCTCTCCCCTCTGGGCACAGAGGCATGGTCAGGAGCAAGGCCTAAGGCACAGCGTTCAGCTCAGCCGTTTGCCCAACAACGATTAGACAATAGATTAAATCAAGTCCCTCTGAATTTGTACAACAAGCTGGCGACACCCCCAGCCCCCTCCCAGCACCGGGGTGGTCGAGACCTGACTGATCAATGTAATAAGGTTGTTGGAAGTGGACTGGAGACTACAGGACCCAAACTTCTATAGGAAGACTGAACAAGAATTCCTAAGCCAAATCCTGAAAAAATATAAAGTTTGTGTGATTATACCAACGACATGTACGGTATGTGTATCTTTACTTTATTGCACATACCAATCAAATCAACCTGAATACCAATAAGCCTCAGCTAGCTGTACCAGGGGCTATCCTGGATCTATAGCATCCAGTTCACTACTGGACATCTGATGGGCTTGACGTTTGTTTGGGATAGATTAGCATTTTAGCTTCATCCAGGACCAACATATTGCACTACCCAGGGCAGATGTAATGTATCCATTCGGGTAGATGTAATTTGCCTGTTTAGTCTGGAGTCACTGGCTTGGTGTACCACCAGCCTGTCGGTCCACATGAACAAAATTAAAACTCCATTTCAGTAAAAGAATAGTTGGTAGTGTCCATTCATTTATTGTACAAACAGTAGCCAAATGTAATTCCAAGACATTCTTCAGTCTCCCTCCTAGCTGTGTGTCTCAGTTTGACAAATTCTTTAAGTTTTATGTTGCCTAACGCAGGGTTTTGCACCACCAGGTCCACTAATTCATCGTTCTTGTCATTTGTCCACATATAGCATGGACATTCCCAGTATTTGTATTTGGTTGCTGTGATTCACACACACACACACACACAGATACACAAACACACACACAGACACACACACACACATTTACACACACACACACACACATTTTCACACTCACATACACACACACACACACACCCACAAACTGTGAAACTCAGGACTGGGTGAAGCAAGTGTCACTTGAGTGTTACATTGATTATCAGTTGTCCTATGTGTAAAAGACTTTGAAAGAAAAACAAATAATGTAACTCATGTTATAGTAAAAGGGATAATCCCATGATTAGGAATGCAGTGATCGCATTAATTCATTTGAAAAGGTGGCTTCGATTGTCCCTTAGCCGAAATCCCTGTGCGGATTCTGTCTTTGTTTCCCCCTGAAGGCCCTTTCTGCATTCCCCTCCACGGACCCTGTCAGTCTTTAACGATGACCAAACATCTTATCTTCCCTCTTCAACGGTATTGATTCCAATCAGGCTCCATCAAAGCAGCGTTGGAGTCTTTGAGCTGAGTGGTGGAACCAGTGGTATGAAAAGCAGAGGCGGGGAAAAGCCGTGTTACAACGGCTCGTGGCCCCGGGGCCCCTCCTGGGCCAGACACCGTCCCTGACAGCCCCACAGTCTCCTCGGCCCCCCCCCCCCTCAAAAAGAGGAGGTTTTCCCTCCTTCTCTCAAAGGACTTTGGTTTCACGTGTGTAGCATGGAAGAAAAGCAAGAATAGGGATTAGGCTTCCTTTATCTGGATCAGCTCCTGAGCGTCACCGAGTCCTTACATGTCAACCTCACATGCATGTCGATAGTCTGAGGGCAAACGCGGCGGTGGAACCGGTGGAACCGGCCAGACCGACAGCAACTATTTGAGAAATTGAGGAGGAGGAGGGGAGAAAGAAATGCTGCATTTGCTCCCCTTTTCCTGTTCTCTCAGGAGACAGTGTTAAGAGAAACATCAGAGGTGTGAATATGGATGTGCTCTTTGAAGTCAAAATGACATTTTAGAACTTAATTGGGTTGTTAGGGAGAGGTGGTCGAAGATTTTGTGCCACCATAAAAGGGCGTTAAAGAGTAAAGGAAAATAAGCCATTCCGTTTCTGTGGAATTAACGTAATGTACATGTAAATGGAAACATACACTTGTTTAAAGGCCCATTGCCTACATAAGCATTTTATTGACTATAAAAAAAAACATCAAAATGATACCCTTCACAGTACAGTTGAGCTTGTTTTTTTGTTTTTTTTATATCTAATTTTAAGAGACATAAAAAATAATGACTTTTCTCAACAGTCATTTGAAAGTTTGAAATATTCGGATACAAAACACGACTACATAACACCAGGTGAACCTAACAAACCTGAACTCAGATGCAAATGTTCACAGTCACACAATGTTACACGAGTTCACTTCTTTGAGACGGTCGCAGCCGAGCGCAAAACGGCTCGTGGAATGTAGCACGCTGCTACTGGACTGGAAACAGGCAGACCCAGGTCCAGATCGAGCCCGTGGGTCACAGAGATGCACACGCCGTTCTCCCAGGTGGAACCATTTGAGCAAATTTGTTCACTAATGACCAGCTGACCTAAACCAACTACCGCGACGCACCGGTCTCCAAAGCAAGACACTAACAATCAGCTCAAATATATTCCAGTCCATTCATTAAAACTCAAATGTGTAGCCCCTGGGTTTATTTCTGGGTTTAATTTATTGTTAAAGTATGTCCGTGGGCTGCGATGGCATGAGGGAAAGCACACCTTCAGAAAAACCTTCATGGGTTTAAAAAAAAATCATGAAAACTTCCATCAAATAAATTAACTGAAGTCATTCCCTGACGCTGGACTTGACATGATGTCATGGGACTGGCCCCCACAGATGGCAGGCCGGTGAGAGAGACGTGGTTTGGAGTTGAGCCTGTGTTGCTGAAACAGCACTGAAGTGATTGCGGCGGCCATACTGCTCAACGTTTAACAAGAACCACTGGACTCCCCAGATGATGTATTTTGCAGTTGTTTATTTGTACCAAAAATGTATTGAGGGCAAGAGGTCCAGGTTTCCAGTCCCTCTGAGCGACTCGTAAGAGTGATGTCACTCAATATTAATTCCGGCCTGTGAATGTATTCTACAGACATCAGCCTGGGCTTCCTGAAACAGCACAACAAACCCATCTCCCATTATATGCAATCTCGTGTGTATAGCATCGGCAGAATCTCTCGTTTTATATCACAGCTGTTAGCACCGCATCCTCCAGAAGATGTGTTTTCTTCACTCTGGTGATCTTAGTGTGCTCAGGACCTCACTGTACCGGCGCATTAAACTGCACATCCTCACTGACGGTCAGGTTCCTCCTCCCTGTCCAAGCTGCTGGGAGGTGCCAATGACGTCAAAGCGATCTGCGTTGTCCACACGTCCTCAGTTTATTTCTGCTCAGCCCTTCACAGTTCCCCACGCGCAAACTCCTAAATAGAGACTGGCGCTTATTGCCAACAGTGTCAGAAGCTCATATCCCAGAGCCCCAAACTTCCCTCTGGATAATAAAGCCCCCCAGCCCCCCTCCCCCAAGTCCCTGCCCCAGTCCCGCCGGCGGGCCTCAGCACCAGGCGAAGGTCCGCCCCACCATGCTGAAGAATCGGCGGTTGGGCTCCCGGAGGAAGAGGCAGAGGGTGCGCAGGGCCTGGGCGCTGAGCGGCGCGTGGGGCCGCCCCTTCGACTCGTCCAGGCACTTGTCGTGGCCGGCGGACAGCAGGCAGTAGAAGCCCTTGGTGGCGTTGAAGTAGAAGTTGTCGGGGGCGATGCGCGGCGGGAGCTCCAGGAAACGCTCCACCCGCCGCAGCTCGGGGAAGGGGTCGCGGATCAGCGCCTCGCCGTCCACCACGTGGACCTGCGCCCGGGGGAAGCGCGCCAGCCAGCGGCCCAGGTGCTGGTGGTACAGGCTGCGCTGCAGGGCCTTGTAGGCGGTGTTGACGCGGCCCTGCCGCAGCAGCAGCTCCTCCAGCGGCGGGTAGGGCTTCCCGCGCTGCCTCCGGTTGTGCAGCACCTGCGTGTAGTCGGACACCAGCCTCTCGGCCGGGTCGCGCACGATCAGCAGCAGCCTGGCGCCCGGGTCCATCGCCCGCACGCGGCCCGGGGCCAGGGGCGCCGTGAAGTACCCGGGCGTCTTCTCCACCGTCAGCTGGCCGGGCCGCGAGAGGGGCATCTGGGCGCGGTACCAGCCCAGGCCCCGGCGGTAGTTGTCGTCCAGGTTGAAGAAGTGCACCTCGGCCTTGGCCACCTCCACGTCGGGGTGCAGGCTGAGCATCTCCAGCAGGGCCCGCGTGCCCCCCTTGCGCACGCCGATGATGATGGCGCCGGGCAGCCGCTGCGTGGCGCTGGCGTTGGCGGGGGCGGGCGCGGGGCGCGGGCTGGGAGTGCCGGAGCGCAGCTCCCTCAGGCACACGTGCAGCTGGGCGTGCAGGAGCAGCAGCAGGAGGACGGCGAGCAGCAGCGTCCACAGCATGGCGCTCACGGGCCGGAGGAGGGGTGACGCGGGCGGGAGTGGAGGAGGGGGTGGAGTGGGAAGAGCTCACGGGCCGTGGGCACACGCCGGGCCTAGAGCTGGCTGGGCATCGCCAGGGGTCTCTGCAGCACTGGTGTGGATCTGTAACGGGACGACGAAGGCATAAGGAGCAGGCAGAAATACAGGGGGTAGACAAAATAATGGAAACATAATAAACAATATATGAATATTTATTAAATAATAAGGAGTTGGGGCCACCCTTTGCCTTCAGAACAGCTTCAATCCTTCTTGCAATGCTGTTTTACACATTTTTAACTGTTTCTTTGGGGATATTAGACCTCAAGAAGGAAAGCCTCCAGTTCTATGAAGGCGGTGGAAATCTACTCCACACTGTACTTTCCAGAAGTCCCCATAAAGGTTCAATGATGTTTAGATCTGGTGATTGGGGAGGCCATGGAAGGTGTTTGACTTCATCCTGGTGTTCATGAAACCACTCTTGAATCCATTTAGCAATGTATATACCATAGGGTGCACCTGGTTGCATGAAATGGCATTGTATTCCTTGGTCGTAATTCTACCATGCAGAGTAATAATCGGACCCAATGACATCTACAAGATGGCTGCCCCATACCATAACAGATCCACCACAAACATAAGCCTGTCCAGATGTAGGAAAAAGAGTAAAAGATGACTCATCAAACCATATTACTTTTTTCCACTGCTAAGAAGTCCAGGTTTTGTGCTCATTACACCAGGCTATGCATTGTTCCGCATTGGCCATGGCAGCCCTACCATAAATATCATATATACCATATATTTGTGAAGCTCATGCATACAGTTTTTATTGAGACTGGGTCACGGAGGTGTAGATTTAGTTCTGTGGTCATTTGTGAGGCCAATGTTTTGAGGTTTTTAGCAACTATCCTGTTGTGTCCGTCTATATCTATCAGTGAGCTTCAACTGGCAATAACTGTTCCTCTTTCCTGATGCAGTTTTTCCTTGTTTGGCGCATGCCGTCATAATTTTCGACACTGTTTCCCTTGACACATTAAATATTTTTTCCCCTTCTGTGACTGACACACTTGCAATTTGGGAACCAACCATTTGACCTCTTTCAAAATCTGTTAGATCTCTCATGTCGCTTTGGAAACTGGCACATTAAAGTGTTGATTTTAAAATGTCTAATATAGCAGAAACATATTGGTAATTAGTATTGACTAAGCACACAGTTAGACTCCTTTTTAATTGAGATTGTTACTTCAAAATATGTCATTTTATATTTGATTTTTCCATTACTTTGTCTACCCCCTGCATTACTCTACAGCTTTTGGGGGATTTACCAAAGTACAGTTAAAGAGAAAATCAATTAAAGGCTTAAACATGCATTCGGTGGAGGAAAATGTGCATACTTTCAGGATGGTTAGAGCTACAGAGAATGTAAGGATTTACGTAACAGTAAACTGTAATTACTTTGATTTGGAATACCAAAGAGAGTGGTGCTGGTCTAATTTGATTAATATCAAGACAGCGGGAGGAAGTGGTATTTAAAGATTGATGTTAAAAGGATTGCTTGATGTTCCAGACAAGCCCGTGCGGCTGCCACTCTTCAGGTGATCCGCGCGGCTCTTAAATCCGCAGACTCACAGTCGCTGGCCTCTTGGATCGAACTCTAGTTCCGCCATGTGGTGCAAAGTGGAACTGCAGGTACGTTGAATCTGCAGGTGTAGGTCAAACCTTAAGAGACTCAAACGCAAATCGGATGTTAAAACTGTATAACCGTATACATCCGTAGTATTTGTCGTTATTTTGACAAATCCCGGAAGTATATTAGTAAATCGACCACATGAAAGAGGTTTTGTTGAACAAAGAGCCACATGCATTTGTTTACAACATATCATACAAACTGTATTCAAAATGATTCTGTCTGTTAATGGCAGGAATGGTAATGTTTCATAGTCCCTTGCTCTAAAAGGGAAGTGAGCAGAAACGAATAGTTCCCCTCAGAAACAAACAGTCTCGTAAGAAACAATTCTTACAAGACCACAAATCATATCACCGAGTGTCTCGAAGGCTAGGCCACGTGACACGGTCACTAGTCAAGCTGGGGACGTCTGTTGTCTCCCATAGTCCCTCCTGGTGATGAAAAATAGCTTAATATTAGTCGTCATTTCCCACTAAAGCGACGGAGAAAATAACGACTGAAATGACAATTAAAGAATTAATGGTTGATTTGCTTAACCACCTCTTGTCTCTAAAATGATAAATTATGTTAACTGCCATTTACAGAATTGCAGCCTACAGAGTTTTGTGGGCGACATGTTGTTTCTTAGACAGATGTTGTCACTCTTGTTATTGTTCCAGAGCCACCCTGATGTGGATGGGTTATTAATTAGCCTGTCTCGAACAGGAACCCTGCCGTGCTAGTGCCCTTGTTCCTGTTTGCTCAACATAATTGCCCCTCAGGGAGACACAGTTGCTTCTTGCCCCCTCCCGAGGTCTCCTGCCCTGTGTTTGTCTCTGCCCGCATTAGAGAAACCGTGCCACCGTTGTCTTTATCGTAATCATTGACATTACCAGCATCATGAAGTCTCCTTTAGGCGTAGGGTGTCACTCTAATGCTTTCTTCTGTTTATTCCCATGTCTGGAAGTGATATAGTTGAGGGGGATGGGGGCTCGGGGCAAATAGGGTATCACTTCTGAAAGTGGCCGAACATCAGTGAGATCCTGTTGGTGAGGTTTGAGGTTTGAGTTTTTTTTAGTCTGTGGTGTTGTACCGTGCATTTCACTGCCTAATTGAGAGATTTATGGTTTGTGGACATTTTACATTTTATAGCTACCAGACATAACAGCAAGTAGATGATTTTCTTTGAGGAGCACCAATGAGTAGGTGAAATGAGGCTCTGGCAGCGGATGTGTGTGAGTGTGTGTGTGTGTGTGTGTGTGTGTGTGTTTGATGTGAGTGTGCATCTTGAGTCAGTCAGTTGTCTGGTGATGAGCAGGGTGCCGGACTCCCTGGTGGGA